>CM076582.1:758599842-759199842 GCA_034641835.2 Pinus albicaulis | reverse complement strand
TTCCCTTTCTGGACAAACCCCTCAGGTTTCTGTAAGTAAACCTCCTCTTTCAACTCCCCATTTAAAAATGAATATTTGACATCTATTTGGTGAATCATCCAATGTTTTCTAGTAGCTAAAGCAATCATCATTCTGATAGTGTTTATTTTAACTACGAGGGTGAAGGATTCCTCATAATCAATACCTTCTTTTTGTGAATACCCCTTTGATACCAATCTAGATTTTAATTTATATATGGTTCCATCTGCATTAATCTTGGGTTTATACAACCATTTACAACCTATGGTTTGTTTCCCTTCAGGTAGTTCAACCAGCTCCCAAGTGTTGTTTTTTAGAATAGATTCATATTCATGTTCCATAGATTCTTTCCATTCACTACATTTATTTGCTTCTCTATAACTAGAAGGTTCAACAACATTCATCATACTAGTTATAAAGGCACTTTCCCTATATCTAGTTGGCAATTGAATCTTCCTATGTGATCTTCTGAGCATTGGTGTAGCTTCCAACCTGTTTTGAATTTCCTTTGAAGAACTTGGCTTGACTGTTGTATCTGAAATTTATTCTTCTGCCTTTTTCTGCTTCTCATGGTTGTTTCCTATTTCTTCACTTCCTTCCACCAAGAACGAAATATCCCATTCCTCATTGATTCTATCAAATTCATCATAAACCCGCTCATGGAACATGACATCTCTACTAACAAAAATTTTGTGAGTAGAGGGATTAAACAATATATAAACTTTAAATTGTGAACAATACCCAACAAAGATACATTTGATGGCTTTTGAATCTAGTTTTCTTCTGTATTCCTTTGAAATGTGGGAAAATGCTTTAGAACCAAATACCCTCAAATGTTTTACTGCAGGCTTAAATCCATATAATGCTTCAAAATGGGTTTGAAACTGGATACTTCTTGTAGGACTCCTATTTTTCAAATAAAATGCAGTATTCAATGCTTCGACCCAAAAACCATTCGAAAGATCCTTACCTTTCAACATGCTCCTATCACACTCCACCAATGTTCTATTCTTTCTTTCTACTGAGTATGAGGTACTATGAATTACTGTAATATTCCATGGTCTTTACAATACTTGGTAATTTCATCCTTCCTGTATTCTCCCCCTTGATCGGAGCATAGAATTTTAATGTGATTCCCTGTTTGGTTTTCTATCATATATCTGAACCGCTTAAAGTATTCAAATGTGTGACTTTTCTTACTCATAAAATATACCCAAGAAAACTTTGTGCAGTCATCAACAAACAATAGAAAATACAGTGCACCTCCTAATAACTTTGTTTGCATAGGTCCACATAGGTCAGTGTGCACTAATTCAATTATATCTCTCTTTTTCTTTTCTACTCAAACAAGGAATTCTTCTCTATGCATCTTTCCTAACACACAAGCATCATAATCATTATGCACTTGTTTTAATGTAGGAAGACCTCTTACCATTTCCTTTTTCTGAAGTAACAACAAATCGTTGAAGTTGATGTGACCAATTCTCTGGTGCCATAGCTCTTTTGTATTCAAAATTGATGTTGTTAAAGCTCGTTCTAGTGTTGTGCTCACATCCAATTTGTACAGACCTCCTGTTCGAATTCCTAAAGAAATAGTCTTTATTCCATTCAAAAAATATTTAATAAAACAATTAGATTTAAATAATTCTACCTTGAGATTCTAATCTATAATCATGGATATAGAAATCAAATTCTTTGTAACTCCAGGTACATACATTACATTATGGATATGTCTATCAGGAAAAATAACAAGAATTTTTCCGTACCCTTTGATTGGATGACTTCTATCATCAGCAAGGTAGATTTGTGCTCCATTGTTGATTTCTTTAAAATCTTTGAACCATAGTATGTTCCCTGTTGTTGTAAATATTCACCTCTGCAGTGACCTAAAATCTCATAACCCTGCCTGCTATCATTATCTCCGCCCGAAAATCTGCTTTACAATAGTTAAAAACCCAAATTTAAATAATCGGGCCGATTCCTTAAGAGTTTGACTCCCTCCCGCTTCGGCTTCCATGCGACCCGGGTCTGAAAACCGTAATTCAAAGCAAGAAGGGGCCTATTGTCTTAACGATCAGGCGCAATGCTGGCCGTCTGATCTGGATCAAATCAACGGCGTGGCAAGTAACTTATACGGAGGGCCCGCGCACAACAGACCGTCGGTATTTCATGACCCGCCGATTTATTACCCTCCGATGCAATTGTAGCCGTTGATCTTGTTCTGAGATCGAACGGCTCTGGGTCAATCGCAGCCCTGCCCTCAATCGCAATCGGAGCTTCCAAAATGTGTCAACCCGGCCTCCCCGCTCCACTTTCCGATTCCGATTTCCGATTTGGGTCCCACTTCCTGTAGTCGTGTCACCATTATTCACAAGTGTACGCTGTATTCTTCCTCCACCATTCATATGTTCCGGTGATGTGTCACAGTTTATGAACCTTTGCCTCGTTCATTCATTGTCGCCCCATTTTATTCTGCCTTGTCACGCCCCATTTCTCCATTATTTTCATGCGTTTCTTGTCACCCTACATTGTCTCAATATCTCGCCTAGTCTGCATCACCGATTCCATGGCCGCTGTCATATGCACACTCCCTGTCACCAAGTCATCTTTCTCTAATGTTTTGCGGGTTTTGCAGGTTTTAAATTGACTTAGTTGGCGCTTTAACTTTCCGCCTCCGTTGAAAAGATCTGGAGCATACCAAAGGACATATCATACTGGAGAAATTAAAGGAAGGAGCCGAGGGTAGGTGGGAGAGGTGACCGCCATTAAAGAAGACATAGATATGGATTCTCAGAACTCTCCAGATAAGTTCGCCCCGCATTAAAGATCCAGGATTCAAATCCAAAGCCAAGGGCCGAGAGTACATTACAGAAATGCAGATTATTTTAGATCTCTTACGGTAGCAGATTTTCCCTCAGCCGCGGGCAACATATTGTATATATTTTATTATTCCCATCTTGTATATAAGGAGGTTTTATCTCCCAGCATTTATTTCATGAACCGGTTGTCCAGTACCATCATTTATAGCCAGTCATTCATAAGAGAAGGCGCGAATGTTTTCCGCCATTTTGGTTCAAACTGAGTCATTAATTGTGCCTCGTCTCCCTCCTCCTCTAGAAGTTTCTGTCTTCTCTATAAATACAAAAAAATAAGATTTTTGAAGGGTTCTAGATTTCTGTCAGTAAACTGTGCAGCGAGAAGGCTTCTGTATACATTTTGTAACATTTATGTATGAAGTTTCAGAGCCCGTAGGGTCTCAGTGAGGAGGGGTTATGACTGTATTGAGGATTCTAGTCTTTGGTATCTCACAGTATGTAATTTCTCTCATGTGTTAATATATTATCTCATTTCATGCAAACTGTCTTCTTGTATCATGTTCTAGAATGCGAGTGGCTCACTAGTTTGCAGTAAGGATTCATCTTAAGTGGTGCCCTTCCTGGAATTAGTCAAGCACTTTAAATAGGCCTAGTCATGGTATACTGTTCCATGTTCACTCTCTCCATATTTTCTGCTATATTAGTTGCTTGAGGGAGGTACTTTTAAAACGCCATTATCATATAAGGATTCGTAAATTGGTGCGCCCTTATATGGTTCTGTTGTGTATCTGGGTATCAGTTTCATGTCAGCTAATATCTTCTTATGTTTCCTCACTGCACTCATTTCTTGATATCTAATTTCTGTGATATATTATTTGAATCGGCCCTCTTTACAGTAAGCGGTCTCTTAACTGTCTGATGCTTTCATGCTGAAGTTTTACATGATGTTCCTACATTATTCTTATCTTTGTGTCAGCTTCTGAGAGAGATTGGTCCCATTCAAAACTAATTTCCTTGTTTAGAACAAGAGATAGTAAGCGAGTTCTTGGACTGACAACCCAAACTAAAAGGGCTCCTTGCTATATTAAGATGTCCTAGGCACTGGTCTATAGCAACTCTAGGCTGTCTCTAGGAGGGTGACAAAATCATCCCCAACATCTTTTTGGCGCCGTTGCCGGGGACGAATTCAAGAATATCCGTTTCCCTGGGTTCGACATCTTATATTCACTCTCTAATCAGGTGAGCACGGAGAGGTGAAGAGTTGCAGATTTCTCACCTTGGCGACTCCACTGGTCTTTATTTGATAAATTTTATTGGAAGTCCTGGCTTCCCGGAAGCCCCATTTGAGGTCGGATACCTCGCAGCCGAAAACACCCGTGTCTGACCCGGAGAAGATCATTCATAAAAGAGGTTGGAAAGAGAAGAAGTCAGTCCGTTCTGAAAATCCTGAATATTCCGTTGGAGATTTTTCGCCCTCTTCTTCTCAAGAAGTTAGAACAGAAATACCCGAGTTTCACTCAGAAACTCCACGTAGAGGAAATACCTGGATTGAAGGAGAATCTCATCCTTCTTTCGAGGCTGAAGAAATTAAAGAGGTCACAGAAGTAGCTACTGTTAACCGTGAGTTATTCCCATCTACACCTCAGGCTTCTGTGCAATATATTCCCATCGTTATTCATACTCCACTTCCTCCTGCTCCTCTCCCTTCGTCTGTATCTCAAATTGTTGTGCAACCCCTGCCTCCTCCAATGGCCAATGTTCCTGCCTTTTTATTAAATAAATATGCTCCTCTGGCCTTGCCCCAAGTGCTAAATGACATGCCACAAGACTACTTGAAGATTTTGCCAAGATTTAATGGTGAGAACGAAATTGATGCTCAGAAGCACCTCGAGACCTTCTGCTCTTTTGCAGAGAACTTAAATGTTGAACATCTGGATGTGGTCCTGAGGTTGTTCGTGCAATCCTTGGAAGGTGAAGCCCAAAAATGGTTCAAGACATTGGCAAACCATTCAATCACCACCTGGGACCAGATGGAGAATGCTTTTCTCAGGAAGTGGGGAGAAAAGAAAGATCAAGGGCAGTGCCTCGTTGAATTCAATACGTTAAAGAAGAAACACAATGAGGGAGTGGCAGAATTTATTAAAAGGTTTAATAAATTATATCTGAACCTTCCTGCCGATATGAAACCTCAACAAGCCACTGCCAAAATTTTTTTTATAGCAGCTTTTGATTCTGATTTCGGTTTCTCTCTCCGGGAAAGAATCCCTGTTACCCTGGATGATGCTCAGACAGATGCTCTGGAGTTGGAGGCAAATTTTGCTGCCACTGGGAAGTTAAAAGGAAAAATCGAACAGGAAACTAGAAGAAAATGAAAAGAAGAGGTTTCTACCTCTAATCAAGAAAAGGATTCAGATAAAATGGATGAGATAAGCAAGATGATAAAGAAGATGGTCAAGCTAGAACTGGAAGCTAAGAATGCAACTCCCAAGAACTATTATAATGCTCCAAACAGAGGATATAATCCTCAGTACAGAAAGCCTCCATTGCAGATATTTCCAAGGGAAGCGAAAGAACAGCAAGATCAGGTGCCTCATCCCTTGTACCTTGAAGGACCAGCAGATGACTCCCCTGGAGATACAGCTTACGGATTAGAAGATTCAAATCTGGCTTTTTCAAATAATGATGATATGGAGTGCCCCCTGCAAGAAGAAGACGAAGAAGCAGAGATTGACCATTACTGCAAGCAATTTGTTGATTTCATGGAAGCACAATTCAACGTCAAATATGATCTCAGATCCTCAAGGAAGAGGACCCGAACTCAGGAGCAAGAAGAAGAGCCACCTCGAGAGGAAACATCCGCTCAAAAGGAACCAGCAACAAAGAAGAATGCGGAAAAAGGTAAGAACCTCCTGAATACCCCCTTGCAGTCTAATGATCAGATTCCCTGATCTTCTAAACTAGTCGGTCCTCCTAATGCTGAGCCAGTGTCAAAAGAAATCAAATCTTTAGTCGAAAATAAGGAGTCCAAAGAAATTGTGACAAAAAAGCTCCCATCTACTTTCAATTTGCAGAAAGAACTTGAGAAGATTAAGATTCCTGTCCCTCTGACTGAGTTATTAAAATAGCCTGTGTACCAGTCTCAAGTTACCTCTTTTATACTTCCTCCCGAAATACCCATTGTGCCTGATAGCTTAAATCTTCAAGAAGAAAGACCCATGGTAGTCTTTGGCCCACATGTCGAGGAGATAGACCCTTCTACTCCTCCCTTTTATGTGTCCCTAGTCATCCATGACCTGCTATTACATAACTGTATGTTAGATTCTGGGGCTTCCCATAATCTTATGCCTTTGTTTGTCATGGAGCAACTAGGACTGCAAATTACCAGACCATACAAAGATTTATATTCATTTGATTCTAAAAGAGTAAAATGCCTGGGAATGATTAAATATTTAGTGGTCAATTTGGCTCAAATCCCAGCAAAAAGTGTGGTCATGGACATTGTGGTTGCTGATATCCCAGCTCGCTTTGGCATGCTGTTGTCAAGGTCCTGGGGTACAAAGATTGGGGGGTCAATTAAATTGGATCTAACATATGCTACTGTCCCAGTCTTTGGAGGTCAAGAAAGAAGGTTATACAGGGAGACTAGATTTGTCAAGATGGTAACTAAGGCTGACTGCTCAGACAATTCCCTAGTTTATAACAAAGAGGGAGACTTTTCATGTTTAATGTTGGAAGAAAGTCAAGATTACGCACATGAGCCCCTTTTTGGTCAAATTCAAGCTGAGCAGCCTAAAGAAGAGCAGGAATCAGAAATTTGGACTTTACATTTTGATGGAGCTAATTCAAGAGAAGGCAATGGAGCTGGAGTATTGTTGATTTCTCCTACAGGGAAATGGGTGCCACTGTCTTTTAAACTGGAGTATGAAGCTACAAACAATGTAGCCGAATATGAAGCGCTATTATTGGGACTGCAGACAGCCAAGAATATGGGCATCCAGTGTCTAAAAGTGTTTGGAGACTCTGAGTTGGTGGTAAGGCAGATAAAAAACGAATGTCAAACTAAGCATCCACGGCTCAGAGCATACAGAAATGAAGTATGGGACATGATAGAGAACTTCTTCTCAGCATTTAACACACAGTTCATGCCCCGGGAGCAAAACAGAGTAGCAGACTCCCTTGCGGTAGCTGCCAGTACTTTCCGTCCTCCTCAGAATCCGCTTCTTAGATATGAAGTGGACGTACGGTACAGACCATCCATTCCAGATAATATAAAGCATTGGCAGGTATTCGAAGATGATGAACAGATGAAAATATTTATGGAGACTGTGGGAGAATTCTCCAATATGGAGATTGATGATAATGAAGAGGAAGAAGTTGAAAATATTGCTAAAAACAAATGGGAAGAAAGAATAGCAGGAAATAAAGTGTTGCAGCTGAAAGGTAATGTGATACCTAGAGGATTGGTACCTCTAGAAAGGTTATTTAATAAAGATGATGTTCCAAGGCAGCCAAACAAAGTAGTAGAAGAATATCAAGTGGAAGACTTGAATCTGGGTACTTATGCAGATCCTAAAATGATCAAATTATCTAAGAAAGTCCCAGAAGATTATAAAGAAAAATATTTGAAGTTATTTCAATCTTACAAAGATGTTTTTTCTTGGTCCTATGAGGACCTAAAGACTTTTGATGTAAATATAATACAGCATAAGATTCCGCTGAGGGAAGATGCAAAGCCATACAAGCAGAAGCTCAGACAGATAAACCCCTTGCTGCTTCCCTCAATTGAAAAAGAAGTCAAGAAATTACTGAAGGCCAAGATAATTGTGCCATTAAGGTACTCAGAATGGATAGCAAATCTTGTTCCGGTTCGAAAGAAGAATGGAGAAATAAGGCTGTGTGTGGATTTCAGGAATTTGAATAGAGCATCTCTCAAAGATAACTATCCACTGCCTAAGATGGATCACATCCTGCAGAAAGTAGTGGGAGCATCCAGAATGTCAATGATGGATGGATTTTCGGGCTACAATCAGGTCGCTGTGTGCCCAGAAGACCAAAAGAAGACCGCATTCACTACACCATGGGGAACCTTTATGTATGCTAGGATGCCATTCGGATTAATTAATGCGGGAGCTACCTTTCAGAGGGAAATGGACATAGCCTTTGTCGGAGAACAGGACAAGTTTTTGGTGGTGTACCTTGATGACATCACAGTTTTCTCAAAGAATTATGACGAGCATATTGAGCATTTGAGGAGAATTTTTGAGAAGTGCAGAAGGTACGGCCTTTCTCTAAACCCTCAAAAATCTTTGTTTGAATTAGATGAGGGAAAACTCTTAGGGCATATTGTGACTAAAGATGGTGTGAAAATTGATCCTAAAAGAGTTGAGGTGATAAATAGCATTCCTTTGCCAAGAAATAAGAAAGAAGTACAGGTGTTTTTAGGCCGAATAAATTTTTTGAGAAGATTTATTCCTATCTATGCTGAGATAGTTAGGCACATAACCAATATGTTGAAAAAGGAAAATGAGGTAAAATGGTCCCAGGAGTCTAGAGATGCATTCACAAGGATAAAACGGGCATTTGCTGAAGCTCCTGTGCTAGCAGGACTAGATTATAAAAATCCATTTATGATCTTATCATTTGCTTCACCTCATACCATTGCTGGAGTGTTATTGCAGAAAAATGAAGAGGGATATGAATAGCCCATAGCTTTTTTCAGTCAAGTGCTTTATGATGCTGAATTAAAATATAATATACTGGAGAAGCAAGCATATGCCCTAGTAAAGTCCCTTAAAGCTTTCAGAGTCTATGTTTTGCAATCTCACATTACAGCTTATGTCCCTACCGCGACAGTCAAAGACATTCTAGTTCAGGGGGACAGCGAAGGTAGAAGGGGAAGATGGATTGAAAAAATACAAGAGTATGATTTGGATATAAGGCATACTAAGTTAGTGAAAAGACAAGGACTTGCCAAGATGTTATCTGAATCAAATCATCAAGCTTTGGGTATTAATCTGTCTGTGATAGCAAATGAGGAATCAGAAAAAGAAGAAGAGCAGCAAGGACTGGAGATGGCCACCCAAAAGATACATGTGAAATATTTGACTAGCCCCTGGTATAAAGAAATAGTTGAATATCTGTTAACACTCAGCTTTCCCCCTGGCTGTGACAAAGTGAAATACAGAGCTGTAAGGATGAAATCTCAGAAATATGCAATTGCCAATGGACAGCTCTATTGGAGAGACCCTCTAGGCATATTACTTTTATGCCTCACAGAAAATGAAGTGCAAAATGTAATGACAGAATTCCATGAGGGGATATGTGGAGGACATTACAGATGGAGGGCTACAACCCATAAAATCTTGAAGGCTGGTTTTTACTGGCCAAAATTGTATTCAGATACTTTTGCTTGGGTCAGATCGTGTGACAAATGCCAAAGATTTGCAGAAAGGCAGAAATTAGCAGCATTGCCCTTGATCCCTATTCATGTAAATGAACCATTTCAGAAATGGGGATTGGATTTTATAGGAGAAATACATCCCCCATCAAGTGGCCAACATAAATGGATATTGACAGCCACAGACTATTTTACGAAATGGGTGGAAGCCATACCTACCAGAAGTGCTACAGATGTTGTAATAATGAATTTTATAGAAGATAATATCATATCTAGGTTTGGCTGTCCTGCAAGAATTGTGACTGACAACGCACAGGCTTTCAAGTCTTCCAGGTTCGTAAAATTCTGCCAAAGATATAACATCATCCTAACTCATTCTACAACATACTATCCACAAGGAAATGGTCTAGCAGAGTCATCCAATAAAACCCTGGTGAGAGCCCTTAAGAAGACAATAGCTGAAAATCAGAAAAACTGGGACTCTCAATTAAAGTTTGCTCTATGGGCAAATAGGATAACCAGCAAAAGAGCAACAGGGAAGTCACCTTATGAGCTGGTGTATGGGCGGGCTGCAGTGTTTCCTTTGCAATTGGCATTGCCAGTGGCACGTTTTATGCAGGAGAACCAGGAAGAACCAGATGACATGATCCGAAGAATTAATCAGCTGGTAGAATTAGAAGAAACAAGGAAACAGGTAGATCAGAGATTGATAGAATACCAGAAAAAAATGAAGAATGTCTTTGATCAACACGCGAAAGATAGGAATTTTCAAGTTGGAGACCTGGTTCTTAGATGGGATGTCCGCAGAGCAGAAAAGGGCAAACATGCTAAATTTGATCCATTGTGGTTCGGGCCATTCAAAATAGTGAAGCTGGGAAGAAACAACACCTTTACTTTAGAAAATCTACAGGGTGATTTGTTGGATGCACCCGTGAATGGCCAGTTCCTCAAGCCATATTTTCAATTCTGACCCAAGCGGAGAATACCTGATTGTATATATTGTATATAGTTTGTTTTGGCTTTTATTTTTATAAAGGAAAGAGAATGTTAATAATTACTTGAAGTAAGAGTGCAGGGGAATTGAAAAATAAGATGAAATAGTTAATGGTCTGCGTGTTCTCGACATGCCCGAAGACGATCATGTCGTCCCCAGATGGAGCCGATGTTGTAAATATTCACCTCTGCAGTGACCTAAAATCTCATAACCCTGCCTGCTATCATTATCTCCGCCCAAAAATCTGCTTTACAATAGTTAAAAACCCAAATTTAAATAATCGAGCCGATTCCTTAAGAGTTTGACTCCCTCCCGCTTCGGCTTCCATGCGACCCGGGTCTGAAAACTGTAATTCAAAGCAAGAAGGGGCCTATTGTCTTAACGATCGGGCGCAATGCTGGCCGTTTGATCTGGCTCAAATCAACGGCGTGGCAAGTAACTTATACGGAGGGCCCACGCACAACAAACTGTCGGTATTTCATGACCCGCCGATTTATTACCCTCCGATGCAAGTGTAGCCGTTGATCTTGTTCCGAGATCGAACGGCTCTGGGTCAATCGCAGCCCTGCCCTCAATCGCAATCGGAGCTTCCAAAATGTGTCAACCCGGCCTCCCCGCTCCACTTTCCGATTCTGATTTCCGATTTGGGTCCCACCTCCTGTAGTCGTGTCACCATTATTCACAAGTGTACGTTGTATTCTTCCTCCACCATTCATATGTTCCGGTGATGTGTCACAGTTTATGAACCTTTGCCTCATTCATTCATTGTCGCCCCATTGTATTCTGCCTTGTCACGCCCCATTTCTCCATTATTTTCATGCGTTTCTTGTCACCCTACATCGTCTCAATATCTCGCCTATTCTGCATCACCGATTCCATGGCCGCTGTCATATGCACAATCCCTGTCACCGAGTCATCTTTCTCTAATGTTTTGCGGGTTTTGCAGGTTTTAAATTGACTTAGTTGGCGCTTTAACTTTCCGCCTCCGTTGAAAAGATCAGGAGCATACAAAGGACATATTCTGCTGGCGAAATTAAAAGAACAAGCCGAGGGTAGGTAGGAGAGATGACCGCCATTAAAGAAGACATAGATATGGATTCTCAGAACTCTCCAGATAAATTCGCCCCGCATTAAAGATCCGGGATTCAAATCTGAAGCCAGGGGTCGAGAGTACAGTACAGAAATGCAGATTGTTTCAAATCTCTTACGGCAGTAGATTTTTCTCAGCCGCGGGCAGCATATTGTATATATTTTATTATTTATGTCTTGTATATAAAGAGATTTTTATCTCCCCGCATTTATTTCTTTAGACGGACTGTTAGTTATACTCATTTATAGTCAGTCATTCATAAGAGAAGGCGCGAATGTTTTCCGCCATTTTTGGTTCAAACTGAGTCATTAATTGTGCCTCATCTCCCTCCTCCTCTAGAAGTTTCTGTCTTCTCTATAAATACTCGGAAATAAGACTTTTGAGGGGTTCAGTTGCATTCGGGGAAAACATGCGGCGAGGAAGGCTTAAGCCCATACATTTTGTAACATTTACGTAGCAAAGTTTCAGAGCCCGTAGGGTCTCAGTGAGGAGGGGTTATAACTGTATTGAGGATTATGATCTATGGTATCTCACAGTATGTAATTTCTCTTATGTGTTAATACATTATCCCATTTCATGCTATTTGTCTTCTTGTATCATGCTCTAGAATGCGAGTGGCTCACTAGTTTGCAGCAAGGATTCATCTTAAGTGGTGCCCTTTCTAGAATTAGTCAAGCGCTTTAAATAGGCCTAGTCATGATATATCTTGTTCCATGTTCACTCTCCATATTTTTATGCATAGTTGCTTGAGAGGTAATTTTCGCATACCATTATCATATAAAGGATTCGTAAATTGGTGCGCCCTTATATGGATCTTGTTGTGTATCTGAAGTATCAGTCTCATGCCAGCTAATATCTTCTTATGTTTCCTCACTGCACTCACTTACTGATATATGATTTCTGTGATATATTATTTGAATCGGCCCTCTTTACAGTAAGCAGTCTCTTAACTGTCTGATGTCTTTGTACTGGAGTTTTACATGATGTTCCTACATTATTCTTATCTTTGTGTCAGCTTCTGAGAGAGATTGGTCTCGTTCAAATCTAATTTCCTTGTTCAAAACAAGAGATAGTGAGTGAGCTCTTTGGATTGACAACCCAAGATATAATGAGCCATTTGCTATATTAAGATGTCCTAGGCACTGGTCTATGGCAACTCTAGGCTGTCTCTAGGAGGGTGACAAAATCATCCACAACACCTGTCATATGTGTGGATGCTACTGAATCCACATACCAGATGTCTGCTTCAACATTTTCATCAAAGTATGCCATGAACAATCTGAAGTCTTGAACATGGTCATCATCTGCGAAATGACCTACATATCTTTTATGTCTTTGTTGTTCTTCATGAAATTTATTTTTCCTGCACTCAGCCATATGAGCAATTTTTCTGCAATAAAAAGTGTTTTACTACATAGCCATTTCTATTCGGATACATACCTTGAGCTTGATTCGATATTTTCTGTGGGTTTCCTCTGTTTTGTTGTGATGGATTTCCTTTTTCTTTGAATAATTTCTTCTTTGCCATTAACAAAAGATCTGCACTCTAGGTTTTAGAGTCAATCTTATTTCTTCTTCTTGCATTAGTATTCATTTTAGTTCCTAAAAATTTGGGATTTTATCTCTTGCACTTATCCTAGTGATAAAAATTTGATAATCATCAGCCATACCATTCATGGTAATCATTACCAAATCTGTATCTGCAACTATCTCACTGATATCTTCCAAATTGTTCTTCAGATATTTGATCCATGATATGAAAGTAGCAATTTTTTCATTCTCCTCCATATTTATGGATAGAATATTTCTCTTCAAGAACAGCAGACAATTTGTATTCCTGATCTCATACAAATCCTTCAATACTGTCCAAATTTCTCTTGTTGATTTTCATTCTCTGATATGCGGTATGATGCAGTCTTTCACTGACATCTTCAGCAACATATTTTCTCTAGCTTCTCTCTTCTCCCAGTCTGGAATCCAAGTGGCTCCCGCTACTGGCTTTGGTTCATCCCCATTTGCAATCATGCAGGCACTCTACGCTTCTAGCACATTCTTCATCTTAAAATTCCAATTAGAGTAATTGGAACCATCAAGCTTGTTGCTCTCGTTCAAGTATGCTTCGATTATTTGATTATTCACCTTGAAAATTCAAAAAAATCTTCGAGTAATTGAAAATAAAAAAAACAATGATAGATCTACCCTAGATCCTTACAAAAAGAAATATCATGATACAGATCTACCTGATCTGTGATCAATCCAGCAGGTTGTTTTGCACGCTATGCGATAGGCTCTCGACTCCTCTGCACCAACAAGATCTACTTCAGATCTCTTCCTTCATTGGTGAAATTTCACTGGATCTCTTCATCAGTGACCTTTCACCAGATTTCTTCCTTCATCAATGGTGTCCACTAGCTCAGATCTCTCAGATCTCCTCGGCGCACTTACCAACCCAATTTCCACGACTATTCTCATTCAAATGTAATGAGAATGGACTACCGCGATCAAGAATCTCGTTCAATTTGGTTAACCGTCATCTACCATGGTGAATCAATTCCAACCATATGTACCTATGATCAACCATTTTCAACTAAAATCATGACTAACCATGGTCATAATGGTCAATCAATGCCACTATGGTCAACCATGATCAACCATGGTTGAATATGGTCAACTATGGTTAATGTCTCTATTTTCAGGCATGGTTACCCATAGCCAACCAAAATAAACCATGGACAACCATTGTCACCCATGATCAATGATAATTAACCATGATGGACCATGTTCAAGCATAGTAAACAATGGTTAACAATGATCAACCATGGTTAGGTTTTTTCAACCATGATCAACAATAAATAAGGTATCTCTGCTTGAATTTTCTCAACCATGATCAATCATGGTCATCTGCGATGAACTATGGTAGCATATGGTCAACCATGGTCAACCATTGTGTACCAATGTCAAGCATTGTTAATCACGGTCAACCATGCTAAACCATCATCAAGCATGGCCAACCCAAGGGACTAATATTATAATCCTCTTAGTTTATTAATTATGTGATTAATATTATGTTTATAATATTAGGGTTTATTATTAGGTTTATAATATTGGGTTTATAATATTGCATTTAGTATGAGGGTTTGAAATATTGGATTTTTAATATTTTGGTTTATAATATTGGGATATTATGTTTTAATGTTGGATTTTAATATTAACGTTTATAATATTAATCTTACAATTTATAATATTTATTATATGATTTATAATATTAATCCTAGGGATCAAACTATTAATTGTAGGGTTTATAATGTGGGGTTTTATAATGTTAAAGATTTATAATATTTTGTTTAATATTGTGTCATTGGAATGGTATGAAAATATATCCAATGTCACAGTATGACCAGCATCGTCGCAATGCGACAAGAAGTATGAAAATCATTGTACATTACATTGAAATTTATTCAATGTCACATTGTGACATTGAATTATTATTATTATTATCCAATTTTAAGGTTACGAACAAGCCAGACACCAAATTGGTATATGAGACCCCCATGTTTGTGGGACAATAGACCTACCTCCATGCAACGATTTGATTTTTAAGTCTAAGAAGGCATACATACTCTACCCCCCTCTGGTTTTGAACCTGTGACCTCTTAGGAGGAAACACATGATCTTAACCATTAGGCCCACTCAAGTTGTATTCCAGTTTTAATTAAGGTTTAATATTCCAATTTATAATATTGGGTTTGGGGTTCATAATCTTAAGGTTTATAATTGTATGGTTTATAATATTAATGCTAGGGTTTGAATCCCTTGGATTTATTAATCCATTGAGTTTATAATAGTATTAGTCCCTTGGGTTTACTAATGCCTTCAGTTTATAATATCACTAATACCTTGGTTTTAATAATTTATTGGGTTTATAATTATTAATTATAAGATTAATATTAGGGTTTATAACATTAATCCTAGGATTAATATACTAATTATAGGGTATAATATTAATGCCTTAGGCTTATAATACATTGTGTTTAAAATATTAATCGTAGGGTTTATATTCCTAGGGTTTAATATTAATCCTATGGTTTATAATATGGTTAACAAAAAACCATGATCAACGATGTCACAAAAATGGTCAACATGGTGAAACATATTAACAATAAAAAAATTATAATGTGATTGATATACACTGATTAATGAACCAATGTAGTCAAAATTATGAACCATGGTCAACCATGTTCCACTATGGTTAGTCATGGTCAACAATGATCAACCATGATCATCCATGGTCAACCATGATCAGTCATGGTTAACTATATTCAACCATGGTTGAATATGGTTAACGATGGTTAGTCATGATCAACCATGGTTGAATTATTTCAACCATGATTGACCATTATCAAGGTCTCTCGTTCAATTTGGTAAACCATGATTAGCCATGGTGAATCAATGCCAATCATCGTTAACTGTGGTCAACCATGTTCAACCATGGCTAGCCATGGTCACAATGGCCAATCAATGTCTCTATAGTAAACCATGATCAACCATGATTGAATATGGTCAACCACAGTTAATGTCTCTATTTCCAACCATGGTTATCTATCGTTAACCAAAATAAACCATGGACAACCATGGCTATCCATGATCAACTATATTTAACCATGATGAAGCATATTCAACCATGGTCAACAGTGGTTAACCATGATCAACCATAGTTGAATATTTTCAACCATAATCAACTATAGTCAAGGTATCTATGTTTGAATGTGATCAAACATGATCAACCATGGTCAACTATAATGAAATATGGTAGCATATGGTCAACAATGATGAACTATGATAACATATGGTCAACCATGGTGTATCAATGTCAAGCATCGTTAACCATGATCAACCATGGTATATCAATGTCAAGCATTGTTAACCATAGTCAACCTAAGGGACTAATATTATAATCCGCTTGGTTTTTTAATTTTGTTCTTAATATTGGGTTTATAATATTAGGTCTACAATATTGGGGTATTTAATATTGTGTTTATAATAATGCATTTAGTGTCATGGTTTGAAATGTTGGGTTTTTAATATTTTGTTTATAATACTGGATTTAATATTAGGGTTTAATATTGGGTTTCAATCATAGGGTTTATAATATTAATGTAATAATTTATAATATTAATCTTATCTTTTATAATATTAATCCTACAATTTCAAAATATTAATCCTAGGAATTAAAATATTAATCTCATGGTTTATAATTTGGGGTTTTATAATGTTAGGGTTTATAATATTAGGGTTTAATATTGTGACAATGGAATGGTATGAAAAACTATCCATCACCGCAGTATGACAAGAATTTTCGCAATGCGACAAGCAGTGTGACAATCATTGTCACAATGATACATTACATTGCAATTTATTCAATGTCACATTGTGACATTGAATAAATTGGGGTTTAGCTTCTGGTTTATAATATTGGGTTTGGGGTTCATAATCTTAAGGTTTATAATTGTAAGGTATATTATATTAATCCTAGGGTTTTTAATCCCTTGGATTTATTATCCATTGAATTTATTATAGTATTAGTCCCTTGGGTTTATTAATTGCTTTAGTTTATAATATTAATTCCCTAGGTTTATTGATCTCTTGGGTTTATTTGTAATATTACAAATTAGGAAAGACAACAATATTGAACACCAAAATGAAATTTACAGTAAATAATGATGCAAAACACATGATCAAATCATAGATCCATTAGATTATGTATTATAGCAGCAAAATATACAATGTGTTGAGGAACAAATCACTCAAACTAGGCAAACAAGCCTCCAAAGCCGAAATACACTAGAATTCCAAATGATGTTGTAATACAGAAATTCCAGAATACATGACAGCGCAGTCCCAGTGAGGGTTACTGCTACAGGAAAATGGAAACAAGTGGATCTATTGATATAATACTCAAAAGGAGCTGAAAATGGAGAACTAGGCTCTTAAACACAATCCCAAGATAACCCGACAAGGGTTTCTTGAAAAACACAAGATGCTAAAAGTGCAGACTGCAACTCTGTGGCTGAATCATGCTGTATCACTGAAGCTCTACTGGAACATGGCTGTAAATTCTCCTCTCTAGATTTCCAGGTGAAAGGCTGCTCCTTTCACTTGGAAACTAGCTCATAAACAGGGTTTCTCAACCCTCCACTACAACACCCTACAAAATAACATAGTTCCTCAAGGAGACTGCGCTATGGCTAAGGGTGAATACTTGGCCCAATTCCAGATGGTGGAAATGAAGCTCATAATAACCCTCCTAGGTGGCCTCTCAAGTCCTCCAAGGTAGAGTATGGGATTCCCGCCTGGAAACTGCTGTGTACTAAATAGTACAGGAAACTCAGCTATACAGCTGAAGCATGGAAGAAGTCATAAGAATCAAACATAAACAATATTCTGAATGCCTCTCATGGTTACCATCCCCTTCCTTAAATCCTTGGTGAGCTTCCTCACCCTTTTCTGCACTCATTTATTATGCTACTTCCATGCAAATACTCCTCCTCCAAAACTACGCTGTCCCCACTAGCTCCACTCTCTCCTTTGGCAACGCTGTTGATTTGGTCAATCTTGACCCAGTCTACATGCATTTCCCCCTTTCACATCCAAGGTGGCTTTATTTTGACTATATAAACTGATCCAAATCCATATTGGAGGTGGTTTAATCCTACTAAAGAGATTTAAGGGTCTCCCTACCCCACTTATTCATCTAGACTATGAATAGAAGCAACATATAATATTCCAACTAGAAAAGCTAATTGGGAATATTACAGTCCTCCCCTACCAAATGTTGCTTGTCCTCAAGCAATAGTAAAGAATGATACTGCAAAATCTTCTCTCCTTCCTAAGTGGCATCCTCATCAGATATATTTCTCCATCGAATCAGATACACTCTAATCACCATGCTCCTTAGTTGCCTCTCCCGAGTATCCAAGATAGCCTCCGGTTGCAAAACCAGATGGCCCTCATCATCAATAGGTGGGAGATCCATGGTGGCAACCACATGTTGTCCAATGGCCTTCTTGAGGCATGAGACATGAAAAATGTTATGGATCTTACTTCCAATAGGAAGCTCCAACTCATATTCTACTCCCCCAACATGACGGATCACCCTGTATGTCCCATAGGACCGAGGTTTGAGATTATCATCCCCCTTCTCCTTAAGTGTAGATTGTCTATATGGCTGAAGACGAATATAGACCAAATCATACACCTCAAACTGCCTTTCTATCTGACCAGGGTTTGCATATAACTTCTGTTGGTTTTGTTTTGTAGCAATGATGTCCTTTAGGGCCCGAAGTATATATTGAATCTCATAAATCCACTCCTTTTCTTTAGGATCCTTGCTTGCTCCAAACATCACATCAGAAAATGATAGAGCATCATACCCATAAATATCTCTAAATGGGTTCACGCCAATGGCCATATGAAAGGTTTTGTTGTAGAAATAATCCCCCAAATGGAGCCAGCGCAACCATTCTCTTTGTTGCCTCGAAGCATAGTTTTGCAAGTAGCCCTCCATCCACTTATTTACTATCCTTGTATGTCCATTGGTTTGTGGGTGATAGCTAGTACTTGGTGTCAACTCAATACCCACTAACCGAAAAATATCTTGCCAAAAGCCACCCATGAAGCGGCTATCTCGATCATTGATTATGGTTTTTGGAAGACCATGGAGTCTAAATACATCTCTAAAGAAGAGCTCGGCTACCTATGAAGAAATATATCGTGCATAAATATCAAAGAAATGTGAATACTTTGTTAGTCGATCAAAAACTACAAAGATACAATCCTTACCCTGAACCGTAGGTAGATCGATGATGAAGTCCATGGAAATATTTTCCCACTTTCCATCTGGAATAGGGGGTGGCTACAATAATCCTATCGGATGGTAGTTCTCCCCTTTGTTCTGTTGGAAAACTATGCACTCCTTGATGTGTTAGAGCACATCCTCCTTGAGACCCTTCCATGAGAATCTCTCTTGAATAGCTCGATATGTCTTGGTGAATCCTTGATGCCCAGCAAATGGTGAATCATGTGATCCTTGCAAAATATTCTTCTTGAGCTTAGAATCTCTAGCCAAGAAGACCCGATCTCGGTAATAGATGACCTCATCCATCAATCTATACCTCTCATCAGTCACTTGTCCATCTAGGATCTCACATGCAAAGCGGTCTTTGGAACATTCCACTTGCAACTGAGCCTTCCAATCTGTATCCATGCTCATTAAGGACAACGTTGTTAGCCTCCGAGATAGAGCATCTTCCACCACATTTCTCTTCCCCTTGACATATTCTATGTCATAGTCATATTCTTGGATCTTACTTACCTGTTTTTGTTGCCTTTCCTGAAGCTGCTTCTGCTCAAGAAATAACTAAAGACTATTGTGATCAGTCTTTACTTAGAATCTGTTACCCACCAAATATTGTTAGAATTCGGATAAGGCATGCATAATAGCCAACATCTCCTTATCATATATCGGATGCAGCTTTTCAAGTGGCAACAAATTTCAACTCTCAAAAGCTATGGGGTGTCCCCCTTGCATAAACACTTCTCCAATGCCCTCTCCCTAAGCATCACATTCCAACACAGGGTTGGGTAAAATCTAGTAGAACCAATTCCAGGAAGCTACTTATCACCTCGTTGAGCTTATAAAAAGCTATCTGCAATGTGGCTATCCAACTAAAAGCTCCCTTCTTAGTTAGATCTGTAAGTGGTGCTGCTAGTTGAGAGAACCCTTTAATAAACTTTCGGTAATAGGAACAGATGCCTACAAACTCCTGAAATTATGTGACATTATTTGGCTCGGGCCAATCTCTGATAGCACGGATCTTCTCTTCATGAACTCTCACCCCATCTACTCCAATGATGTGGCCCAAATAGAGCATCTCTGTGAGCCCAAACTCACACTTTGAGAACTTAGCATAGAATTTTTTCTCTTCAAGAATGCATAATATTGGTTCAATATTATATAGATGCTCCTCCCATGTGTGGTTGTAAATAAGAATGTCATCAAAGAAGACCAATACAAAATTCCTCAAGTGACCACGAAAAATGTGGTTTATGCAAGATTGGAATGTTTCGATATCATTGGTTAGCCCAAAAGGCATTAGCAAGAACTCAAAATGGCCATATCTGCATTGGAATGTTTTCTTGGGGATGTCTTGATCCCTCACTTTGATTTTATGATATCCTGATCTCAAATCAATCTTGGAAAAATACTTATATCCTTTTAGTTCATCCATCAATTCATCGATCTTGGGAATTGGGTGCCTGTTCTTCATTTTATTTTTGTTCAAGGCCCTATAATCAATGCACATCCTCAATGTGTCATCCTTCTTCACCAAAACCACTAAAGAGGTAAAAGGACTGGTGCTAGGTCGAATGTGTCCTAAGGCCAAAATATTCTGAATGGCATTTTCAATCTCATCCCTGTAGGCTTTGGGATGCCTATAGGGTGTGGTGATCACTGCTTGGATCCCCTAATCCAACTCAATAGTGTGCTCAAACCCTCGGTCAGGAGGTCTCCCAAGTGGAATATCTCCAAATACTGTAGAATATCAATCCAAAATAGATTGTATATCCAGATGTACTGGTACATCCTTGCCCCCTGATTTTGACATACACAGTTCCACTACCCACTCTATGTCCCCTCTATGCAAATCAGCCTCCACCCTATTTTCTGAGACAATCTGGGGTGGATAGGAGTGTATGCCTTTTATTTTATGATGTTTACCACTCCCTTTCTCTGTCCATTCCATCTCTAATGTTTCCCAGTCTGTGGTAACCTTCCCTAAGGTGATTAACCATTGGACACCCAATATCACATTGGTGTTTGGAATATCAACCACAAAGAAGTGGTCTGTCAATGTGTAGGTTCCAATAGTGATGGTTAATGCCGGAACATATTTTTCACACTACATGGTTCTATATCCTAGAACCAAAACCGAGAAGTCCTCAAAATATTCTACGTGAATACTTCTCCTCTACACCAACCAAGTATTAATAAAGTTATGGGTAGCTCCACAGTCTACCAATACCGATACTCTTTGTCCCATAATAGTGCCTCTAACTCTTAATGTTAGATACTTGGGAACTCCCCGCAAAGATTCAAGAGCCCCCTCCATTGGAGAAAATGCTCCCACTAAACCTCCTGTTGGTGGTGCACCTTCTCCAACTGCTATAGAAAATATCTCAATACAATGTGCCTTTCCTGCAACACATTAGTGGTTTGGTACCCATGGCTCTTGACAAGTGTAACATAGTTTCTTTTTCCTTAGATCTCCCTGGGAATTATCATCAAGAGATATATTCTCATGATCCTCCTTTGTTTGAGAGGAGAACATCTGCTGAAAAGGGATTTTTTCCTTGGGTAAAGCATGTTGTAGGTCTCTAGCCCTCTCCATAGATTCTTGGAGCGTAGTTGGTCTAGTGGATTTCACCAACCCATACAATGGTTCAATCATCCGATCAATGAACATGCACACTATCTAGGTCACAATGAGGTCAGATACCATGAACGAAAGATTTAGAAACTTAGAGATATAAATCTCTAGATATCCTGTTTTCTTGAGCTTGGTTAGCTCCACAAAATGTGCTTCTGGATTCCTGGGATCAAATCTCTCCACCAACCTCTGGGTGAATTTTTCATAAGAAGTGACACTAGCATGCCCAATTTTAGATAGGCCATGAAACCACCAATCATGTGCTTCACCTTCTAGGTGCAGTGTTTCTATTTTGATAGCCTCCATTTCTGAAACTCTGTTGAGTTGGAAATAAGTATCCAACTTCTCTACCCAATCCTTAGCTGTGCACTTGGGTGATCTATCATAAGAGGGAAAAAAAACTGCCCATAGTTTGATGTAGATCTTAGTTCTGCATGTACCCCCCACTTTTATGGTTATTGGAGGATCTCCTACCATCCTTGATCCTACAGAACCCCTGAAAGTTCAAATGCTCCTTGAACCTCTGAGATTGAGATTCATATTCCACAAAATAGTCACCAAGGGTTTCTTCCCTCAATGGCCCTCCCACCTCACCTTCGAATGATAGGAATGTGGGCATGCTGGAGCATTGTGAAGAAGTTTGTACTACTGGTTGCTCACACCATGAATGTGAAGTGTCATAGCTTTCTCCATGATGAAACCCTCTAGGGGATTTCTTCTGGCTTTCTAATATCATCTCCTTGATATAATTTGCAATGTTCTGCATGGTCTGAAGAAGAAATTTTGGGATCACTTTCTCCTCCATTGCTATAGATGCTTGCCCCATAAGCTGAGCCAAGATTAGAGCTCTGATACCACTGTAATATTCCAAATTAGGAACAATAACAATATTGAAAACCAAACTGAAATGTACAACAAATAATGATGCAAAACAAATGAGAAAATCATATATCCATTAGATTATGTATTATAGCAGCAAAATATACAATGTGTTGAGGAAAAAATCACTCAAACTGTTGGCTCCCTATAATTTGAAAGATTGGCAAGAACAAGTAGTAGGGAACCACATCAAACTGCTTTGGAGTCCATGGCCTAGCCTTCCTGGGCTCAGAGAGGGCTCTCTCTGTGTTTATGATTAAATGATTTATCTTTATGCTTATGTTTGTATGACTTTAGGCTAGTTATGAAGCTTGGGGTTGTTTTTTTTTATTGATTGTTTGGTTGGACAGATAGAGTGTGAAAAGCTTAATCCATTGGGCTATGTAGTCATAAAAGGGTTAAATTGTACATTAATTTTTCAAGGGTTTTCACAGGGCAAGTTAACTATATCAAATGGATCTTTTTAGGTAAGATGAATATGAGATGACAGAAAGTTTAGAATTTAGCAGAATTAAAGGGAAATTAAGAATCCTTTAACTATACTTCAACATAAAAGCCTTTAAGATATCAGTTTGGTAAAACTAAAGAGAAATTAAGAAAACTTCAGTTGTACTTCACTAAAAAAACTTAAGACAACAATCCAGTAATATTAAAGAGAAATTAAGAATTCATTAGTTGCACTTTCAGATAGAGAAAAACATTCAATATAATAGTTCAATGAAATTAAAGAGCAATTAAGAATTCTTTAACTAAAATTCAAAGAAAGCCTTTAAGATAACAATTTGGTAAAACTAAAGAGAAATTAAGAATTATTTAGTTGTACTTCACTAAGAAACCTTAAGATAACAATCCAGTAATACAAAATAGCAATTAAGAATGATTTAGTTATACTTTTAGATGAAAACATAAAGATAATAATAACAGGAAGAGTTAAGGTGCCCAAATAGCATATATAAATCTAAAATTTATGTTCTATTATCAGAGAAATTGGTGTACAACATGGAAACAAAGGAAGAAAGTGTTACGTAAAAGAGATAACATCACCATTAACATAGCTCAAGGATCTTGTGAACGTGCTTGTATTATTGGTATCCAGCTCAAAAATAGTTATAATGATCCAGTGCAATAATCTTTGCAACTAAGAGTCTGATCAAAATCCAACCTAGAAACCAATAATAATAATGAACAATACATGTCGTATTTAACTGCAAATGAGGAGGTTGCCCTAATCTAGGGTGACATATTTGTATTTACTACAGAGTAAATGATATTTGACAATTGAGACCATGCAACGCCCAATGCCAAAATATCTTTGACTGGCCTACTGTAGTAATAACTTTATAATTTACTGTTGAGCTAAATTTAAAATATCTTTGACTAATTTGCCTTCAAACATTAACTTTTACAATAACTTATAAACTGCTGCTAAAATATCTCTGACTGTAATCTAAACTGTAGCTTCCTTCAATAAAGAAAAATTAGGCTGTAGGTGGCCAATGTGACTGTCAAGAAGTAAATGTTGAATGGCCTTGACACCTGGCCTGGTCTTCCTCATTGATTTATCCTCTTATTTGTCTTTAAACCTTAAAACTGTCATTATTTGTATCTTTTATCTTTTTTCCTTCTTCTGCATTTGTTGTCACTGTAATCTCTTCCTTAACCTCTCTTATTTGTCCTTTGTCTTACTTTGTCTTCTAACCCTGTCCTTCATCTTTAAACTTTGAATAATCTTTTTATCTCTTTCACCTTTCACTGTTATTTGGAGAAAACTCGTTGTCTTTGGAGTAATTGTCTAATCCTTGTTGATCATGATCCATTGTTGCTTCTGATTGTTCTTGCGCTCCTAATCTTTTAATGAACAAAGATTTTGAATTGTCATCCAGAGAGCCATGATTTAACAATTCTTGGACTTAGAAATGAAAATTGATTATCGCATCATCCGATATGTATGGCACTTGCAAAACTTAAAAACAAATGTTAATAAAAAACGAAGCTCCGCAGGGAGGCAATATGGCTTTGAAATAATTTTGGAAATCTGTGGAAGGAGTCCTGAATAATGGAGGTTTTTAAGTTCCTCCATTTATTTATGGCCTTTCAATTCTTCAAGAAACATTGCAAGGGTTTTTATGGTGATTCCAGAGCTTATCGAAACAACATGGAGTTCAAAATATTTCAAACAGGTCAGCGGTTTTTCCTTATGGCGCGAAGGCGGTCTGTGGTATATCGCATAGGGCATAGGCGGTTTGGTGGTTTATGTCGCAGGGATGCGATAAAATGTTGGAGCGATGTGTGGCAGATGGGATGGTTCCCAAACTACCCATTTCGAAATTCCTCCATGGTTTTAAATGTCGGACAGTTTGGATTGCGATACAGAGCAAGGATCATTGGATGTAGGGGAGAAGATCAGACGGTGGTCGGGATCGAATGGAATGGCAGATTGATTTGATAGGTGGGGTCGAGGGTTTAAATGAAGCGGAGAGTTTAAAGTAATGAGGGGCAGTATTAAAGTGGAGGTGCTTAATATACGATGGGGCCAGGGTCATATTAAATCGGGGGAGTCAGGTTCTTAAGGTGAGGTTTTAAACATATAAGGGGTTGGGTTTGTTTAAGTAAACAGGGCCTATTTAAAGTGGGACCCAAGTTAATATTTATTTCAAAGTAATGAAAAGAATGGGTTTTTTCATTGTTTTAAATAGACAGAGTGGAATGAGTGAAGGGGAAGGGATTTTAGTGAGGAAAATGGGGTTTTTAGCATAGGGAAAAGAGGTTTTAAGAAAGGGGAAAGGCTAAATAAGGGGATTTAAGGTCAAACATGGGTTTTCAAAGCATGAGGGTATTAGAAAGGGTAAAATGAGAGATAATGAACAGGTTAAATGGGAAATAATGAAGGCAGTGATATTTCTGAAAATAAATGATAATCAGGGAACATTATTTTCAGTGGACTGTAAGAAATCCACAGTCATATCGTGATACTGTAGAATACAGGAGACTAATAGTGGCTCCAGCTAGGGAGGGCAACTCCTTTAGGAGGTGTCAAGAAAATTTGTAGACAAGTAGCCTGATGTATTTGGCTGATTTTCATTCTGTAGTTGTTGATCTGCTGCAACTTTTGTGACTTTGACCTTCAAAAATTGAAAACCATGCTTCTTGCAAATTAATTCTGCCTACCTATCACCTATGCTAACATTTTTTCTTCATTTATTGGGTGCATTTAGACTCACAAACCTTGAAATAATTTTTATTTTGAAAGAAAACTATCTATTTCTAACCTTATAACTTCCAAAGGCTTAGATTAGACTGATGATCTCTTTTATTCTCCACCTAACTACTTATCTGCCAAGATTAAACAGTTTGACAACTTTTTATTCACTAACTATCAACATGAAATTTAAAGCATGAATGAATCAAGATTAAGTAGATTGATCATCATGAATTGTGGCATTTTTGGACAAGTTGCACACAATATTATTTTGCAAAAAGTAAACTAAAACTGAGGGCTTTGGTCTTGAATCTTTCATTTATCACCTATCCCTCACTTTTCATATTGGTTTCAGATTTAGGCTTTGGAACCAAAGTCATTTTATACCTATCTACTGATAAGCCAAGTTTAAATATTTTGGAAAATATTCATTTTCTAACTTATCAGCAAAAATTCAAAATTTGTACAATCATATTTAGGTTGTATGATTGAACAAGACCTCTTTAAAAGTAGTGACATTTTGACTTGCAACACTTTCATAAATATTCATTTTATTTTGTATGGGGCTTACCTTTTTCTTTTTCATCTGCCCTCTTTTCTTCTTTTTGGTTCCTTTTCTTTCTTTCTTTTTGGGTCAATTTTTCTGAGATTTTGTTTAAGCAATGTTATATACGATGAAGAAAACATAAACTAATATTCTTAACTGAAATAATTTTTTAGCATCCTACCATTGACAAGACCTCCAAACAACTCTGTTCCATCCATTTTTTGTAAGAAAAATGCATTATTGCCTCTTGCAGAATGAATGGTGTATGGACCTTTCCACAGGTTATCAAACTTTCCATGCTTGCCTTTGTCCTCTCTTCTTGAATCCCACTTCAACACTTTTTCTCCAATGTTAAAATCATTTTCCTTGGTCCTTTTGTAAAATACATTCTTTATATTTTCTTGTAACAACGGTGTTCTGTTGTACACTCCTTCTCTGGTTTGTTGCAGCTGAATAGTTTGGTTTATTCTTCTTTTTATATCATTCTCTTCATACTGCACCTCTTGAATGAGCTTCATTACTTGCACTCCCAAGGCTATTGGGAAGACTGCATCCATTCCATAGACTAGCTCATAGGGTGACATATCAATTGACTTCTTATTTGTAGCTTGTCTGCCCATAGTGCATGAATCAATTTTTTGTGCCATGATTTTTTATTTTCCTCCAACAAATTTTTAATGATGTTCACCAAAATCTTATTTGAGGATTCAACCAACCCATTACCTTGAGGGTAATAAGTTGTAGAGTGCCGCAAAGTAATGTGATATTTGTGGCAAAAATCCACCATTTTCTTGGATTTAAAGGCAATAGAATTATCGGTAATGATTTTCCTAGGACAACCAAATATATATAGAATATTATTTTTAATAAATCTGATAATTACTGAGTCTTTGGCAGTCCTGGAAGGAATAGCTTCTATCCACTTAATAAAATAGTTAGTTGCAGTGAGGATCCATATATGTTGCGCAGAGGAGGAAGGGTGGATCTCTCCAATGAAATATAGACCCCATTGTTGAAAAGGAGCTTCAACAGAGATTGGTTGTAATGGAAAAGGTAACAACTTTCCTTTTCCCTCAAATATTTGGCACTTATAACAAGAAACTACCATTTTGTGGATGTCTTGGAAAAGGGTAGGCCAATAGAAACTAGCCCTAAGGATCTTATTAACCATGGTTTTCCAATAGAGGTGACCTTCACATTCTCCTTCATGAAATTCATGCATAATCCTATCTGCATCTTCTTCAGGCAAACATTTAAGAAATACACCACCATAATTTTTCCAATATAAAGCTTTTTCCAGAATGCAGAAATTTACAACTTTTAACTTCAAGAATCTAGCCTTTGTTTTGGACAAACCAGGAGGAAAATTTAAATTAAAAATCACATACAGTATATCTGCGTACCAAGGAGAATTTAGGAATGCTTCCTCAATAGGTGGAGTTGCTAGCTCCTCTTGTTCATCCAATGAGTGAATCATATTGATGTCTAGTGCTTGAAAATTTGTTTCAACCATTAGTTTAGCCAATCCTTGTCCTCTGATTAACTTGGTGGGCTTGATTTCCAGGTCATATTCCAATATGACAGCAATCCACTTACCTATTTTTACATCAAGACCTTGTGTCAGGATGTCTTTAACCACTGTGTGAGGCAAAAATTAAATGATGTGTGAATGCGGGATGTAGACTCTGAAATACTTTAATGCTTTGACTAAGGCAAAAGCCTACTTTTCCATGATATTATATTTTAGAGGTGCATCTCTCAAAGTTTGGTTGAAGAATTTTATGGGCTACTCCTGTCATTTTGTATTTTTCTGCAGTAATACAGCAGCAACTATGTGTTCTTGTGCAAAAGAAAAAATGAAGAAATATTTAGTGAAGTCGGGGATGATTAAAACTGGTGCTTGTGTAAGCGCTTGCTTCATCAAATCAAAATATTGTTTTTATTCTTTGGTCCATTTGACTCTTGATTCTATTTTGAGCATGTTAGTCATGTTCCTTAGGAGTTCTGCAAGGTTTGGTATGAACCTTCTTAAAAAAATTATCTTTCCAACGAAATATTGTAGCTCTTTGATGTTTCTTGGGTGAATGATTTGCAATATTCTCAAGATCATATTTGGGTCAATCTTGATCCCTTCTTCAGATATGATATGGTCTAGAAGCTTTCCTTCTTGAAGGCCACTTAAGGATTTCTTGGGATTCAAAGACAGGCCATACTTTCTGCATTTCTCATAGACCTTTCTTAAGTGATCTAGATGTTCTTCATCATTTTTTTAATAAATTGTGATGTCATCAAGATATATCACAATGAAGTAACCTATTTCTTATGAGAAAGAAATATCCATTTCTCTTTGAAAAGTGGCTCCAACATTCATTAACCCAAAAGGCATTTTTACATACATGAAAGTGCCCCAAGGTGTAGTGAAAGATGTCTTGTGTGGATCATATGGATGCACCAGCATCTGATTGTACCCTGAAAAGCCATCAAGAAGAGATGTCCTTTTGGAGCCTACTACCCTTTTCAATGTGTGATCCATTTTTGGTAAAGGGTAGTTGTCCTTTAGGGATGCTTTGTTTAGGTTTTTGAAGTCAATGCAGAGCCTAATATCCCCTATCTTCTTCCTCACTGATACAAGATTTGAAACCCATTCTGAGTACCTGAGTGGGACTATTATTCCAGCATCATACATTCTCTTTATCTCTTTCTCAACCAGTGGCATTTGGACATGATTTATTCTGCGCAGTTTATGTTTAAAGGGCTTATGTCTTTCTTTGAGTGGAACCTTGTGCTGAATGATATCAGTATCATAGGACTTCAAGTCTTCATATCTCTAGGCAAACACATCACTGAATTCTTTGAATAGCTCAATATATTTATGTTTTGTAGGTGCTAGCAGCGTCTTTGATAGTTTTACCATTTTTGGTTCTTGTTTATTGCCTATATTGCACTCTTCTACATTTGCTTCAGTCAATTCCATCTTTGGCTTTCTAGCAACATCATTAAAATCAAAAATTTCCTCTAGAGGTACAAGTCCTCTTGGCAAGGTATTATCTCTGAACTGCATTACTTCAAACTCTTATTTTTCTGGATCTTCACACATTTATGTCCTATGTGGGTGTTATTTTGCTAAAATATTTATATCATCATTATGAGGGGACTCTTGTTTATACATTTTTTCCTTAGCAGAGTAGTCCTCCTCATAATCTAAGTCTAAATTTGGAAACTCAAACTCATTTCTAGACTGTAGGAAATCTTCAATATGTGAGTCATATTCAAAAACTTGCCAATATCTGATATTATTAGGGACTGGTGGTCTATATCTAACTCGTAATGTGTATTTCTTGTTATGATGAGGTATTTGACAGGTACTGGTTGCAAATGCTAGACCATTGGCAAGGATATTTTGATTTCATAGGACAGAGGAAAGGTCATATTCTTTAAATGTTTTTAGGAGGTCAAGGGTAGCGTTCCTATAAGCTCTTAATATAGGATGCCTAGTTGAATATTCTCCCTTAATTTTCCTAATAACTAGCTTAGAATCTGCATGGATAGAGATCATTTTGGCTTCTAATTTCTACAGTAATTGTAGCGCTAAAAGGAGTGCCTCATATTCTGCTATATTATTTGTACATTGAAAGTTCAGTTTGTATGAATGACCCTCTGTGTGGTTGTTCTCAGTGTTGTGTACCCAAACACCTGCTCCTGATCTAGTTTTTCCATAAGAACCATCAAAGCTCATGTTCCATAGAGGTTCGGGTTCAAACTTATGTTGTTCATTTTCTATTTGGTCTCACTTTTCTTCCTCTTTTTCAGTTGTTTTCTCATTTATTACGACTTTTTCATTAATGCTTTCATTATTGTAAAGGATAAATGAATCAAGGTCTGTGTGGACATAATAGAGAGGTGAGTTATTAGGTTTTTCTTGACTGTTGACCATGTATTTCATATGAGTTTCCCTATATAGTCTTCTTGGCTGACTAAAGACTAATATGGTAGCATAGGTTATATCCATTTGGAGGGTGCCTTGAAGTTTAGCTCCCATGAGCGTGATAGGAGCATGCCATACTTAGGGGGAATGACAGCCACTACAACATCCATTACTAGGATTTTGGCTGGTATTTTTGCTAGATTAACACATAGATCTTTGATCAGGCCTAGACATTTAACTCTACTGGAGTCAAAGGAGTAAAATTCTTTGTATGGTCTAGTTATCTCAAGGCCTAGTCTTCCCATAACTACCCTTTGCATGAGGTTATGAGAAGCTCCTGAATCTAACATCACATTATGGAGGATTTTTATCATGGATGTTCAAACTGACATAAAATGGAGGTACACCTCCCTCTTGGAACTTACCTTCTACTTCAGGTCCAAAAAAAATCGCAGGCTTGTCATCTTTTAAATTCATAGTATCCGTATTTTCTCCTATGTTTAAAGCTTTCAAAACTTGGGATCTATATATATATCTTGGCCAACTAATTCAGTGAGAGGTATGGAAATATTTATCTTGGAAATTTCATTCTCAATACTGAATGGTGTCTATGTTTTTGGCAGATTTAAATTAGTTTTATCAAACATTGTTTTTACAGCAATTTTATATCACTTATTTGCATTATAGATATCAGTTAAATCAATTTTGTTGGGGCTACTAGTTGATTTACTAGTGCTGCTTTCTAGGCTATTTTTGTTTTTATTTTTATCAAAACTTTTAACCTTTTGAGTTGAAGTTTCTGCTGTGTTTTTTGGATTAGTTTCAGGGGTCTTCCTAGCAGAAATGGCAGGGTTCTTTCTCTTGGGAGTGTCTTGGGTTTTCTTGCTTCTAAGGTCATATTTTCTATGCACTTCCATGATAGAATTTTCGAATCCTTGTTTATAATCCTTGGATTCTTGGCATTATTCTTCATTTTGAATTGGGGTGAACATGCCTTGATCTTCCTCAGTGAGGAAATACGTATCCTCATTATTAACTCCCATTAGATTAATTTGACTCTCCTCTGGTTCTTCAATCACCCCGTCATCCTCATCAGCATAGCTTTCTTGAAAAGGAGGCTTGGTTTGCTGGCCAGGTTCCCTCTGTTCTCTTTTTCTTATTTGAGGGGGGGTTCTCCTAAAGTTTTGGTTATGGTTATGGTTTCTATTCTGAGGAGATTCTTGGTTTTCTCCGGGGAAAGCTCACTCATTCATGTTTATTCTATCCATCATCCTTTCCATGGTTCTAATGAGGTTATCAATCTTAGTATCAGATGTGGATGCTACAACCCGTTCCTTATATGTGACTCTTTTTTCATTTTTCATTCTAGCCCTCTTGGAAATCAGATTTGTTTCTACACTTACTACACCCCTCTGCATATTTTCTAATGTAATAGGGTCTCTTTCTCTTAGTTTATAAGCCATCTCTAAGTCAAAACCGTCTGGAAATTTCATTATTTATAGACCTTGTGGGGATTTTATGTGAGGAGGGAGGGATTTATACACACTGTTGAACCTAGTGCAATAATATTGGACACTCTCTCCAACATTTCTCTTAATGTTTTCATATTTTGATAAGATTTGGAGAGGGCTTTTCTTTACTTCCCATTTATTTAGGAATAGATGATGAAAAGCAAGGAAGTCATGTATACTATTAGGGTTTAGGCCTTTAAACCATTTTCTTGCTTCTCCACCTAAGCTTTGGGCAAACATTATGATCTTAACAGTTTCATCATCTATCTCTTGCATATCAAAAGAGTCATCCATTCTATGCACATGTTGTTGAGTAGTTGTAGAACCACTTGCATCAAATAGGGGGATTTTGGACTGATAGTCTTGTGGTAGAGGCACTAAAGGTAATAATGGGACTTATGGAGCATACCAGGTTGCCATGGTTGGTGGTTGGGGAAACAAAGGGGGGTTAACAAGTGGAGGTTGAAAAAAGGAGGTGGAGGTTTGAATGGGGGAAGGTGAGCAGTGGGTGTATGAGTGGGGGTATGGGTTTGCACAACAGGATTCTGTTGTAAGATGGATGGGTCTAAAACTATCTGGGTTATCCAACTCTGGGACTTAGTCCTGAACAAGCTTTTTTCCAGGTGCGAGTCAGATAGGCTATCCTGCAAGTCTTTAAGGTTTTCAGGTAAGGAACTTTCCTTGTGAATAGGTTTGCTAACAGTTGAATTCTTAGACCTAGGAGTTTTTCTTAGGATGTGCTCAGGATTGTCAACTACTGCATGAGGGTTTGGTTTAGGATGGGATCTTGTAAAGATTCTTCTAGAAGCCTGAACTATGACCCAAGGCACAGAGATATTTAAAGTTTTATAATATCTTGAAAACAAACCAATTTGTAAAAGAAAAATACTTTATTCACATGGTATTTTGACTACGTTTCCTTGAGTTTTGATAATCTTAGGTTTCTCTTAATAATTTCCCAATGGAGTCTATAGGCCTACTAAAAACCAGTGGAGTCACCAGGTGGATGATTTCAACTTTCTTGAGGTTGGCTGTTGTCCACCATCAACAACCAGATACCAGTCTTGGCTAATATTTGAGTCATCTAACTTTGAGTGGGGTCTCTGAGTTCTTGAGGAAATATTAAGCCTTTTTAATAACTCAGGTTCCCCAGTATGGTCGCCATTACTGTTGGCTCCTTGTAATTTACAAGATTGGCAAGAACATGTAGCAGGCAACCACATCAAACTTCTTTGGATTCTAGGACCTGGCCTTCCTGGGCTCAGAGAGGGCTCTCTCTATGTTTATGATTAAATGATTTATCGTTATGCTTGTGTTTTTCTGATTTTTAGGCCAGTTACGAAGCTTGGGGTTGTTTGTTTTGATTGATTGTTTGGTTGGGCAGATAGAGTGTGGGAAGCTTAATCCATTAGGCTATGGAGTCATAAAAGGGTTAAAATGTACATCAGTTTTTCAAGGGTTTTCACAGGGAAAGCTAACTATATCAAATGGATCTTTTTAGGTAAGATGAATATGAGATGACAGAAAGTTTAGAATTTAGCAGAACGAAAGGTCAATTAAGAATCCTTTAGTTATACATCAACATAAAAGTCTTTAAGATATCAGTTTGGTAAAACTAAAGAGCAATTAAGAATGCTTCAGCTCTACTTCACTAAGAAAAAATAAGGCAACAATCCAATAATACTAAAGAGAAATTAAGAATTCTTTAGTTGTACTTTCAGAAAGAGAAAAACATTCAAGATAAAAATTTAGTGAAATTAAAGAGCAACTAAGAATTCTTTAACTAAACTTCAAAGAAAGCCTTTAAGATAACAATTTGGTAAAACTAAAAAGAAATTAAGAATTATTTAGTTGTACTTCACTAAGAAACCTTAAGACAACAATCCAGTAGTACTAAAGATAAATTAAGAATTATTTAGTTATACTTTCAGATTAAAATAAAAAGATAATAATAACAGACAGAGTTAAGGTACCCAAATAGCATATATCAGTCTAAAATTTCTGTTCTATTATTAGAGAAATTGGTGTACAACATGGAAACAAAGGAAAAAACATTTACATAAAAGAGATAACATCACCATTAACATAGCTCAAGGATCTTATGAACGTGCTTGTATTACTGGTGTCCAGCTCAAAAACACTTACAATTCTCTAGTGCAATAATCTTTGCAACTCAGAGTTTGATCAAAATCCAACCTAGCAACCAATAATAATAATGAACAATAAATGCAGTATTTAATTGCAGATGAGGAGGTTGCCTTGATCTAGGGTGAAAAATTTGTATTTACTACAGAGTAAATGATGTTTGACAATTGAGACCATGCAAGGCACAATGCCAAAATATCTCTGGCAGACCTACTGTAATAATAACTTTCTAATTTATTGCTGAGCTAACTTTAAAATTTCTTTGACTAATTTGCCTTCAAACATTAACTTTTACAATAACTTCTAAACTGCTGCTAAAATATCTTTGACTGTAATATTAACTATAGCTACCTTCATTAAAGAAAAATTAGGTTGTGGTGGCCAATGTGACTGTGAAGAAGTAAATGTTGAATGGCCTTGACACCTGGCTTGGTCTTCCGCATTGATTTATCCTCTAATTTGTCTTTAAAACTTCAAACTGTCATTATCTGTATCTTTTATATGTTTTCCTTCTTCTACCTGTGTTGTCACTGTAATATCTTCCTTAACCTCTCTTATCTATCCTTTGTCTTAATTATATCTTCTAACCCTGTCTTTCATCCTTAACCTTTGACTGATATTTTTATCTCTTTTACCTTTCACTATTATTTGAAGAAAACTCGATGTCTTTGGATTAATTGTATGATCCTTGTTGATCATGATCCATTGTTGCTTCTGATTGTTCTTGTGCTCCTAATCCTTTGATGAAAAAAGCTTCAGAATCGTCATCTAGAGAGCCCTGATTTAACAATTCTTGGACTTATAAATGCAAATTGATTATCGCATCATTCGATGTGTATGGCACTTGCAAAACTTAAAAACAAATATTAATAAAAAACAAATCTCTACAGGGAGGCAATATGGCTTTGAAATAATTTGGGGAATCTGCGGAAGGAGTCCTGGATAATGGAGGTTTTTTAGTTCCTGCGTTTAGCTGTGGCCTTCTAGGTCTTCAAGAAAAATTACAGGGGTTGTTACGGTGATTCAGGGGCTTATCACAACAACATGGAGTTCAAAATATTTCAAAGGGGTTAGCGGTTTCACCTTATGGCACAAAGGCAGTTTGTGGTTTATCGCATAGGGCGTAGGAGGTTTGGTGGTTTATGTCGCGGGGATGCAATAAAACGCTGGAGTGACATGTGGCAGATGGGACAATTCTCAAACCGCCCATTTCACAAGTCCTCCAAGGTTTTAAACGTTAGACAGTTTGGGTTATGATACGAAGCGAGGATTGTTGGATGCAGGGGAGAAGATCAGACGGTGGTCATGATCAATGGAATGATGGATTGATTTAATAGGTGGGGTCAGGGGTTTAAATGAAGCTGAGGGTTTAAATTAATGCGAGGCCTGGGTAAAGTATTAAATCAGATGTGCTTAATATATGGTGGGGCCAGGGTCATATTAAAGCGGGGGAATCAGGTTCTTAAGGCAGGGTTTTAAACATATAAGGGGTTGGGTTTGTTTAAATAAACAAGGTCTATTTAAAGTGGGACCCGGGTTAATATTTATTTCAAAAAAATGAAAAATTTGGGTTTTTTCATTGTTTTAAATGGACAGAGGGGAATGAGTGAAGGGGAATGGATTTTAGTGAGAAAAATGGGGTTTTTAGCATATGGAAAAGAGGTTTTAAGAGAGGGGCAAGGCTAAATGAGGGGATTTAAGGTCAAACATGGGTTTTTAGAGCAAGAGGTTATTGGAAAGGGTACAATGAGAGATAATGAATAGGTTAAATGGGAAATAATGAAGCGAGTGAAATTTCTGAAAATAAATGATAATCAGGGAATATTGTTTTCAGCAAAGTGTAAGAAATCCATAGTCATCTCGTGATACTAAAGAATACAGGAGACTAACACAAACTAGGAAAACAAGTCTCCAAAGCCCAAATACACTAGAATCCCAAATGATGTTGCAATACAAAAATGATGGAATACATGACAACGCAGTCCCAGTGACAGTTACTGCTACAGGAAAATGGAAACAAGTGGATCTACTGATATAATACTCAAAAGGAGTTGAAAATGGAGAACTCGTCTCTCAAACGCAATCCCAAGATAACCTGGCAAGGGTTTCTGGAAAAACACAAGATGCTAAAAGTGCAAATTGAAACTTTGTGGTTGAATCACGCTGTATCACTAAAGCTCTATTGGAATATGGTTGAAATAAAAAAGATATGGTTGTAACTTCTCCTCCCTAGCTTTCTAGGTGAAAGGTTGCTCCTTTCACTTGGAAACTAGCTCATAAATAGGGTTTCTCAACTCTCCGCTGCAACACCCTACAAAATAATGCAATTCCTCAAGGAGATTGTGCTATGGCTGAAGGTGACTTCTTGGTCCAATGTTAGATGGTGGAAATGAAGCTCAGAATAACCCTCCTAGGTGGCCTCTCAAGTCCTCCAAGGTAGATTATGGGATTACTGCCTGGAAATGCCATTGTACTAAATAGTACAACAAACTCAGCTAAACAACTGAAGCATGCAAGAAGTCAAAAGACTCAAATATTAGCAATATTGTGAATGCCTCTCATGGTTTCCATCCCTTTCCTTATATCCTTGGTGATCTTCCTCACCCTTGGCCCCACTCATCTATGATGATACTTCCATGCAAAGACTCCTCCTCCAAAACTGCGTTGTCCCCACTAGCTCCACTCTCTCCTTTGGAAGAGTTATTGATTTGGTCAATCTTGACCCAGTCTACATGCATTTCCCCCTTTCACCCCCAAGGTGGATTTATATTGACTATCTAAACCGGTCCACATCCATATTGGAGGTGGTTTATTCCTACTAAAAATATTTAAGGGTCTCCCTACCCCACTTATTCATCTAGAATATGAATAGAAGCAACATATAATATTCCAACTAGCTAAAAGCTAATTGGGAATATTACATTATTAAAAAACTAGGTTAATAATATTAATCCGATGACTTTATAATATTAATCCATTGGGTTTTATAATACTAATAATCTCTTAGGTATATCAATCCCTTGGGTTTATAATACTAATGCCTTAGGTTTATTAATCATAGGGGTTTATAATACTAATCCTTTGGGTATATAATGTTAATTTGTTGATATATTATATTGCAAATTGTTCATTGTTGCATTGTCACGTTGTTCATTATTTCATTGTTACAAATTAAGGTTTAATATTTTGTCTTATAATATTTGGTTTGGGGTTTATAATCCTAAGATTTATAATGGTATGGTTTATAATATTAATATTAGGATTTTTAACCACTTTAATTTATAAGATTAATGTTATGGTTTATATCCCTTTGGGTTTATAATATAAAGCCTAGGATTTAATATTATTCCCTTGGGTTTATATTATTGGTTCCTTGGGTTTATTATTCCATTGAGTTTATAATATTATTAATACCTTAGGATTATTGGGTTTATATTATTGATTCCTTGGGTTTATTAATCCCTTGAGTTTATAATATTATTAGTCCATTGGGTTTACAATATTAATCTCTAATATGTATAATAATATATTAGGGTTTATAATCTTAGAGTTTATAATATTTATCTTACGTTTTCTATATTAATCTTAGGTTTTATAATATTTATCCTAGGGTTAAATATTAGTCTTTTGGGTTTATTAATCTATTCAGATTATAATACTAAATTCCCTGGGATTAATATTATAAACCCACGATATTAATACACCAAAGATATTATTAATATTTTAGGCCAAAAGGAATAAAAAACCCAAGGGACACTACAAGAAAAAAGGGCATTGGTGAGGGTCATGCTTGTGACAGACCTTTAAGGTCCATCACCAATGTCACATATGGTGACGATCCTTAAAAACACATCACTGTAAGTGTATATAGTCATGGTCCTTTAAGTTTCGTCACCAAATCCATTTTCAATGACACTTTTGGTCAGGGTCGTTAAAGGCCCATCACTAATTCTCTCTTTGGTGACACTTCTAGTGACAAACTTTTAATGACCCTCATCAATGCTCTTTTTGCTACTTTTGGTGACGGTCAAAAAATGTTTGTCACCATTGATCATTCAAATGATGCCATATGCTTGTTAATATAATTTTTTTCAAAAGATAACCATTTAAGGCCATTATTGTGGAGTATTTTTTATAATATGTCCAAGGTCATAATGGTTATAATTAGTCAATTTTTTAAGAAGTAATTAGTGTGTATCATTTCACTCAAGTAATGACTAGTCGAATAGAGTTTTCCTATGGGTCAACACATGATTCATATCTATTAATTTTATTATCCAACAAATTCCCTTTAGATAAAGTTCCACTAGTGTGTGTAGGAAATATATTATTTAATACATAATCTAGCTTTGACCATTCTATTAATGAGAAATGCCTAAAACTCCTCAAAAATCCAGGTACACCTTAAATTAATGCTTTGTGACACACTAACATTTCTTAGCACCTCGCATGTCTTGGAACATATTTGTACCTAGAACATCTTGTCATGACACTGACGCCCAAGCACATGGTGGCATGCGCTAGCACAACATGGAACTCTCCTAGCATGTGTTGGCATGCATGTAGTCCCTAGCATGCCCTGGAGCACCTTGGTTGAATGCATTGACATACAGTAGCACTTGGCACACAATGCCACTTGGCATGTATTGTAACCTATTATTAGTGTGACTAGCATGCCCCTTTTCAAAAATATAAAGTCTTGACTTATTGACCCTCTTATGTATTCATTGCCTTGCATTTTAGCTTGGTTCTTCCTTTTTTTTCCTTGACACTTCTTGACACATAGTGACATACCTTGGCACCTTGCACATCCTTAGCACCTCGCATGTATTGCCATATCTTGGAACTATTTGGCACATATAATTAGCACACATTGGAACTCCTTAGCACACTTTGGAACTTCTTGACATGCCTTGATATTCCCTAGCATGCCTTACCAATTCTTAGCATACCTTGTCAGTCCCTCCTTAGCATTACAACTAGCACTCATTAACACTAGTCCCTGGCACACGTTCCTCATATTCATTAACTTCCATGAATTTTGACCTAGTGCTCCCTTAATTTTTTTGTCTTAGTACTCCTTAACACTCCTTAACATGAATTAGCACTCTCTAGCACATCTTAGCACTCTTCAACATGCCATTCCACTTCATAATGTGCATAACACTCCCAAACACATACTAGCGCTTGGCACCTGTTAGTGCTTGGAAAGTCTTAGCATGTATGGAACATGTTGAGATGCCTTGGTATGATTTGGCATAGTTTAATATTAAATTTATTTGAGATCAATTTTTGGAAAGTAGATGAGAAGCAACAAAGGAAGACTTGGCACTTTTAATGCACTGAGACTTTGCACTTGGCACCTATTGGCACCTACTATTGGTGTTCCTAGCATGCCCCTCTTGGAAAAGGTAAATTGATGACTTATTAACCTTCTTATGTGTTCATTTCCTTATACTTTAACTTGTTTCTCCCTTTTGTTGCCTTGAAAGTCCCTAGAACACATTGACACACCCTTTCACATCTTGGCATGCCTTATCACTTGGCACATCTTATCATGTTTGACATGCCTTTGCACTATCTGACACATCTTAGCATTCCCTAGCATGCCTTGGCAATCATGTATTTACAGATAGCCTTTAAATATTTTCACGACTTGGGAACCCAATCAAGTCCTTGTCTATTGCATTTCATGTGAAAGAATTCGCCTGCTTCAACCACAACAACTTGACCAATTGCACCTACTACAAGTAGATTGTGCCTTGTTCACCTAAGAACTGCCTATAACTCATCTTATGCCACTCATGTCCAAGATCAACTTGTCCCACTTAACTATTTACCAAGACAAGGATCACATGATCTAGCCATGGCCATAAAACAACTAAGAAACATAGCTTACATAGGCAATATTTCACATGTATGTTCAGTTCATATAAACAATAGAACATTAACTAAGAGTTTGCATGAACCGCAAGGTTCAGAAGGCACACAAGATATAAACTAACACAAGACAGGTGCCTGAAAACTTATACACAACAATGTACAATATGAAATTATCTAGAATAGTTTAAAACATGAGCATGTAGACAAAGTGTGCCACATCTCATATAAAAAAAAAAAACTAAAGGAAAAACAATGTTGTGCCTAGCACAAAGTGATCTCCCTTTGTCTAAAATTGCTATGTCGAGCCCCGTATAACAACTGTAGGCTTGCCTCCTACAAATCCTATTCTAAACTTCTCCTAACACACTCCATCTCTAGCACACTTGAATTTGCTAACACTCCCTGGCACACACTCTTATTTGTTCCTTTCCATGCATTTTGACCTAGTTAACCCTTGATATGCCCTGACACTCCCTAACACTCTAGTTTAGCATGCATTGACATTGGCCAACATGTGTTAGCATGCCTTTTCATTCCTTTGCATGCCTCTACCCTCCCTAGCTATCATGCCCTCACAACTACCCTTAATTAATTTCCAACTTGGGAACCGAACCAAGCCCTCGCTTGACTACAAGAGCTTGACCAAGTTATAGTTACTACAACTAGACTATGTTGTTGAATTGTATAGCTTGGAAGGTATTCCACAAGCCTAGTGAGATGTACTTGTGTGAGTTTGGTCACAAAAGGCTTTGTGGGAATAGAAGCCAAGCAAAGGGATTTATACCCAAGATGGGGTTTATAATCTAAAATAAAATTAAAAAGGAAAATTAATATTTCCTAAGGTCTAAGTGGATAAAAGCCGTAAATTCTAGAGGGTTCCTAAAAGGTCAAGGAAAAAATATTTGAGTCCTTAGGATGAAGGAAATAACATCAAGTGACAGAGGTAGTCCCTAGCATGCCCTGGAGCACCTTGGTTGATTGCATTGACATACAGTAGAACTTGGCACACAATGCCACTTGGCATGTATTGTAACCTATTATTAGTGTGACTAGCATGCCCCTTTTCAAAAATATAAAGTCTTGACTTATTGACCCTCTTATGTATTCATTGCCTTGCATTTTAGCTTGGTTCTTCCTTTTTTTTCCTTGACACTTCTTGACACATCGTGACATACCTTGGCACCTTGCACATCCTTAGCGCCTCGCATGTATTGCCATATCTTGGCACTATTTGGCACATATAATTAGCACACATTGGAACTCCTTAGCACACTTTGGAACTTCTTGACATGCCTTGATATTCCCTAGCATGCCTTACCAATTCTTAGCATACCTTGTCAGTCCCTCCTTAGCATTACAACTAGCACTCATTAACACTAGTCCCTGGTACATGTTCCTCATATTCATTAACTTCCATGAATTTTGACCTAGTGCTCCCTTAATTTTTTTGTCTTAGTACTCCTTAACACTCCTTAACATGAATTAGCACTCTCTAGCACATCTTAGCACTCTTCAACATGCCATTCCACTTCATAATGTGCATAACACTCCCAAACACATATTAGCGCTTGGCACCTGTTGGTGCTTGGAAAGTCTTAGCATGTATGGAACATGTTGAGATGCCTTGGTATGATTTGGCATAGTTTAATATTAAATTTATTTGAGATCAATTTTTGGAAAGTAGATGAGAAGCAACAAAGGAAGACTTGGCACTTTGAATGCACTGAGACTTTGCACTTGGCACCTATTGGTGCCTACTATTGGTGTTCCTAGCATGCCCCTCTTGGAAAAGGTAAATTGATGAATTATTAACCTTCTTATGTGTTCATTTCCTTATAGTTTATCTTGTTTCTCCCTTTTGTTGCCTTGACAGTCCCTAGAACACATTGACACACCCTTGCACATCTTGGCATGCCTTATCACTTGGCACATCTTATCATGTTTGACATGCCTTTGCCCTAAAGAGGCCATGATCATTATGATGTCTAGCATTCATTAAGATGCCTAGATTTTCTTTGGCATGGTTTAATATTAAAGTTATTTGAGATCAATGATTGGAAAGTACAAGAGAAGTAACAGAGGATAATTTGGCACTTATAATTCACTAACACTTGCCACTTGCCACTTATTTCCACCTAGTGTTGGTGTGCATAGCATGCCCCTCTTGGAAAATGTAAACTGATGACTTATTAACCCTATGATGTGTTCATTTCCTTGTAGTTTAACTTGTTTCTCCTTTTTGTTGCCTTGATAGTCCCTGACATGTATTGTCACACCATTGCACACCTTTGCATGCCTTAGAACTTGACACATCTTAGCATATTTTACATTCCTTTGAACTATATGGCACATGTTAGCATTCCATAGCATGCCTTGGCACTCATGCCCTCACAACTAGCCTTACATTTTTCCACAACTTGGGAACCAATCAAGTCCTTAGCTACTCTAGTTCATGTGACATTGGTCTGCTTCAGCCCTAATAACTTGATCAATTGCACCTACTACAAGTAGATTGTGCCTTGTTCACCTAAGAACTTCCTATACCTCATCTTAGGCCACTCATGTCCAAGATGAACTTTTCCCACTTAAGAACTTACCAAGACAAGGATCACATCTAGCCATGGCCATAAAACAACTAAGAAACATAGCTTACATAGGCAATATTTCACATGTATGTCCAGTTCATATAAGCAGTATAGAATTAACTGAGAGTTTGTAAGAACCACAAGATACATAAGACACATAAGATATAAGTCTTCACAAGCTGAGTTCCCCAAAACTTATACACAAAAACATACAATATGAAATTGTCTAAAATAGTTTAAATGATGAGCATTCGGCTAAAGTGTGCCACATTTCATATACAAATAATAGATAAAGGAAAAATAGTGTTGTGCCCAACACAAAGTCTCCCTTTGTTTAAAACTGCTTTATCGATCCCCTTATCACAATTGTAGGCTAGCCTCTTACAAATCCTATTATGAACATTTTCTAACACACTTCATCCTTGGCACACTTGGATTCACTGACACTCCCTGGCACACACTCTTATTTGTTCATTTCCATGCATTTTGACCTAGTTATCCATTGTGATTCCTCGACACTCCTTGACACTCATCAACATGAATTGACATTTTCCAGCACGTGTTAGCACGCCTTTTCATTCCTTGGAATACCCTAACCCTTCCTAGTTATCATGCCCTTACAACTAACCTTACTTAATTTTCAACTTGGGAACCCAACCAAGTCCTCGCTTGACTATAGGAGCTTGACCAAGTTACAATTACTACAACTAGACTATGTTATTGAATTGTGTAGCTTGGGAGGTACTCCACAATCCTAGTGAGATGGGTTTGTGTGATTTTGGCCACAAAAGGTTTTGTGGGAAAATAACCCAAGAGAAGGGGCTTTGGACCCGAGATGAGGTTTAAAATCTAAAACAAAATTAAACATAAAAATAATATTTCCTAAGGTCTAAGTAGTTAAATTTTTTAAGTTCTATAGCGTTCTTAAGAGGCGTAGCTAGGAAAAGCTATTTAAGGAGGCCTTAGTATGAAGGAAAGAACATCAAGTGAGAAGGAGCTCATTTGATTAAGGAGGACATGAAAGATATAGTCCTAAACTAGGTCAAGTTAGAGGGTTGAGTAAGTATTGCTAAAGGGATGCCATGATCATCCACCAAGAGTAAGATCATCATGTGAGGGTTCACAAGAATGTCACATTAATGGGTTCGAGATAGGAAGTAGGATGGCATATTGTTGGTTCTCTTCAGGTAGATCAAGCTCAAGAGAGGTGACTCATGAGAATTTTGGCATGTGATTTCAATTTTTTTTCTGTGTGAAGTCCACATCAAATTTTGAAATAATAAAGAGGGTTGAGACCCTACCTTGTGGTGGTTACTAGGTTACAATATCTGTGATAAATACCAACACAAATGAAGGAGGGTTTGCACTAGAATTTAGGGCCAGAACAGAAGTAGTCATAGGTGTAATATTGACTGAGGTAACCATAGTTTGAGGGTCTTATAGATCTAAAGTTTAGGTCAAGATTCAGTCAAAGAAATGACTAGAATATATGGATCCATATGAGCTAGGTCGAGTCTCTTATGGAGGAAAGAGTTGTCGTTTTTTCTATGGGTGGATATGATTTGTAATAAAGCAATTAGAATAGAAGCATAATTACCTATTTAGGGAGGTTTTCTTGCTTGTTCAAATCATAAGGTATGCCATTAAGTATGTGACGAATCTGCATAGAAGAAGAGAGGTTGTGACCCTTAGAGAGAGGTTTATCTCTGCAATACATACCACAAATTTAGAATATGGTTTGCAGAAGTATGTGCAGAGATAGAAAATCCAAAGGAAGGTGGAATCTGAGTAGAAGATGGAACAGAAGAAATGTACTTCCATATGAGGAATGGATTGACATGAAGAGGAGTTGATTTTTTTGAAATGTCCATAGAGTTTTTGGCAGGGATCTGAAGCATCCTATAAACAGTTCGTCAATGGACTATTAATGGATGATTTGTGACCCTAGTTCAGTCATCTACAAATTTTTAGAAGGATGATAAGATGAGTAGTTCATATTTTTTCATAGTTTGGAAAAAAAAAATGTGGTACACAATAATAGTGATTTTGAGAGGACTCAAATCACTATTAGGTGGCATATTTGAAGAGCCCTAGATGAGGGCAGTGTTGTGGGCACTAGATCAGTAAAATAATTTATTGTGGTTGGGAAAATTGATGGCAGTCCAAGTACAATTGGAGGGTTGTTAGGTGATTGTCAAAGAAGAGCTCTAAGTTATGTACTTGTGAAGGAAAACAAGATTGGTAGAAGGGTAGGGGTATTGGGCCTAAGGATGTGCAAAATTTGAAGGACTAAAGTAGCAGTCAAGTGGGATATCCAACTAACCCTATTTCACTGTATTGTAGAGAATTGTGTCATTGAGAAGAAGGGAAACCTCCATATCCCTAAAATAGTCATCTTGGAGCAAAAATACGGAAAAAGTGGGCAAAACAAAGAGTTTTTCACAACAGAGTTATGAACAATTGATCGAAAACATTAAGTGTTGTAGACCTTAAGGGAAAAAAGAGGTAGATGGAGGGAAAAGTTTTTTGAGTGGATTTGAGTAAAATAAAGGAGTTGAGTTTATTGATAGAGGCATATTGAGGATTTACATAATGGGAGGAAAGAGGACCTGCCAGATGTGTTCAAGATATGTGGATTGAAAGGGCTATGTGTGGTGGCCACCATCAAAAATTGGGTCAAGTGTTGTCTTTTTCAAGGTAGATTGGTTGTCAAAGGACTAACACCAAGCCCTAATTGTATTCCTTGTATCATTGTGATTATAAAGGGCCATCATCCCTGGTACGAGAGCTCTAGTCTATTCTATTATAACTTGTAATTTAACGAAGAAAGGTTTGAATAAGTTAAAAAATTTCATGTGCACTAATTGATTCCCTGATGTGTGTAGATTTCATTGTACAAAGTAGATGTGTTGTGGCACTTGAGTGTGTTTGCATAAAATATTTTAAGACCAAACCCAAATTATTATGTGTCATGGAACTTCAACATATGCCTTGTTCACCTAAGAACTACATGTAACTCATCTTAGACTACTCATGTCCGGTCTCAATTGATCCCACTTAACAAGTTACCAAAAAAATGCTCATCACATCCAACTGTGGTCGTAAAAAAACTAAGCAACATATTTTACATCTTGACATGACATAACACCTGACATGTCTTAAATTCCTTGGAATTATGTGGCATGTGTTAGCATCCCCTACATTCCTTGACATGATTTTACACTCCCTAACACACCATAGTAGTTCTTGACACACCTTGGTAGTTTAACATACCTTGGAATTTCCTAGCATATAACCTTGTCACTCCCTCCTTAACACACATAGAAATCATTGAAACTCCCTATCACACAATCTTATTCATTCATTTCCATGAATTTTTATCTAGTGCTTCCTTGTTTTTACCGGCTGACACTCCCTAGCATGCATTCGCACACCCTAACACCTGGCACATCTTGGAATTCCACCCTAGAACTCTAGAATTACTTGGAACTACCTAACATACCTTGTCACTCCCTCAATATCACACATAGAACTCGCTAACAATCTTTGTCACACACTCTTATTCATTCATTTCCATGCATTTGAAACTAGTTCTCCCTTTTTTTTCCTTCGCACTCCATAAAACTCCCTAACATGCATTAACACACCCTAGCACTCCATAACACTCTCTGACATGCATCGACACACCCTAGCACCTCGCACATCTTGGCATGTTTCCCTAGCCTCTGGAATTCCTTAGCACTGCCTAGAATACCTTGTCATTCCCTCCTTAGCAAACCTAGAACTCACTAACACTTCCTGTCACAATATCTGAATCATTCATTTTCATGCACTATTTTCACGTATTTCTCCCTTGTGTGTCCCTAGGACTCCCTAACACTTCCTAGCATGTGTTGGCATACCTTGGAACCTGACACATCTTGGTCTCACACCACTTTGGCACACTAGCATGACCTAGCATTGCCTATCATACCATTTCACTCCCTCCTTAGCACACTTGGAACTCGCTGACACTCCCTGTCACACACTCTTATTCATTCACTTCCATGCATTTTGACATAGTTCTCTCTTGTGTTTCCTTGCCACTCGTTAACACTCAACACGCATTGGCTCTTGGCACACCTTGGTGTGCTTCCCTAGCACTCTAGCATGCAATGGAACTATCTATCATATCTTTTCGCTCCCTACTTAGAAAACCTGGAACTCCATTACATGCCCTATAACTCCCTAGCACATATTGGCTCTTGGCACTTGGTGGCACTTGATAATTCTTGGCATGCGTTTGGATGCCATGGAATTCCTTGGCATGTTTTAAGATAAAATGTATTTGAGATCGATTATTCACAATTAAGAGAGAAGTAGTGAGGATGATTTGACACTTAAGACACACTAGCACTTAGTCGTTGACATGTATAGGCACTAGTTTTGGTATGCCTAGCATGCCCCTCTTAAAAAGGTAAGGTCCTGAATTATTAACCCTCATGTGTGTTCATTTATTTTCATTTTAAATTGGTGTTCCATTTTGTTGCATGACACTCCTTGACACGCGTTCGCATACCCTAACACTTGGCACATCTTGTCATGCCTTAACACATGGCATGTCTTGGCATGATTGGCATGCATTGGAATGCCTTGGCACTATCTAGCTCATGTTATCACACCCTGACACTTCTTGACACGCCTTAACATTCCCTAGGATGCCTTGTCACTGCCCCCTTGGCACACATGACACTCGCTAACACTCCCCAACACACCCTCTTATTCATTCATTTCAATTCATTTTGACTCGATGATTTATGTTTGATGGGGTGCATGTCTAGAAATAGTTCCTTTAAGAGAATAAAAAAATGATCACACCATTATTGACATAAGTAATTGTGATATTATACTTGAATGACATTAGGAAACTACACAAGAGATTTTAAGAATTACATTTTTAGGGTTTTTTTTATTGTGTGGGAATGATAAGAAGTGAGTGTTCAATATTGTGATTTTCTTTAACATTAAAGTGTCTATCCTTATGAGAGAATTGTCTTGAGAAAATGAAACCCTTGTCATGCTTACCCTCCAACTCCTAATCTTCTCAAAATAATGGCAAACTTGCACAGTGAGGGAAGGAATGTTGGTCTATGGTGTGTTGAGTGACTGGGTGAGAGTATTAATGTACTATGAGAGGGACTGAACCATTTACTTTGTGTCCATTTACTGTGTTTTAGGTGTGTGTCATGGAACCATAGGGCCACTAGAAAGATTGTGTAAGATATAGCCCAACATAATCAATGCCTTAAAATAAATCCGTGGAGAGGGATCAAAATAAATTACATTAGTGAGTCCACCAAAAAATATTTACTAGAGACTGACACCATGGTGATCAATGTCACACATGGAGTCTTTTAAGCTAGACATTTTATTTTCTAAAATTTTTTTTGGAGTGTCACTGAATTGGTGGAATTCTCAAATTCATGACATTGTAAATTATGTAGGAAAATTCATGACAATGTAAAATTTGGAGGCACTTTTGGAACCCCCCCTCCCCCAAAAAAAAAAGTCATTAGAATTAAAATTTTAGAGGTGGTTGTTAAATGACTTCCTCCAAATGATCAATTCTCATGAACATTAGGGGGGGATGGTGGGGGGGGGGGGGAGTAGGATATTTTGGTGTATTGAATGGGGAAAGGGGACATAAGGGTAGCATGGATGGGTAGAAGTGAGAGGTTCAAGCATGGTTTACTAAGATATATAATCCTAGAAATATAAAATGAGAAAGGGCCCTAAGAGATCATGGCATAGGGACTAAGGGTCCTAGAGGGATGGAAATAAGAGAAATTGGTAGAGGAACCCCCAACAATCGTGAGAAGGGGATTTAGGGCCCCACTATCACAACCCATAAGCCCTTAACCCATAACTACTAAATTCCCTATCCCCTTAACCCCAAATCTATAATCCCTTAACCCCTACACTCATAAATCATAACCCATTAACCCCTTGATCCCTTAAATCCTAAGCAAATGACTCTTAACCCCTAACATAGAATCCATGAACCACCCTTAAAAGTCACAACAATGTACCTTTTGGAGATAGTTTTGGACAAGGACCTCCCAAAAGTCATTAGAATTAAAATTTTAGAGGTAGTCATTAAATGACCACCTCAAAGTGTTTTATTTTAATGAATTTTTGGGTAGGGGGGTCTTTTGGTGTATTTAATGGGGCAAGGGGACATAAGGGTAACATGGATGGGTATAAGAGAGAGGTTTGAGAATGGTTTACTAAGATCTATAATCATAGAATTAGAGATTGAGACGGGACCTTAGTACCTCATGGCATAGGAGCTAAGGAGCCTTGAGGGAAGGGAACACGAGCATTTGATGTTGAGATTCAACAACAAAATTTCAGCACCCACGCCTAGTGCATTAAGCAGCTACACTAGGGGGCGGGGGCACACTACTATTTTTGGTGCATGTCTAATTTTAGATATCCCTTAATTAGAGAAGGACAATAAACTTAATCTATATCTCAAAATAACTTGTAACAGTTAATTGAGTGTGATAAACTCAGTTAGCTAGTGTATTTCGAGTTAGAGGTAGTTGGTGAGGCATGCAAAGTAATTCTAATTATAACAGAGTTCGAAGTGTAGTGGTGCATTAGTTAATGAATGTTGTAATTAGTTTAACTCAATTAAGTGAGTTAAAATCAATTGTGCTAGTTGTAACTGAAGATACAATTAGTGAGAGATCAAGTGAATTAAATATTTCACAATCAGTGATCTCACATGCAACTAAGGATTTACTATTATTAGCTACATGAATGTCAGATCAAGTGGAGACCCAGTTGAGAACTAGGTGAAAATAAGTTGACTATCAGTTGTGACATTATTGGCTTGCACACATGCAACCAACTACCCATTGGAGTGCCCATGATACTTCTGCAGTCTAGGAAGGCCATAATTCCTATCTTTTAGGGATCTATTCCATCGGGGATTGCGTAAGCAAGGCAGGCTGTCAGGAGGCTGGAGTTGACTAAGTATTGGTCAGTTTTCTATGGACAGTGTGAGACAAATAGCTGAGTGTTGGAGACTCTTGTGAGAAGAGTAGACATTTTATTTGTTTCATGATCCATGCTGAATATACAATATAAGATAGTGGGGTTTTGAGCAACAAGCTTTCCCCGGGAAATTGTCTATGTTTTGTGTGATTTCATTCTTCTTTGCTTTATGTGATTAGCGATTGTGTTTTTAATTCCGTAAAATATTTTTAGAATTTATTTAGTATTTAAATTTAGTAAATTGTTAGATCGGGTGAATTTAAGATATGCATGCTTATTGTATAATTTCTACAATTGATAGGGGAACCCCCAATAGTTTTGATAAGGGGATTAGGGTCCCCGTTATCACGACCCACAAGCCTTTAAACCATAACCACTAAATTTCATATCCCCTTAACCCCAAAACCATAATTCCTTATCCCATACACTCATAAATCATAACCCATTAATGCCTTGATGCCTTAAACCCTAAGCCATTAGCCCCTTAACCCCTGAACCATAACTTAGAATCCTTGAACCCCCTAAGCCCTAACCCCTTATCCTCTTAAACCCTGACCCTTAACCCTCAACCCTTATCCCATAAACCCCTAACCCATAACCACTTAACTCACTAAGACCTAAATCCCATAACCCTTAATCACTTAACCCCCAGATCCCTTGACCCATAATCCCTTGGTTCTTAACCCTTAACCCCTGAATCCCTTAACCACTAAGCCATTAATATCTAACCCCTAAACCCCCTAGACCTCAACCCCTTGGCCCTCATCCTCTTAAGCCTTAACCCTTTACCCTTAACCCCTAACTCCTAAACCCATAACCCCTTAACTCTTAGAACCCCTATGCCTTTTTCCCAAACCATAGGTGCTCCAACACTAATATTCTTGGTCATATTAGGCTTTTTTTTGCTAACCCCTCCAAATAAAACCTACAAGCACTACTAGGATCCAAGTAAAAGAGCCACAAGGTCCCAAAATTTGATCTACAATTTATTGGCAATCATATTTATCCCAAATATCCTCCATTTATTTGATTTCAAAGGGAAATAATCTCATCTTATAATGTCCAAAAATGCATCCAAGTTCATCAGAATAAAGTTATAAGGTTCATATCCATGCACTGCCCAAACATAATTCATGTTAACTCAAAAGAAAAAAGAGGATATAAGGATGTCCCTTTAGTTTTCATCATACTTAAACACTAGCCCATTCTCTTACCAAATGTATGGGTAGCAATCCCATACAAGTCTATAATATTTCTCAAATGTTTGATCCACAACAATCTCAAAAAAACATTCAAATTCCATTAGTTTTCTCCAAGTCTATTTGAAACTGACACAAGAAATCCTCAACTACATGAATGGTGCAATCTTCAAGCTATCCATATCTAGGTTCATCCCCTTTTAAACCCTTATTTTGTGCCTTTCATAAAAATCTAACCAAGTTCATCTTATAATTGGATATCCCTTTTGCATTTGATGAGAATACCACATTGTTCTTTATGAAAGGCTTTACTTTAAAAATGGTTACACTAATACTCTCAACATATGTGGGCCTAAAATATACATTAAGAGGAGAAAGAATAGGTCAAAATCAACCTTCAAAGGGTAGAAGGTCTCAAAAGTCAATAACAAAAGTCAAGCTACTTCAAATCCTGAATTCACAAATTTGAAAGAAAATCACAATAAATTACTTCAAAGGGCCAAAGGAAAATGTTCATCTAGGTAAAAAATAATCAATAATGATCTTAAGAAGAAGTCAAGAGGAAATTCGATATATGAAGTTCGTCTAAAGTTTGGTAGAATGTTGAAGTATGAAAGAAAATTTCTATTACACATATTGATGATAATGTTGGAAGGTCAAGTTCTTCCTCAAAATCGAAGGTTTGTAATCTAAAGTGGCTTTGTTCAAACACAAGTCTCCTTCTTCCTAAATAACATCAACAAAGACGAGTTTTATAGGGAAAATACAATTTGGTTTTTTCTTAAACGTCCCTAGAATTTGTATAATGGTAATGCCATAGAGATATAATAGCATCACTAAAATTTGGATGTCATAAAGGTAAGAATGCCTTAGAACTTGCACTTATCACTTTAGGTGCATTACACACAAGGCTATTGGAGTCCCAAATTTGCAATTATCGGAGCCTCAAATTCATATTGATTTCATAGAGAGTGGAAGCCTAAGGTTTGCAAACTTTTCATAGGGAATTTATAGCTATAGGTAGCTTGTATAACAAAGATAGATATGAGAGCTATCTAACATGAACATAAAGAGAGGTTCGCATATATAGGTGCCACATAAGAGCTCACATACCTCTGTCACAACTTTGTTCCCAAGTGTTACTACAAGTTCAACCTTCATATATAGACCATAGAGATACTTTGAATTCCAAGAGACTTCTTCGATTTTCTCCTTCACTTGGTTTGAATGCTCATAACATACTCTTATCAACACATCCTCCTCTTCAAATGTGTTGGATAAATGTGCTTCATGGCCTCAAGTTTGCAAGGGTTCAAAGAGTTAGGTGCCTTAGGATTGCACTTATAACAGAGATATGGTGCCTCAAGTGAGCTTGCATGAGCCACTACAGGACTCGGTCTAAAAAATACAGGGATGTAATGCTATAGGTATATTTGGAACAAACTTGTCTTTAACCAAAATAGGGTTACCTCAGTCTGCTCGTTACACATACTCTCTAGATTTTGACCCCTCCACAACTGTGATCACAAAACTACCCATTTGGGTTAGGCTCCCAAATTTTCCAACCCATCTATGGAATTCTTCAATTTTTATGGGTATTTGAAACACCTTGGTTATTTTTCTAGCAACAGATCCCTCACGAGCCTAGTGTGGACTCTTCACCTATGGAAGGATTTACGTAGAACTTAACATCAACAAAATCTTGCCTGAAAAAATTAATTTAAAAATAAGTGATTTTCACTAGACCCAACAACTGGAATATGAGAACACTGCTTTTCGGTGTTGACTTTTCCATCAAATAGGTCATCTTTAGAACTCTTGTTCTAAAAAGCTAGACAAACAGAGGCCTGAATCTAAAGCATGGAATCCATGTATCATTCCTCCTTGAGAAGAGGAGGATTCCACTTCCTCGGATCAAGAATATACTGAGTTTGATGATGACATGGTCCCATTGGATGAGGCCCAAAATTAAAATCTCCAAGTTTTGTCAGCTATAAGAGAAGAACTCAGTAACAATATTTTGACAAGTGCCATGAGGCTTACCCATGAATCAACCTCCTTAGACTCTGGCAAGGATACCTCCTTAGACTATCAGAAAAATCTTAAGGTAGCTTTGGTAGCCACACCTCTAGAAGGTTGGATCAAAGTAGCAAAGAAGAAAGGAAATAAAGGATGCAGTGGTGATCAACCCCAAGCTGTGAGATTCCAATGTCTCAGTTTTTTCATTTCCTATATGTTTTCTGGACTTTTTTTCATGGCCATGCTTATGTTTGTTCTGTCTATGACCATCATTAAGTTAATTCTATCATACAACCATTATATACTATCGATGTAACTAAAAAAAAACAACACAAGAATATTAATATTAATATGATACTTTTTGTAAACTAAAGTTGATTGTATTATTTGAAAGAAATTTACATTTATATTATTTGAAAGAAATTTACAATTTGAATGCTAAATGCAGAGACAATATTTTGAATAAATTTAATATAATACTATTAGTGATGCTTACATATTTCATTGCCCTACTATGTTGTTACCATGAACAAATGTATGAAATTTCCATGTTCAAAATCTCCCACTATAAAATTTTCTTCTTGGATAACATATATACAAATATAATTTGAAAATTGGACCAAATTTGGAGGATTCCGAGTGATTGCGCCGAGAGGCGCATCTACAGCCCCATATGACCCCGATGTTAGGTGTGTCACGTCCTCAATGTCGGCTTAAATTTTAATTGTTCGCTGAAATTTTAAATTAAAAAAAATAAAAAATAAGTGTCGGCTTAACAAATAAGTTTTAATAATCATATAAATAAACAAAAAAATATTAAAACAACATGGCTCGGATCTGCAATTTCGTATATATGGCTCGAATCTATGGATAATTAGAATATGGGACAGATCAATACAAAGACCTCGCACAATGATGAAATTCCCTCGCTCGCACTATGATATGGCTCTCGCTTTAAGCATAAAATGATTCGTTATATGGCTCGCTTAATCTATGAAGTGATCTAAACTTCGGCACACGGTGATGGCTTTCATTTAATAATGATAGTTCATATGGCTAATTATAGAATTTTGTATGATCTCGCTCTGCTCTGAACAGTGGCATTGAATCGCGTACTCTATAGTGATTTGGAATCGCATATTCTGCATGATGGCATGGAATCTATATTTCTCTGCATCGCATTATTCCAACAATGGTTTGTGGCACGTAACAGTTCGTATTGACCTGCACAATGTTATTACATTAAATTAAACACAATGCCATCACATATGGTTTGTATACTATTACATTGCCTTCCATACGTTATGCTATGGTCTGAAAGTGGCATCACAAACACAGTGAATGGCATACATTATATATACACAAAAAATTGCAGTTTATATTTAGGATCGTGCTTTATCTTTGTGACTCATTGACAATTTTTAGTATGGACGACGTGGATTGAGAGAATGAGTCAAGATATCACGGTCCCATTTCAAGTTCCATTCATATTCGCGAATTATCTACTGCAATTACATCAGGAAATCATATTATAAATATATATTATATTATAAAAGCCTTGAAAGATAAATGTCAGTCGAAAATACTTGGGAGATGAAGACCGAAGTTGAGTATTGAGCATGGATATTACTTGCAAGTTTCTAGCGAACGGATGGCAATATTTACTATTTAATATTTAATAAATATTTAAATATGTGGTTTGGATATTTACTATTTCTACTGAAAAAAAGGATTAAAATTAATTTTAGTGTAGATGTTGATTTCTAATTATATTTTACTAATTCCACTAAATAAATAAAGCTTATTTTTATATTTACTCCATAAAACTCTTTATATTTACAATAAGTCAAAAAACAAGTTTTATTTAGGTGAAGCCTATATGCCAAATACCATGGGCCAAATTATTATTAATACCATGGGTTAAATACCATATTTATAAAAGAGCTATGGTAAATAAATAAATCAATATAAAAGAGGTATAAAGAGGCATGATAAATATATAAAAACATATCAAATATCATTATAAATCAACATCTAATTATATGCCAAGTCTATGGGCCAAATACCATTGTAAATAAAAGAGGTATGGTAAATAAATAAAACCTATTTTTTATATTTATTCTATAAATCTCTTTATATTTACCAACACTCAAAAAATATGTTTTATTTAGGTGAATCCTATAGGTCAAATATTATGGGCCAGATTATTATTAATTTCATGCCAAAAAACCATTATTATCCCTAATATTAATATCAAAATATTAATAATAATAATAATAATAATATTAAATCTAATATTCATACTAATATTATTATATTTAATAACTTTGGATTAATACAATATTAAATTTTCTATATTATTATATACATTAATGTATCGTGATATATATTAACTCTAGATATATATGGAAGGGAAGAACAAAGACATAGAGTGATAGAGGTGGAGAGATAGAGGGAGTGAGAAGGGAGAGATGGGATAAAATCAAGGAGAGGGGAGAGGAGGAATGAAAAGAGAGAGGGAGAGGAGTGAGAGAGGTAGAAAAGGGTACGCGAGGAAGAGGGAGACATAAATATGGAGGTGGGGGGGGGGGGGGAGGAGGAGAGAGGGATGGAGATAGTGAGAGGATTGGAGGGCAGAGAGAGAGAGAGAGAGAGTTATGGGGGAAGAGAGAGGATTAGAGGGAAAAGAGAGAGATGGGGGAAGAGAGAGGGAGGTAGGAGAGGAAGGGAGAGAGAGGAAGGAAGAGAGGGAGGGAAATAGGAGGAGAGGGAGGGATAGAGAGATGGAGGTGAAGGGCAGAATAAATACATAGAGAGCGAGAAGTGGAGAGAGAGGGGGAGTGAAAAGGGAGAAATAGAGAGAGCGTGTGTATGTTTTGGGGTGAGATAAAGAGAAAAAGGAGATATGGAGGGAATGGGGGGAGAAGGAGAGAGGGAGGGATATATTGACAGATTTGGAGGGTGAAGAGAGGGAGAGAGAGGGAAAGAGAGAGATATAGACATGGGAGAGAAAGGGAGAAAGGGGAAGGAAGAAAGAGAGGATGTGAGAGAGTGGAGAGAGGGAGGAAAAGAGAGATGGAGTTGGAGGGGGGAGAGAGGGAAGATGATTTATTTCACTAGATGCATTGATTTCATTGTGGATGGTGATTTCTAATCCTATTTGATTTCTTGCACTATATGCATTGATTTTAGTGTAGATGTTGAGAGAGAGAGAGAGAGAGAGAGAGCAAGAAAGAGGATTGGAGAGAGAGGAAGGACAAGAGAGAGGACTTGAGAGAGAGGAAGAGAGTGATGGGGGAAGAGAGAAAATTGGAGGGAATATATATATATATATATATATATAGAGAGAGAGAGAGAGAGAGAGAGAGATGGATTTAGAGGGGGAGAGAGGGAGGGAAGAAGAAATACAGAGAGATTGATAAGTGGAGAGAGAGATTAAGTGACAAGGGAGAGATGGAGAGAGAGTGTGTATGTTTTCGGATGAGATAAAGAGACAGAGAATGAGATATGAAGAGAAGGGATGAGAGAAGGAGAGAGGTAGGGATATAGTAATAGAGTTGGAGGGTGAAGAGAGAGAGCGATAGAGATGTAGGAGAGAAATGGAGAGATAGGAAGGAAAGGGAGGATGTGAGAGAGTGGATAGAGGGAAGGAAAAAAAGATGTACTTCGAGGGGGGAGAGAGGAAAGAAGATTTCATGCACTAGATGAATTGATTTCAGTGTAGATGGAGATTTCTAATCCATTTTGAATGCTTGCACTAGATGCATCGATTTTAGTGTATATGTTTATTTATAATTATATTTAATTTTTTGCACTATATACATTGATTTCAATGTAGATGATTGCTAAGCCTATATGTTTTCTCACAATAAATGCATTGATTTTAGTGAAGACGATGATTTTTTATCCTATTTGATTCCTTGCACTAAATGCATTAATTTCAGTGTAGATGTTGATTTCTAATTATATTTGACTACTTCCACTAGATGCATTGATTTCAATGTACATGATTTCTAATCGTATTTGATTTCTTGCACTAAATGCATCGATTTCAGTATAGATGGTGATCTCTAATCCTATTTTATTGCTTGCACTAGATGCATTGGTTTCAGTGATGTTGGTTTCTAATATTATTTGCTTACTTGCACTAGATACATTAATTTCAGTGTAGATGTTGATTTCTATTCCTATTTGATTACCTGCATTAGATGCATCCATTTCACTGTAGATGTTATTTTCTAATCCTATTTCATTGTTTGCATTATATGCATTGATTTCAGTGTAAACGTTGATTTTTGATTTGATGTAATTGGATGTACATTGATGGTACATTAATTTTAAAGTGATTGGATTAACATTGTGCATTAATTTCACTGTAAGAAGGAAAAATTATTGACAATGTACATTTATTTTTATGTTTTAGTAATTCAACCTATTAATATCGAAGAGCAAGAGAGAAAAGTATGATTTTTAGTACAATAGTTCCAGAAAAATATTTAAATAATTGAATAGTGTAGATGTTGATTTCTACGATTATTACGTGGTTCAGTATTCAAAATAGTGTTCTAAAATTTGTTAGAATTTGTATTTCTAATCTTCAAAATTTCAAAGTAATGATGTACATCTCAAAAATATACAAAAATTTTAATAATCTGAAAAATGTGACGTTGATGCCTCCAACTGGAACCAGCCTAGATCCATCTTACTCTAGATCTATCATGCGCCGAGAGGGATCAAATATCTCGAGGTGCAAACCTTTCCTCAAGTTTTGCACTCAAAAAATAGGTTTGCACCTCGAGAGATTTGATCCCTCTCGGCTCATGATAGATCCAGAGTAAGATGGATCTAGGCTGGTGATATTAATCTTGGATGTCAGTCACACGAATGAATGGGATGGGAGCGAGGAAGGAGGTGCGAATGTGGCATGTTGTCACTATTGAATGTGACCCCAAGAAATGGGAGTTCCTCAGAACTCAAAATTTTGTCCTTGCAAATGGCAATCGGGTTACAGACCATGATGAGAATTTTAGCCCCCTGCTCTCCATGGCTGAATTTTGAATTCATGTAGAAAGGTACTTTAATTTTATTTCAGACAGTAAAATAAAATATTTTCTTCAAATCTGTATTTTGTAGCCTAATTTTTTAAACTTTGTTTGCTATATTGATGTTGGATTTTTAGTTCGCTTAGGTTTTGGTAGCTAGTGTAATTAGAGGAATCAAAATAATAGTTTATCAAGTTATTCTATTTTCGCTTGGGATTTTATTTTATTACTCGTTTAAAATTTTGTATTGAATTGAGGCTTATAGTTTGAGGTTGCGGTTCATGAAAAAATCATTTGAATCCCTAAAAATTCACAATGCACTTCCTACCTCACTCGTGGAATGCCATGATTTTAGGTTATATACATAATGGGTACAGTGATGAGGCTTTGGAAATATTTCATCAGATGCATTTGGCCTTTACATAGCCCAACTTGGTCACTTGGAATGCCATGATTTTCGGGTTTACTCAGAATGGACGATTTCACCAGGTGCTAGAGCTCTTCAGTGAAATGCAAGTGGCAGGTATGAAACCCAATTCAGTCACCATTGCTAGTATTCTCTCGGCTTGTGTCCACATGGAAGATTCACCACATAGAAAGCAGGTCTATAGTTACATAGTCAACAATAGGTTTGATTCCAATGCCCTTGTGGGAAGTGTCCTTGTAGATATGTATGCCAAATTGGGAAATGTAGAGGCAGCACAACGTGTTTTTGATGATATTTCTGAAGGAGAAAGAGACGTTGTGTCATGGATTGCGATGATAGCTGGGTATACTTAGAATGCTCATTGTGAAGAAGCTTTGGAGCTCTTTCAGAAAATGCAAGTCAATAGGGTTATGGTCAATTCTGTCACTATCGCAAGTATTCTCCCAGCGTGTGCCTGTCTAGGAGCTCTGCAACTAGGTAAGGAGACATAGGGCTACAATTTTAAGAGGCAATTTCGGCCAAGTTTTTTCATGGGAAATGCACTAATTGACGTGTATTCCAAATGTGGAAATGTAGATTATGCATACATAGTGTTTTGTAAAATGCCTCAAAGAAACACTGTATCATGGAATTCGATGGTTGCTGGATATGGAGTGCATGGATACACTAAGGATGCACTAAAAATGTTTTACCAAATGCAAAAAATTGGTGTAAAGCCTAATGACGTCACTTTGATTGCAGCCATGCAGGCCTTGTGGATGAAGGTTGGAAATACTTTTATAGCATGCATCAAGATTATTGTATCACACCAAGGGTGGAGCATTATGCTTGCATGGTTTACATGATTGGTTGAAGAGGACTTCTTTATGAGGTGTGGGAGTTCATAAAAAACATGCCATTAGAGCCTCATGCTCATGTTTGGGCTACCTTGCTTGCTGCTTGTAAGATCTATTGCAACATAGATCTAGGAGAACGTGTGGCACAGTGCCTTTTTGAGTTAGAGCCAAAGAATGTTGTTTAGGCTTCCAGTACACCATTTTTTTTACATGAACTTAATCTTTAGGTATTTTTACTTCAAACATATATATTTAACACTGAAATTGTTAACCCGAACGTCGAAGACTGTCTTAAAAAAAAAAACTTGTTTTTTAAAGACAAAAATTGCAAGGAGCATCTCTATGGTTGTCATTTTTCAACTATGGTTGGACTTGATCATGCAGTAATGGTTGTTTTTTACCCATCATTAAATTCATAAATAAGTTTTTTGAAGCACTGTCTTAATATTTGCAAAATATATTTCTGATTTCACTGTTTTTTTCAAGTTCACATGGATTAATGGGTATTCTTGGACATTATCTAATGAATTTAATTAGCTATGACTCTTTAGGTCAAATATTTAATTAATTTTTTCCCCTGCTCATTATGAATAGGGTTTCAATCATCTTTGGAAAAATATTATGATAACATCTCTTCACATTGAGTAATGGCAGTTCCCTAGATGACATCACATTCAATTGATATACATAACTGCAAGCCCCATTCTTTAGAATTACGAACAAAGTAGTAAGACAAATGAGAAGTTATGTAATGGAAAATGTATTGAGTATGATTCTAGCTTGATATAGAACAATGCATCCTCTCCACATCTTCCTCCCCAAATGCCAAACAAGGACACTAAAAAAGTAAATTCTTTCCAAAAACCTAGCAGAAAACATGCACCATTCAGATCATCTCTTAGGGGAGGAGAAGTGAATTATAAGCATTTCACAAAGGGTGATGCTCTGTCGAATTCCTTTCCTTCTAGAATTTCTAGTCATGAGAGGTTGATATGTAAAGGAGAAGTTGGAGAGTCGACATTCATTTTCTAGACAACTGGAGGGAAATATTTAGGCATATCATCTAATTCTTTAAAAAAAAACAAGGGTTATTCTCAGTGAAGATCTTTGTTCGAAATGACCCAAAATGCCTCAGTTGGGTCCCTACAAATTAGTAAATATGTAGGAATGTTCCAAGGTGGTTTTTGAAATTCTATGGCTGTATCATCCTCCTTCAAGAGAGTAGGGGTTATTTTTCATGAAAATCCTATGCCAGTGTTGGAGCCACATGGTATTTCGTGCCTCATATGATGAATGAGACAAAAACAATTGTTGCAAGAAATCCTGTGATTTTTTCAACTTCATATTCAATCAAGAGAGCATAGTCTATTGCTTGCAAAGATACTAATTTAGGAGTGCACTAATCATACGGTAGGCATGAACCCAAAGCAATGGGTAAAGGCATCAAAGTGTGTGATGATGATGTAAAAAAAAAACCTGGAAATATCACCCTCCTCTATAGTTCCTCCTTTGGAAGCAATAGAATCACATGGCAGGTCCGGGCCTCAAACAATTGATAATACCACATATGTGCTTAATGTTGCTACAGGAAATCTTGTAAAGTTGGAAACCTCCTCCACACAGAAAGTGAAGTCTAGTTCCAATGAATATTGTACTCCAGAGGTATTGGAAGCAAATAGTGGATACATAACTCAAAAAATTAGTAAGACAACATCAATATTTCAAACTACTGCAGGAAACCATGTATCATTGTCATCTCTCTCGATCAAGAGAGTAGAGGCTATTTTGGAAGGAGATTTTTATTTGGAAGACTTGGAATTGAATGGAGGGCCAAAGTCTCAAATTTTCAATGAGACTACTACAATGCTTCAAGATGATGCTCGAAATACTCTGACAATGTTGTCTTCGTCCATTAAGAAAGGTCCAACTCTTTTTGGCAAGGATTGCACACCTGAAGTACTCCAAAAAAATGATAAGATCAAGCCACAAATAGAAATCAAGACTGTACTACCCTTCGAAACTACTGTAAGCAAATCCCATGTTAGTGTCAGCCCTCTCTCCCAAGAAAGAAAAAAATCCATTATGTGAATATCCTTAAAAAATAATGGGTAATTGCAAACCCAAGATTCAAGTCAATGATATCACTACAAAATACTCCAAGAATTTTTTTGATGTCATCTTCAATTTCTACTAGTAAGTAAAGGCTTTTCTCGAGGAAGATCTAGAGAAAATGCACAATTATAGCTCTCTTGATGAATTTCCTGCCAACAAGAAGAATTTCATAGTTATTAAGGAAAACACCCAAACTTATCCTATGTTTCTGATGTAGGAGCATCACCCCACATCCACATCCTACCTACTCTAACTTATTGGTTTTACAACTTAAGATTCCCCGCCACGTCCAGCCATGGACTATGAACATAATATTATCTGATGATTAGATTGGAATGGCCTACTTTATTCTTATTATATGGTAATTCAATTTCTTTTTTTTTTCATAGATAATGTGCATCCACCCAATGTAATTCAAACTACAAGCCTTTTATTTCTAGAACCAATTCAATATTTGGTGGTGCTTCAGCAATTCTCGAAAGTGGAATGGTAGCCTACTTTTTGTATATGTATAAGATCATTTATTGAAATCTATAAATGGAAATCAGTATCTGCAGAAACCTTGCAGAAACGTAATAGGGATCTCTAGCCATTCAATCATTCACTTTCACTCATTCCAAGCATTTTAGGCCATTTTGGTATCGTGGGATGATTTGTCAATGAATTTAATACCATTTAGACACTTACTCTAGCTAGTTATTATCACCAAGCCAGTTGTTCTAAGCAGTGAGACAAGGCTACCAGACTCCACTTACCATTGAACTTTCTTTCCACTCGCATAATAGGAGGCAGAGACACTAGCATAAGAGGAATAAGCACAAGCAAGATCACCCCATACGGTCGAGTGGGTTCATACCTCACCCCCTCATCCCCTCCGGGCCCTTCTCATTCAGAGGTTTCATGCAATAAATCATAGAACTTGAAAAAAAAGGTTTTCAATTTCAAATGAGAGGGTTGATCAGGCATGACTTTTTCCAGTTACCATCCTTCACAAGCTTCAAATATTTTAATTAATCTAATCTTGGTTAATTATTAACTATATTCTTATATTCGAAGATATCATGATAAGATTTTTGGATAAAATTAGTCTCAAAGATCAGTATGCTAACCCTATATAAGTTATAAGAAGGACTAGTTCAACTACATCTTATTCTGACAAGTTAGTGAAAATAAATTATGGCTTCACGCTTGCACAAAATGCCCATATTCAACTCTTCAGCTCCTGCCTTACCCGTAAAGCGGGGGATGGGGGAAATCAAGCTCGACTAAAGACCTTGTCTCTCCTCATTCTCCAAATTTCCTGTCTATATTTCTATCTATCTTTCTCGATCTGTGCCTTGCTTAAGCCAGGAATCCTTTGTAGCATAGGTATAGCACTAGTCTATGAACCCCCTTCCTCGCCTTACTTTATACTTTAGACAGTTTCACCCACGGGAGTAAATACATCTAAGAAAGCAACACAGACACTAGAAGGAGAGCCAAATTTCCTTCGGGGAAAAATAACAAATAAATAAATATCGCTTGTCTGTGAAATCCACATTACCCATTCCCGCATAACCTCTCCTTAACCTCTGATGACTGAACCTTGACTTCCTACCCTTGACCTTACTAACCTTCTGATTTCTTTGAACTGCATAAGGTTTCACTGGGTGTAACGATAATTCTGTAATTTTGGTGAGTTGATTAAATTCATGAGAATGTTTGTGTTTTTTGTGTTTTATGTTTGACACTGTTGGTTTCAAAGGAACTTTGAACTGTGCATGTAAAGATGCTTGTAAGAAAACAAATAAGGTCGAACGTGATATAACATAACTAACCAGAAATGAACATTTGTGAGGGCTAAAGCCTTGCATGCAATAACTGTATCTTGTTTATATGGTTTTGAATTCATGGGGAACTTTTTGGAGAATCTGGTGTACAGTATGAAAAGGAAGATAAAAGGGTTGAGGATGAAGATAATTTAAAGGAAGATGGACAAGAATAATGGCATGTGAATGGGAGCTTGAAGCAGGCTCACACAGAAATTGATCACCAAAATCCTAAAGTTGGTTGATCAGCCCAAGGAGAAGGCCAGTGCTAAAAGCTTTCCTTTGTGTGGAGTCTGGAAATCCCCAAGAGAAAGGGACGAGGAGCCTAATCAAAAGTAACTTTACATTGTACAGTGTTGTTTCTGCAAAACAAATTGCAACCCAACAAACTGAAAACCAAATCAATTTGCAACTATCCATGAACTCCAAGGGTCCCTTAGGCGGGCCTTCCATTCTAGGAGAGCGGAACTACAAATAGTGACTGAAATTTAGCCTAAAACTATGACCACAAAACTCTGGTATATTGACATTTCCCAAAAACTTATTGCATTGTATTCTCTTTACCACACATCACACAAGCTGAACTAATAGTACCAAATTTGTGCAACCTACTCTTGGAAGCTATTCCGTGATGAAGAAATAACCAACCCAAAATTTTATGTTTAAAAAAGACATGACCCTTTCAAATGAACTGACATCATTGCAACCGTCTCTCCATTAGATCTTCAAGACCCTAGATTTTTATTAAGTGGAGGCTGATGTTAGAGGAGTGTTGCACCAACTGATAATTCCCTTAATCTCATAGATATAAATAGGCTCTCACTTCGCCATCTCGAATTTCTTTACATAGGACCTTGCACCTACATCTACATTTAACATAAATAATTCTTTGGAATCATACATAAAAAATTTGTTAGAACAACCTTGTAAAAAATAGAAAGCTTAGATTTTATATGTGCCATTATTGATTTTTTTGTTAGAATACACATGTTTCTCAATCATTCTTCTTCATACACTTGTTTATGTTTGGAATGGTGGTGCACTAGAGAATCCACTAGGAAGGTACAACGATTAAGTTGGCAACTAGTGTGTGAGGCACATGCATGTGCTATATTTAAATGAGTAAGGTGTCTTTGTAAGTTTAGAGTCTTAGACATAGTGCATGCTTTAGGTGAGCTTCAAGATTTATTCTTGGCATTGTTTCCAAGGTTAAAAGGTGCATGCTTATTTACACTTTGTCATCTCCTGTGGGTATGCTATTCTAGGTAGTGTATTCCATACATGAGGGTACTCTCTCTTAGGCACAATAGGGTCAGGGCGCTTTCCATAAGATAGATGGTTTGTTGGTTTTTTAAACATTCATTTTAACCCTAGCTCTCTAGTTCTATGAAGGGAGATAGGGTATTTCATTATAGACATGTTTTAGGAGTGGAATTTTTTGTTGTGGAAGTCTTTTCTAGTTAACATATATGTGACTGTGTGCTGCGAATTCCTCTCACTGTCCTAGTTTCCATAACTCTCTTTTACACAGAATTAGAATTTACATCTGTTGTTTCAAATTTATATAGCCTAATTTTATTTCTAGAGTTACGTATTAATAGATATGGTGCTCAAAATTCCCCAATTTAGATAGTATTCTAAGCAGTCTCAGTTTACTTGCTTTAGGGTTTTAAGAGCAGATCTGCTCACCATGTCGTGAAACTAAAAATTTAACATTGTATCAAACTTGTACATCTGAAATACATGTATGGAGAAGGCTGTGGCATGTGAGATGGAGTTATTGGAGGATTTCACTGGGTTCGCCTTATGCTCCTCCCTAAAATGTATGCCCTAAAACAATGGTGGCCCTCTCTAAGAGCATTTTATATGGGTTAATTTATGCTTGTAAGATATTTTGTAACCACTGTTACTACTACAGAATCCCTTGGCATTCATTTTGAGACATCATCTCTCAACATTGTTTGACTATTATTTGGGCCCTAATGCCACATTCTTGGTGTGCATGTATCATAGTTTATATATATGTGTGTGTGTGTGTATGTGTTTATTCTATATTCTGTGTATTTTGTGTTGTACTATAAAATTGTAAAACCAAAAAGGTTCCATTATCAACCTCAACTACTGCTTTCTGCCCTTATCAAGAGAGAGAAATTAATGCCTTTCAATGTAACCTCATACTTACTAGAATTTGGTGCACCATAGTAAGTGAGTCAGAGCTTGAGACCTTTGGAACCTACTGGAGAGCATTGTTGACCTATACCATTGCAGAATGAAAATGGGCTCATATCTGCAGTAGGAAACAGAATTTAATTATCCTTAGTCACCAGTACTTGCCTTCTTGAATCTCTGGCTTGTTTTGATGTTCGGCATATCTTGTGGTTTTGTGATCCCTGTGTCTCCCTACAAATCCAACTTGCATTACCTTTTATTGTCAACCAAATTTCCTAATGTTAGCAACATTTTCCATCCCTTGGTGAAAACCCACATCAAGATATTATTGATAAAATAATTCATACTTATGGATCTAGGAATAGTTTATTTTTCAGGGATCATCTTCTATAAAAATCATCAACCCTTTCTTCCAAGAGATGCATTATTTTATACTCTTACCTACAACTTACCCAATTTTGCTAAAGCATGTACTATTAAAATTAAACTTTGTTGTCTACCATTCTCAAAGTGTTTTTGTATGCCATAAACCTTGTAGCATCTTTCTATGTCTTCCTTTTGAGGGGATTTTGTGGCTGACTTTGTTTCATATAGGGAAAGTGGACTGAATTTCAGTATGGGTATTTTGTAGATAGAGTAAAAAGGGTGTATCCCTTAGAAGACAGGACCATTTTTTTTTATTGAAAACACACTGGAAAAATAGGCTGTGTTGACATATAGATCCTTAAGTACAAATCTTTTTATGAATAAATATCCATTATGGGTTTGTACTAAGGGATAAAAAAGATTACTGACAATAAGATGATATTGTAATTTTGGATGCATGGGTAGGCATTAGGATCATATAACTACAGCATTGGCATACTACCCAGTTTTTAGCAGCAGGCAAGTAATGGTGGTAGTTAACAGAGGTGTACATCAGTGTTGGATCATCCGTGTGTAATGTTGAATCAACCTCAGCCACCCCTGCCGCTCAACTCAATGTGCCATTACTTTGACCAATAGAGGGCAGCTACATATCTTGTGGTTTTGTTATCCCCACACAACACAACTCCTAGAAAATCTAAGATACATTATTATTTTATTTTCAACCACCATTTTATTATAATTTTTATTGTCAACAACCCCTTTGCCATCCATTGGTGAAAACTCATGAAAGGGTCTATATAGCATAGCCTGTCTTTTTAGAGTGCATCTTATGCACAAGGCACATTGGTCCTTTCTTCAAAGGAACACATCATTTTATTCTACCTCACACATACCCAAATGCGCTTAAATATTCAACTTATTTGCAAAATTTGAAACAAATCCAACCAAAATATTCCTTCAAAAGGAAAAATAGAGAAAGATGCTCCAAGCACTTCAACTTTCTTAGGGAAAATGTACTTTTAACATCTAACCATAGATCCGCATGCAGCCAATAATTTAGAAATTGAAAAGAACTATTTTGTTCCTATGATTTTCAACAAATGGTACTCCACTAATGAACCAATAAATCACCCCTCAATATAAAGTAGTTAATTGTTTTCCTACTATTCCAGTCATTTATCTGGAATCTACTTGAGAACATAAAATCTTGGTATCATACTATTGTCAAGCATTTATATATTTGTGTCAACATCTACATATGTTTGTTTTTTTCATTTTATGGAAGAAAATTACTTAGCTTGTACTAGATTTGGATCCTACAGGGATAGACTTCCTGTTGTTGGATCGGTGTCCAATGTAGGTTGCAGAATGTGTTTCCATTTTATGTATTTTTTCTCTTAATCTTAATTTCTAGTTTCCTACTTTTGTATACCCTTTTAGGTAACAACTTTTCTTTGTTTTACAGGTTATTGACTGGGGTGAAAAGAGAGAACTTTTGGTTGACAAAACAGAGAACCTTTGATTTCAGGTTTGATCTCGAATCAAGCTAGCAATTTAATGGGAGGGAAATATTCCATTATATATGTATGTGTATTTACTATTCGGTATTCGGTGTATTCCGTATTTTATTATAAAATTGTGGAACTAGAAATTTTCCACTATCAACCTCAACTACTACTTTCTGTCCTTATCAAGAGAGAAACATTAATGCTTTTCAATGTAACTTCATGCTTACTAGAATTTGATGCACCATGGCAAGTGAATCAGAGCTTGAGACATTTGGAACCTGCTGGAGAGCATTGTTGACATATACCGTTGCAGGAAGAAAATTCTCATATGTGCAGTAGGAGACAAAATTGAATTGGCCTCAGTCACCACTAGCCTTCTTGAATCTATGGTTTGTCTTGATGTGCGGCTACTCTGATGAACAAATGACATACACATACCTTGTGGTTTTGTGATCCATATGCCTCCTTGCAAATCCAACTTGCATTACCTTTTATTTTCAACCACCTTTCATTGTTAGCAACATTTTCCATCCCTTGGTGAAAACCCACATCAGGAGATTATCGATGAAAGCATGTTTTATTATGGATCTAGCAATTTTTTATTTTTTCAGGGATCATCTTCTATACAAGCCGTCAGTCCTTTCTTCCAAGGGATGCATTATTTTGTACTCTAACCTATGACTTACCCAATTGTGTTGAATCTTGCACTATTAAAAATTTAGCGTAGCTATCTACCATTCTTAAAGTCTTGATGTATGCCAGAAACCTTGCAGCATCTTTCTATGCCTTCCTTTTGAGGGGATTTTGTGGCTGACTTTGTTTCATATTGGGAAAGTGGGCTGAATTTTCATTCTAGGTATGTTGTAGATAGAGTACAAAGGATTATATCGCTTAGAATATAGGAAATTTTACAAGTATTACTTGTTTTAAAAATAAAGTTCCATTTGATTATGTGGCATGAACAATAATAGTTACAAGAGCTTATGATTTGTAACACATCAAAGAATAACCTTGTTTGAGTTGCTAAATTGGATGGATCATGAAAGCTGGCCATATGAGGAAAATATGAATGGGAGTTTTATGATCACCATGGAGTTAAATTTCTCTTCTTGTGATATAGATCTAATTTGATCTCAATTGCATTATTTTTTTTTCCCTTTGTGGGTATTTTACTTGAGTTCATTTGTTAATGGAATGGAATCTCATCTGTGTAACTTGTAAGTTGTAGCTTCCTATGAACCCTTATGGCCCTGTCTGGTGATGGAAGGAGATATGTAATAACGGGCACTGAAGAAAATCCATATCTTTCTCTGGATAGCATTAAAGAATAAAGTTTTGACTTGGGCAGCAGTTGAAAGGAGAGGTAGACAGGGCCCAACTGTATCTTTTTATACAAAGCTGTTGAAGAAAATTGTGTACTATTTACTTATCAATTGTCCATATGAATAGGAATTGTGGAAGGAAGAAGAATCAATTACTCATCAAAGAAAATTGTGGACCAGTGATACAATAGAGATCTTCCTCAGAAACTGGTTTGGAAATCCTTCTTTGAACGAATTGAGAACTTTTCCATGCATATTGTGCTAGCGATCTGGTTGGCTAGAATCTCGGCTCTGTTTAAAGGGAAGTTTATCTTTCCTAATCCAGTTTATTAAAGGGTAAGTATTATGGTTTCTATGATTTGAAATAAGTTAAACTTTCTCAAAATATTTTCATTCTAGCTGTAGATAATCTGTCGGGTTTTTATAGATGGCACCTGGAAGTTGGAACAAATACGCCAATAATAGCAGAGTGGGAAGCATGCTTTTCCTTTATGTTTCTCACTGGAGAAGTCTAAAGGAATTCTAGGGCATGGTATATGTAATTTAGTAGAGTTGCTAGCTCTGAAATCACTCGTAAAGTGTGCTACAAAAAGATAAGTAAATTTCCTACAAGTTTATGAAGACTCAACCTTGGTTATCAATTGGATACAAAGAAACAAACACCTTCAAGATATTGATATCGGGCCTGCATATGATCAATTGAAGGAGATATTCTAGTTGTTCAAAGTCATTTATTTTATTCTTGTTTTTGGGGAATTGAACCAAGAAGTAGATCAGTTGTCAAAAGAGGCTCAATTTTTTCCAATAAGTCTCTATCTCCTTCGATGAAATGAAGGAAAGTGCTTCTTCATTATTTTTTCCAGCACTCTACAACTACTTATCTTGTGTGTTTTGTGCTTATATAGTTTGGGGCGACTACAAGCCTAGTATCTTGAATTGTAGCATTGTTTTTGGACTTTAGAGGCCATTAAAAGCCTCATTATAGCAACTTTTTGGACTCCAGATGCCATTTAGAGCCTCATTGGTTATGTATTTTGTCGATGATATCATTGATATGTATTTCACTTGGTGCCATTTTGATATATGCACCCTTACATGGTATATATATGGGAATACTTTCCATATTTTGTCTCTAATGGTTTGGAATCATGGTTTATAATCTTAAAAATAATTTTTTTTGATTAAAAATTAATTATTTTATGTATTTTTTCCAATTCCAATTTAGTAAACCTGATTTGATCATAGTTTGATCCAATTTTGGTTGGAATCATGGTTATATAGGTGGCCAATTCTGATTTTTAAAACTATGCTCATAGTATATAAGATATAGAAAGATAAAAGTACTACTTGGTATATACCTCTCCAAAAAGGTAACAGAACCATTGAAGGAGGAGCAAAGCAAGCTTTAAATTAAATCTTCAACAAAGAAAATTAAACACATGATTGATGTTTCCAGTCCTTAACACAGATTTCTGAAGAAAAATTACATTATCTAGGATGAGTCCATACAACAATTATTTTATAAGGAACACCTCTTGGGGAAGCCCAAATGATTCTTCCCCATATTTGTAGATGACATCTCTAGTAAACCTGTTGGTGTAGACTAGTGCAACTCACCTAGGTGGATTTGAACTAGACACCTATTAGCACTAAACTAGTATAATGGCCAACAACTTTGGCAATAACTAGTTGAGCGAACCTCTTAGATTTATTTTTTGCACCATTTGTAGATCAGATAAGAATTTTCACTCTTAGTGCAGAAAGTGTCCTAAAAACAAAATAATTTCTTGGGTTGATATCTTCTTAATAAGTCAAATTTTTTTATAGTATGTTTATTTGGGAAAACATGTGCTTCTTTTGTCCACATTCTTTAATATTATGATTCATTTCATAGCATTTTTCTTGAATGAGGAACTGTGTATCATGTAATTTTCAATGTAAAGGAAGAGTATGAAAATGTTGGGTGTTTGAATTTTGTTTTGCAGCTTGAGAAGAACATTTGGCTCATTGAACTAGCAATAATTTGGAATAAAAATGTAGATGATTGGTTCCCTCAACTTTCTGCTAGTCATATAGGCACAATTTTTGTTATCTCAACTGCAAAACGAAGAGGTAATAGAAATAAGCCTTAGAAAAACAATGCTACATAATGATGGCTACTCCAAAGGATGCTAGAGCTTTGAATATTGTTTATTGGTGTAAAGGTGGAAGGTTTTCCACCCAAGTACTTCAGTTACCTATTGCAATAAAAAAACAAGCTGGATGACGAGGTGTGTGATTTTCTATACATTTATTAATACATTCTAATTGACATTAATAATATTATCATCTTATCTCACTCTAATGTTACCACAATTTGTTTCATTCCAGATGGATTAAGGAGAATACCTGGAATTTTTATGTAGAAGGTTGTGATATCCCTAGAAGAAGTATACACTATACTTGGAGGGAAGCTACTGAAAGTTCTAGGACTGTGCCACTACTTACACTTCAAGTTTGTCTACATTTCTTGTGTATTTATTTTCTCTAAAGAATTTGACATATACATTCAAACGCTTAAGGAACTTAAGATATGAAATTATTTCATTTATAACCTGTTAAACACATTTACAGGTTAAGTATCTTGATTCTTATATCAAATGGAAAGATATTGTATACCCATAAGGTCATTGTCCTCAGTGTAAGGCTGTGGAAAAAGAGGGTGTTTTCTTTAGGAATGCTACCTTTTGCGGGAAAATATATGAAGGTTGTGAGGCTAAGTATTTATTGGACATTGGAAACCTGCAAGACATTCCTATCTCTGTTGTCAAACATGGTAGAAAAAATTAAGAGATCAAAACTACTATATTCCATGTTTCCTTCAATCTGTTTAGATATCTTTGTTCCCTTTCATTATAATGTGGTGGGTGTGTGATGTGATGATTTTTTTTGTCAATTTATTGATTAATAAATAATTTTTGGCTTGAATCAAGTTTTTGTTAGAAATGCTTCTAGTTTGAAGCAATTTTCTATTAGCAATGGGTATGTGAAGAAGGAAGTGACCAGGTGTAATCATGTGTTATTGAATACAACAACATTATAGATTTTGGCCTACTTGTTAGCCTGAGTATGTCCTAAAAATAGTGATTCCCATTAGTCACGAGGATTATTCCTCCTTCAAGTGCTTCAGGAAGTTAATCAATGTGGAGAACACCATCGTAGAATCCATGAGTAGCTGCAAGTATAACAATTATGCTCCTCCTTATGGTTAACTCTAAACTCGCTAGTATTTCTCACCTTTTTATTTTAATCATTCATCTGTTGCATCTTGTGCTTTGGGATTCTTCATTGGTAGTCACATGGACACATTGTATGGACCCATCACAACTACACTAATTATAAATGCTAATATAAGCAGAGTATGGAGTCTGACTCACTACTATTGTGCACCATAACCCCATGACTATTATTACCAATAATACTAATTCTAACTACTAACAAAGATAGAGGATGGCTATTAGCTTATGTAGTGGACCACCACTTAATTCTTGTTTTACCTTTTAAAATATTTTATGAAAAAACTTTGATTGATAGTATCTATTCAGCCAAATTTTCCAAACTCTGGCACCTCCCTAGGTGAGACAACCCACAGTCCCCTAGGCACTAATTAAGAGTATCTATTTAGCCAAATTTACCCCAGAATCTCACTTACCCAAGTGAGACAGTACACCAGAGACCATTAAGAGTATCTATTGAGCCAAATTTACCTTAAGACTGGCACCTACCTAGGTGAGAAAGCCCACTAAGGATCGATTAAGTAAGAGTATCTATTCAACAAAATTTTCCGAGGGACTTTCACCTTACCAGGTGAGATAGTCCATTAGGAGAAATTATAATATCTACTAAACTTAATTTTCCAAATACTTGCACCTACCCTGGTGAGCTAACCCCCTAGGGGCAGTCAAGAACATCTACTCAGCTAAATTTTCCCAAGACTTGCATGTACCCATGGGACTCTGGCTGAGGAAGAAAAACACCCTTGCTTCACCACCCATCCAAGCCCAAGTTGACTTGATTTTTTATCTCAGTATTCAATCAATGCATTTTAATTAAATATTCCTCTTTCGTTTTTCCTATAATCGATGAAATTTTAAAATGGTATAGAATTTGGAAGTCGGAGGATAATCTGATAAAAGTAACTAAAACCTGCCCATGGGACATCCTGCTAGGTAAACTAATACTATCTATTCATAAAAAATATCCCAAGACTTGTAGCGAACAAATTGAGAAGGCCCACTAGGGAAGAACCTACTAAGGCAATTGAGAATATCTGTTTAGAAAAAAATGTCCAAGACTTGCAACGACCAGGTGAAATAGTTCACTGGAGACAAGCATGTTTAGGGGAATTTTAACCTTGGTTGGTGAATAAAAACACCCCTGTTTTACCAACCAACCAAACCCCATTCAACTTGTCTTTGACTCTGTGTGTGTATGTGTTTTCCTTTTCAACCTTTTTCTCTCTTTCTGCTTCTTCTGTGTGCTCTTGGCAAAGTTGACACAAGCTCAAATCCATTGGAACCATCCATGCAAATTTTGTACAATCCTCATAGCCAAGAACAAATTGTACTAGAGTCAGAGAACTGGGAGATATATTTTCTCCATGTCTATCTTTTATGTGCACATATGATCATCGATTCACTTTTTTGTTTTTTATCGCATTCACTACTACTATATAAAGTTAAATGCTGAAAGAGTCTGGCTATGGAAACTAGATCATTTATCACCTAAGAAACTCAATTTTTTTTGTTTTGTTTTGTTTCCTAGAATATTTGAAGTTCCTACAAGGATAAAGACAACAATGAGTGGTATCATTGCATTTCAAGGCTATACAGAACCCCCTAGAGACAGGGATTGTGTATTGGAATAATATAGTTAATCACCTAGACAACTTAATTCACTAAGCTGCTAAGTTTTTTTAATCTCCTACAAAATGCATGATGGTTTTTTGCATTAGGTAAATAGTATGTTGTCATTTTTTGTTTTAAATCACCATGAAAATGGTCATTAAATTTATGAAAGGGTTCAAAGTTGTGCCACTTTGTAATATCAATTTTCTAAATGCAAGCCATATTCTTGCAGAATATGTTCCCAATTTTTTTTTTAACTACTGAAAAATAGAGGCAGCATTATCAATGGGAAATAAATAATCATTTTGCAAGCCCCTCAAAGCGTTTTCAAGGATAAACATCTTCATAAAATTAAAAATTGTCTCAGGATAAATGGGTTATTTTAGTGGTCAGCATAACTGTAAACTACATATCTATCACTCAAAATATTTACAGATGATAGGGAATCTTCTCTACCTATGGAAGAAAAGCTCTGTATTATATAGGGAAGTATTCTTCTGGTCCTATAATATGCTATAGCTTTAACTATAGTAATATTTTACACAAGGGACATTCAAAGATAGGTAGTGTTGCAATTGTGCCTCAAAAGTCATATAAATAACTTCCTCTTGTTGATTTTGTCTTTGACATGTACATTTATTTGCAGTGGGCTAACGCCACCTATTCCATATTGGTGTAGGATACAAATCTTCATAGCACAATATACATTTAGCAGTCTTGATTTATTCATTGAAGCATATGCATATTTTACACATAATAGTTAACCTATTCCATATAGATTACGATCTCAAACTTGTTCTAAGACTTCTTATAGAATGGAATAAACATATTCTACTTGTATGTTTAGTACTTCCCAACACTTCATTTACACCTCCACCCGATTTTCACTTCCGTAACCATTAGGCAGGGACTTGCAACTTCGATGTTATTTTTATTGTTCAGTAAAATATTTGTCAAGACTTTACAAAGTTTTATAATTTCTCTAAAGTTGTATAATTTAGAATTTATAAGGTTTCAAGGTTTAATTTTTTAAATTCTAGTTATTTAAAGGGTGCTAGCTCAATGGAAGAGCACCTGCTTTACAAGTAGGAGGTTGGTGGTTTGATTCCATCGTGCCCTGATATTCATATGGAATGGTGACGAAAGCTCTTTTGACCATCACCAATGAGCTTATGGTGACATTTTTTGACCCTCACCAAATATGAAATGGTGAGGGTCAACAAACGTCGCCATATATATGCACCAATAGTAACGACCATGAAACGTCCATCACAAAAAATTGTTGTTGTTCATATGAAATGGTGACGGTCACTATCCATCATTATAATAAATATTCGTGATGGACCTGGAATGTCACCACAACACGTACTTTCGGCGACACCACCTTTGGTGAGGTTCATTTTTTTGGTGACGAAAGCTATTGTACATCACCATTTCTCATATGATATGGTGACAGTCACTATCTGTCATTATAAATAATTATTGGTGATGGACCTTGAATTTCACCACAACACCTATACTTTCGGCGAGGCCACCTTTGGTGACGAAGGCTCTTTTGACTGTCACCAATGAGCTTATGGTGACATTTTTTGCCCCTCACCAATGTCCTTTTTTCTTGTAGCAAGATCGATATTATAAACCTAAGAAATTAAAAATCCCAAGGGATTAATATTATAAACACTTGGATCTAAGTTGGTTTATAAACTAACTTAGATCAATTTTAACTTTGTACTTGCCAAGCGCCTATAGGGACCAATTCTCTTTTTACTCTAAAAGGGATTTGCACGTCAAAAAATTTGATCTCTCGGCGCTTGGTAGATCTAGAGTTAAGATGGATCTAAGCTTCTTTAATTATTAATTATAATTATAATTATAAATTATAAATTTCATTATTTTATTTTAGTTTAATGTAATTTGATCGAGTCAAAATGTTTTAATTATTAATTAGCATTATTAATTTAATTTTTTTTTTATTTTTAATTTATGTAATTTAATTTTTAATTTTATATAATAATCCTTTTAGTTTATTAATTACTAATGTTTATAATATTAATCACGAGGTTTAATACTAATCCCTTAGGTTTATAATCCCTTGGGTTTATAATGTTTTTTTTAGGCATTATATTCCTATGGTTTAATATTAATCGCAGGGTTTATAATAATAATCCTCGTGTTTAATAGTAATCCCTTGAGTTTAAAATATTAATAATCCCCTGTGTTTATTAATTCCTTGGGTTTATAATATTGATCCCAAGGGTTTATAATATTAATCCCTTGGGTTTATTGATCCATTGGGTTTATAATATTAATAATACCTTGGGTTTCTTAATCCCTTAGGTTTATAATATTAATCCCTTAATTTTATTAATCTCTTGGGCTTATAATATTAATCCCATGGGTTTATAATATTAATAATTTGTTAGGTTTATATTATTAATAATACCTAATTAAAATAAATCTTACAGGAAATAACATGAGAAATTTTATAACCGACGCGTTTCGAACTATTGAATGTAGTTCATTATGCTGATGATGAACTACATTCAGTAGTTCAAAACACGTCGGTTCTAAAATTTCTCATGTGATTTCCTAGAAAATTTATTTTAATATGATATGGATCACAGAAGTTTACACTTTCAAACAATGCCTAATGTTTATTAATCCCTTGTGTTTATAATATTAATTTCTTGATTTTATTAATCGTAAGAGTTTTGGATAATAATATTAATCCTTGTATAAATTACATTGCAATTTATTCAATGTCCCATTGCAACATTGAGTAAATTAGGGTTTAATATTATGTTTTATAATATTGGCTTTAGTGTTTAGGGTTTATTCTCATTTATACTATTGGGGTTAGGGTTTATAAACTTAAGGTTTATAATATTAATCCTAGGATTTCTAATCCTTCGGGTTATAATATTAATTCTAAGGTTTATAGTCCCTTGGGTTTATTATCCCTTGCATTTATAATAATGATAGCTTGAATTTATAATAGTATTAGTCCCTTGGGTTTATAATATTAATCCCTAATATGTATAATAATATATTAGGATTTATGATCTTAAGGTTTATAATATTAATCTTAGGTTTGATATATTAATATTAGGGTTTATAATATTGATCCTTGTGTTAAATATTAATATTTTGAGTTTAATATTAATCCCTTGGGTTTATTATTCCCTAAGGTTTAATGATCTTATGGGTTTATAATGTTAATAATCCATTGGGTTTAGTAATCCGTTGGGTTTATAATAGAAATACTAAAGGATTAATATTATAAACCCAAGATATTAATAAACCAAAGGGATTATTAATATTATGAGCCAATGTGATTAAAAAACCTAATGTATCAATATTATAAACCCATGGAATTTATATTAGAAACCCAAGGGCTTAATATTATAAACCCTTCAATCTTAGTGGGGTTATAAAACAACTTAGATCCATCTTAACTTTGGATCTACCAAGTGCCCAGAGGGATCAAATCTCTTTTTATGCTAAAATGGATTTTCACCTCAAGAGATTTGATCCCTCTAGGCGATTGGAACAAACAACATATATTTGTATTCAAAAGTTTTTCATTAATGATCATATCTTCCCAATACAACCAATTCCACCCTGCACACTCAGCTGCAGACTTCCTATGGTCTCCACACACTCAGCTGCAGGAGCATTTTCTCTAACCCAACCCACAAAATATAGACTCAAGACAATCTTACATCCAAGTGCATCACATAAGCATCATCTATTCCATATCTGTCAAGACTATCCTAGACTCCTTTTATATTCTTTATACCATGGTCTGAAAACCATGGGCAGAGCTCAGCGTATACAAAATATTCCCCTATTTAAAAAAAATAAGGGGCTTTGACCCACCTCAAAGCCCCTAAGACTCTATCTTAGCTTCATGTTGTGCACTCTGATCCCCGATCTGTAGATTCGTTCTCAAAATCTTCTATCGAGGGGTCCTCTGTCCAATAGACCCCCAACACAAAATTGTGACTCTTCCTGAGTCACTCTGTCAGTGCGCCCTTGATCTTGGCTTTGATACTTCTTAAGGAATTATTCAGAGGTGGAACTACTTTGGCGCACTGCTGCTCGACTTCTCAGACTTCGTTCAACAATGTCTCAGTAGTTGGCCCTGTAATATTGGCTACAATGTCCTTCTATGCCTGGTGTAGGCCCTTTATTTACTTCTTGACAGTCTATGATAACTGACTGGCTTCGGCTTCCCATGGATCAGTTACACCTTGGTGGAACTCATGCAATGTCTGGAGAGGCAGCACAGCTAGATTAAGCCTTATGTTATGCTAATGCACCGCAACTAGATTAAGCCTTGTGTTATGCATATGCATCGCCTTGTATCAAAACAGAGTGTGCCCGTACGGATTGTCACCACGCGAGTATCACCTGTAAGCACCATTTCTTGCATTTTTGTGCTTGCACCTGCATGTGCCCCGATCACTTGATCTATGCTCGCTTGAAGCCCGCTCGCTTGAATCCTCACTTGGACGACACTTTTTTGTACCTGAAAATATTTTAGGGCTTTGTGGACCTCCTCTAGTAAATTTTTGTATTGATCCTCAATGTTTCCCCATAGATATTTAGTGACGTTCTTAACGGTATCTCTGATCTCATCGAGGTCCCCCTTAGTGAGGACCATATCTTCCAGGTCGGTCAACCAGCTGGAATTCACTTTCTTTTGTGCACCTTCGCTTTGTGGTTGTCACCTCTTAGTCATAAAAGGGGAGGGGGGGTCTGATAGTTCCATAGTTTTATCATTGCCTTGAGTGTCATCCCCTCCCGTGTCTAGAGCCTCCATCTCGGTGTCAACCTCCACTTTAGTCTCTTTACCAGTCACAAATGTGACTATCTTGTGTGGCTTCCCAGTGGCCTTCTTTCCCTTTGGGGTGAAGTGGACTTCGCGTCACTCATCCCTGCCTGCCCTATCGTCGTACCTCTAGTGGGCGAAGTTAGCCAATGACCCAACCATTGAATAAATATGGCCGCAACATCTTCCTCTTCTACGAGGTAAAACAACTTGTACCAGACCCCAGTAAGCTCCATCTTCACCCAGATATGAACATGGTGGAAGTCCACTTTGAAGTACGCGACCTGCTAATATTGATTTAATATACTTGGTGATAGTCAGGGATTTTGGCTAATCACCATGCGCAGAATCATTTCGAATCCAACCGAGAATATTTTGTTTGCCATTACTCTGGTGGGATACTTTGAATACCACAACGATGTATACCGTGCAACCTCATAGAGATTAGGGCCTACATAGAGAACTACGACTCCTCGGGCTCCCTCTAGGCCATCAATGTTATCAAGATCAAGAGCCACGCATAGTGGAACTACTTTCCCTCCTCCTAAGCTTTGCGAAAATTAGTTAATAGTTCACTACATAAGTATTCTTCCCAATTATAAACAACTCCCTTCCTGCACTTCGCAACCAAATACACTACTGGCGCAAAAACCTCCTTTGTGCGACACTTTCTCATGATATTTCCTGCCAAAATGTGTGCGGCAAAGCACATAAACCTATTCGTGATGGAGTTAATCGATTACCCCGAGTTCCCTTCATCAGACCGTAATCTTGCTTCATTTGGTCTGCTAGTTGCTTGTCTTGATCCTTGCCCACAAACATGTCTGCGAGGTTCAAACTTATAAAAGAAAGTGTTGTGATCTTCCTTATCAACATCTCATCAATGGGAATCCACTTCCCCAACCATAAAATTTCATCGTGCATCGGGGCCAACAATTGGTGCACACAAATTGTGTTGATGATACTTCTCCCGAAGTGTGGAACATTTATCATGTTCAATATCCCAGCATTCTGCATACCAGCCACCTACTTCACCAATTCTAATATTGTTACTCTGATAGCTTCGTAGTAGGAGGAGCGCAAACATCAGCTTGACTCAAAGTGCGGATATTTGTTGCACTCGTTAAATTCCCAGTCCTCCATCTGCATCTAGGGAAATTTTCCTCACAATTCCCTCTTAACATGCACTTCATCCAGCAGTAATGGTGTAAATATCTTATATATTACGGTGTCCGGACCCTTTGTAGGCTTTGCAACTTCTGTCTTTTAAGGCGTAATATATGGGGGAAACCTAGAGATAGGTTCTACCTCCTCTGCAACAATATCTTTTGGTTCAAGTTCTTCCTTGTCCAACTCTTCTACCTCGACAGTCTTCTTCTGTCGATCTGGGGGCCCCTTACTCCTTTGTTCCTTAGGAATATTATTTCGAGGCGATGATCGTAGCACTATCTTCTTTAGCTTCTAAGACAAGGTCGTGCCCCCAATGGTATGATTTCTGGGAAACCTCGGTCTGGTGCTATGTGCGGGTGGCGTAGCCGTCATTATGTGTTCTAAACTCGACCAAATCATGTACCCTAGCTCTGCTCTAAGTAATTCCTCTTTCAATACTTCAAAGTTGTAGTTTTACATGCATGGGATCCCTCGACACTCTTGCAGGCACAAAATCTCAATTCTAACACTTAGAGCACAAAGTGTTCAAATGTGGAGCAGGATACCTTATTTATAGGAAAATTCAAATCCAAACCCCATGATCTCTTTTAGATATGCCTCATAAATGTAGATTTGGCAGCAGATCCACCCAGATATTCTCATTAAATACATCCCTCCCGCTCCTTTTAACGACCAAGTCCTTTTCAAATCAAGAGTTACAGTTCTAATGGTCACCTTTTTGACGAACTTCACCAGACTCATCCCGTCGGCGCAGTCCAACCTCCCTCGGCACAGTGTCCTCCATCTTCACCATCTTCCCACATACTTCGCATTTCACTGACTGCGATGCAACCATCCTTTGTGCACTCTTCTAACTATGGGGAGAAATAGCCATCTGCAAATTGACCCCCTCAACATAGGCTCGTTGATCAAGTACTTAAAATTAGAATGGCCATCCCAATGGTCTCCAATCTTCGCGAACTTGGGCTTTGCTTTTGAGCCTTTTTTGACTTGATTAACTGTCTTGATAGGTTGTGCAATTTCTGGCATCTCTACTTCATGAAACGCAACCTCGCATTGTCCTTCTGATTCTGGAATATTTACTTTATGTGGATCACCCTCACCTTCTTCCACAATCAGATTGTAACATCGGGTGTGTTCCAATTGCACAACCCACTCGAGTTGTACCAAAGTCCTTCAAGGTTCAGTTGTAATTCAAAATACTCCTTCTTTGACTTCTTGAAGATCATCATTAATAAATTCACATCCATCGAGGAAGTTATAAGTAAATAATAACCCTTCCTTCATCTCATACCAATCTCTAGTGCCATGGCGCAACTCCGTTCAAGATACCACTGTTGAAATATTGTATCCAAGGTATGGAAGAATATATGCACCCATTTAGGTTGAGGTTCTTCACCCCAAGCTCTAGTCTAGCGAGATAATTTCTTGCAAAGATCATATTTACCATTGTATTTCTCTGCGATGTTAGTGTCTATATGACCAACCCTGAGCCTTATCAACCTGCAAAATTCCTTCCATCCAGCTAATATTTATTTGTGCACACCCCTCCTAAGACGAAGTCCAAAGCTTCATATCGTTGTTCTTCAGGCATCTTCTGCTCAAAATCTTCCAAAAATAAGACAACATTCTCAGTTCCCTCATTAAAAGGCAAGGCACATACCTCTGATGTGACACAGCACAGTGCTTTGGTAACTTTGTTACACCACTTAGGAGAGACTTCATGCAAGTGGTTATGCTAGTGTTCCAATTCCTCGTCGAAGTTTGAAACACATGAACTATCACGCTCCCAACAAATTCTTCCATCAACAGTTAGATTAATCCAATATTCATCTCACGTAGTGATATTGTAGATCTGATCAATATCAGCATCACCATATTTGTGTTGTACATATTCTATATAGTGTGCAACTTCAGAGGGGTCCAAAGGCACAATGACCCTAGTACCACTCTTTTAGAACACCGGTTGTCCACTTTTCAAATTGATTATATCATTCATGTCATAAGCCCAATCAAATCCAAGCAACGTAGGATATATATTTCTATCATCAACAATCTAAATAACTTCAAAATCGGACAATACACTTGCGAAACCAATATCTATGTTGATGCCATGCAGTCGACCCATAGGAATTATTTTCCGCTGATCTTCCATCCTTAGCTAAATCAGCGACCATTACAGCTTAGGTCTCCCCATCCATTCCAATGTTTGTTTTGGAAAAAAATTAGCATCTGATCCAAGATCAAGGATTATTTGATCCATTTCATAATCTCTTATATGTGGAATTAGCCACATTTCTCTTCCAGTTATTTTATTATGTTTGTAGACCTTGTGAACTACGCGTTGTTCTGGTTGTTGGTCTTCTTTACCAGTGCATTTTTCGATAAAATCCTGCAATCCCTCCACAACCTTCTAATCCCTAAGCAACTTCATACATGTATGTAAGAAAGATGTTAGAATGGATGGTTCAACTTCCCAAGATTCAATAATCTCCTTGAGTTTATTCTTCAATGTAATCAGTTGTTGTGACGTTGATATCGAAGCTCCAGGGCTCATGAAATTCTTCTTCACATCCATGAAGGTTTCTATTTCGTGTTGTATATCGAACCCGTTATTCTTGTTACCGGATTTCCAGACCCATGTATCCTCCATATGCTTTGTTCCTTCTACTTTATCTTCTCTCGTACTTATACCACTTCGTGTCACTATGTTGACACTTAGATCTCCTTCACGTAGTTCAAATCTCATCATCTGTATGTTTTGGGTAGGATGTTGATTTCGTTTTTCTTGCATTTTAGCCAATAATGTAGGAAAATCCTCTATTTCATGAATAAATTTGCAACAATACCTATAAGATATAGCAGCGATATTCTAACAATCTCTGGAAAAATGTCGAGGTTGACCACAATTATAGCATATGATTTTTCTGCAACCTCGTCCAATGCCTGCTCCTCGACCACGCCATTGGCCTTGGAATCCTCCACGCGCTATTGGTGAACCTAGATCTTAATGCCTTCATCTTGTACTTGTTATGCTCTAGGAATCTGCATCATTATATCGTAGCTTCGACAACGCTGGCCATCATGTCCCACAGAAATATAGTAAATACATAATAATTTCTTCGGTGACCGAATGTACTTCTGCAGAAGATGACAATATTTTGTAGAGTGTTGTCCTGCAACTTCACACAAACTACACTAGACATTCAGTCCCATATTTGGTCCAGTACTTTTCCTAGGTCACAACGGGCTTGGCATCCCGGCACCCAAGTAGTCTCTAAAAACAGGACACTGATCCTTATGGTGACCTTCCACTTTTCACTTTATGCACCATACTTCTGCGAGAACTTATTTTCCCTTCTTTAAATCTTGGAGCTCCATCCATAACTTTCTAAATAGGTTTGAATATTTTTAATCCCTAAGTTAGTATCTACTACTAGTGAAGCTTCTAAATTCATCGCGATCTCCAACGCTTCAACTTGGGTTGCGACTTTCTGCTGTGATAATGGCAATCTAAGATGAGGTAACAACGCAGCGATAAACCATTCATTATGTTTCTCATCAGGTATCTGGAAGTTAACTTGAATTATCAGTGTCTTAAACGTTTTATCAAATTCCCACACCATTTTTTTGGCTAGTTTCTTTATCTCTATAATACATTGGGACTGCGACTTGGCATTAGGGGAATTTTGAGGTCTAAAATGGGCCTCCTAAGAAAAATGTACAACCAAAATAAAATTTATAAGAACTAGTAGGATTCAAGTTGATGATGTCAACCATGGGGGATGATTCACCATTTTTAATTAAAAGGGTAAATAGATAAAAAAAATAATAAAATAATAAAACTACTTTTTCAACTCGTATTTTCAACTTATCTCAAAAAAAATTCACTCAAATTTTGAGCATGAGTACTCATTGGATGAAAATTTTAATTCCTCATCCAAGGAGTACCCATGTTGCATACTTTTGATGGATCCTACTACATGAAAAATGAGAAATACATGAAAAATGTGATTACAATCATGTTTTTCATGTATTTCTAATTTTTCGTGTAGTAGGATCCATTGAAAGTGTACAACATGGGTACTCCTTGGATGAGGAATTAAATTTTGCATCCAACGAGTACTTCGGCTCAAAATTTTAGTAAAAAAATTGGGAGATAAGTTGAAAATACGAGTTGAAAAAGTAGTTTTTTCTTTTTTCCCTCTAAAATTTGATGATGTAATCAAATCTTATTTTATTATTTCCAATATTATTTTATAATTTCCTTAGGAGGCCCATTTTATACGTCAAAATTACCCTAATGGACTTCTTCAATTCAGCATTCAACGCAGCCTTATTATGAGCTAGCGTAGCATTTTGGTTCGTCGTGGTAAATTTGATATACCAGGATAACGATCTGTTCTGCAGCATTGTGACCAACTGTACTTTCTTCATATTCTCATCAGTGATGTTTTGCGATATCCATATCGCTTCCATAGCAAACCAAAACTGCTCGGGATCATCTGATCCTTTGAAAACAAGCATACTAGGTGATTGAGCCATAGTGAACGGGGAGGTGGAGGTGGTGGTGGAGGAACAAAATGGTGATGGGTGGTGAAAGGGGTAGATGGTTGGGGAATTCCAGAAGTGCCTTGATGATCTTCAAATTGTACTGATGCACTTCTAGAGGTAGCAGGGTGGCTTCCTCCTTTTTTGTTTTCAGACTTAAATAGTGGACTATACTCAGATTGAATGTAAGTGTCCCAATCTGTACTAAATTTTTTACCTCATCACTTGGTTCCAATTTTATTTCCTCCAAACATCAATCTAATTTCATGCATAGTACACCCTTTTCACACAATAACATCTTAATCCAAAGCTTCAATGAATTCAAGTACTTTCCTCGCGGGCCTTTGAAACATTTGCGCTCAGCTTCGCTATAGGATATAGATGTATCGATCATGAATTGAGTAATAAAACCTCCAAGGATACTATTGATCCAATAATCAATAGCCCTTTCGATCTTGTTATTAGTCCCCTTCAATTTCTTGATCAACGCAAGATTCCACGCACTAGGCGTATTGTTAAAACAGGTCGTTTTATCAGCTAGTCTTGATAACCATTCATGCAGCTCACTAGAAAATGATGAGAAAAATATCTCATACTGATCTGTAAAGATATGCGTCTGCAACCAGTTTTCATTAGATAGGCATGGGTTTCTATTTTCTTGTGCAACAAATTCACATTCTTTTAGATCTACCCATTCTTAAATCTCTTTCTTAGACGAATTCCACATCCACATATCCCTAAGTCAAATCCTAGTCTCGACAACGGAACCATTTGTTGGCTTGATGGGGCCTAGACCTAGGCTCAGATATGGTTGTGCAAACCAACAAAACCCATTATTATTGACCCTTTCACCAACGATATACTACGCAGCTCGAGGTCTCACCCGAGGCAATATAGGAGGATGCTAGAACCAGGCTTCTACATCCAGAGGGACAATGGAGTGTGGCTTTAGGGCTTATCTTCCCTCCAGTACTTGACATAGCTTCACAGAACATATCTAGTATCTATACAGTCAAAGTTCAACACTTCATTTGAACCAACTTGTAGACTGCATGATATTACTTTATCAAGAATAAAACAATATAAATAACCATAAACAAGACTTTGCGATGCAAATTATAAGTAAAACCATTACTTAGCACAGATAACATAAAATACAAGTAAAGAAAACACATGAAAAAACAACAGAGATTTGTCTTCAAAAGTCTTTCATTAATGCTCAGATCTTCCCAATACAACCAATTCCCCCATGTGCACTCAGCTGTAGGGGTCTGCGCACTTAGCTGCAAACTTCCCAAGGTCTCCGCACACTCAGCTACATGCGCCTCTTCTCTAACCCAACCCACAGAATATAGACTCAAGACAATTTATATCCAATTTCATCACATAAGAATCATCTATTCCATATCTATCAAGGCTATCCTAGACTCTTTATATCGTATTTATACTTACAATACCATGGTCTGAAAAACATGGGAGGAGCTCAACGTATACAAAATATTCCCCTCTTTTTAAAAAATAAGGGGCTTTGACCCACCTAAAAGCCCCTAAGGCTCTATCTTAGCTTCGCGTTGTGCTCCTTGATCTACAGAGTCTTTCTAAAAATCTTCTATTGAGGGGTCCTCTATCCAACAGATATTCAAATAGATGACCCTCCAACCTGAATTTTTTTTTAATTAGTTTTCTGACCACTAAAGAGACTCTCCTTGTAATGAGATCCATGTCAACAGTCCTAGTAGCATGCTTAGTGGAATAATTTTGAAGGGATATTGAAAGAAAATTTAATTCTTCAATCAAATTAGAGCTTTTAATCCACTCAAAAGCTTTACTAAGTATTAGGCTCTTAATTTTCTAGGTTTTGTTGTGCACATATACTCTTGTTTGAAAATTTTCTCCTCCCATGGATTTCAATGTGACCATGGATAGAATCCTCTACACCCTCATTAGATATATTGAGATGCATGTGCTATCTTGCATAGCTAATACATTAAAGTAGGATTGAGATATCTACTACAACAAGATGCCTTTGTCATATTTCATGAGTATAATTAGTCTTCTTATATTTTTTATTTCTTCTAAGACACTCTTTGGGTTGCTCTCCCCCTGAAATGGTGTTTCTCTTAACATTAATTGAATTCATCATTTTATTTCTTGAGAATCTCCCCCTGAGGTCATGATGGCTTCATTTTGTCATTGAATTTTCATGCTGCTCTTTTTACTTCTTTTCCATACTTTTGTAGGTTGCCTTCTACTACCTGCATTTATTTTTAATTCCGAGTTTGGTCTACTTTGATTGGATTTCATCATATGTCTAGAAGTCTTTAGGGTATTTGGAAGTTTGTAGTATTTGGATTTGTGTCAAAGGTTTCTACATAAATAGAGTCTTATTTGACCAATATATGGCAAAAATTGTTTGTGTATTCTTATGCTCTTCTTTGCAAACAATTTACATTCAATAGCTTTATGTCCAAATTCATTGCACATATAATAGTAACTGTTGGAAATAATTTGTGTACCAATGAATGGTTGTCTTCTCTCCTTTCTTCCTTGAGGAATCCATCTTGTTTTCCATGTATTCTATTCATTAATTTTGATTTTCTTGTTCTTACATTTTGCTGCTACATGACCAAGTTCATGGCAAGAAAAAAATTTGATGCCTTTCAAGGGAGCAAAGAATCTCCTTTGAGATATTCCAAATTTTCTCAACTCATTGCCAAGAAAAAATTCATTCTTTCCACTTTGATTCTATTTCTTTCCTTTGTTTTTTTATTTACCAATTATGTTGTTGTTGGCTTCTTATCCTATAGGTCTCTTCAGGGCTTCATTTAATCTACTACAATTCTCTTTTGAATTCTTCATAGAGAATATATCCTCTTATAGCTTTTTACACAGTTTTCTCTTTTCAATTACTTTACTTCTGGTTGAAACAATCTCAACCTCTAATATTTCACACTGTATGTCTCTCTCATTCAATTGATTGCTCATCACCTCTTCCAATCTCTTGAATCTTCAAGTTTTTTCCTTAGGGTAATAATTTCCTACTTGAATTTATGTTCTCTTTCATCACATATGTGCAACAATTTCTAATTGTTTATGCTCTCATTCTTCAATATTTATGTTTCAGCCAAGGTTATGTCAAGCTTGGTTTTTTAAATTTAGCTAACTTTTCTTCATGAGGATCCTGTGCAGAACATGTCTCATTTTATTGAGCACTTTCTATTTTATAGGACTTTTTATTCCCACTATTTTTGTTCTCATTTTCGATAGTGCCATTACTAGTGTCTCCATCATGCATGAGTTGTAACCATTCCAAAATTCCTTTTTCATAATTTAAATCTATCATTGTCTCAAGATCCTTATTGTGAATGTTATTATAAATTAAAAAATTTGTGTTTGCATTCCACTATTGTTCTTGAATACAGGGGGAATCATATTTATTGTATGGCATCATGTACAAGCTTCCATACACTAGGGTCATAAGCTATCAATTATATTTTAATATTATCTCTCCATTCATGAAAATTTGTTGTATTAAGCACACGTACACTTTGATAAGCCATGACTCCACCAAATCGACCTTCAAGTTGTTAGGTTTACATAGGAGAAACCTAGCTCTTATACCAATTGATAACTAAGGGGAGGGGGGGGGGTGAATCAGTTTAGTACATTCATGGACATTAAATTTATTTTATTTAAAATTATTAGCTGAAATTTTATATAAGCATCTTAACACATAAAGAACATCATATTTAATATGTGAACAACAAGTAATAAGTAAACCATAACATCACATTAGTACATAGCATCAACACATGTGGACACCAAATATAAGTGGAAACCCATAAAGGTAGAAAACCACGACTTGTTATTGTTTTGATGCAAAGGCAAGATCCTAAACAATTATTACATATGATTTTTTGTAGGGTCCAACCTACAGGAGTTTTCTATCTTTATTTTTATGCAAGCTACAACATGCAATGAAGCTCCAACTCCCAAAAGTTTTTTGCAAGCTACAACCTACAAGAGGATCCTACCTCAACGTGCCACAATTTTTCTTTATCAAGCTCCAACTTTAAAGGAGACTACAATACCCTGATACATACAAGAAAAACATGATATTTTACCTAGTCATAAATTATGCATATCTCCATCTTTATCTCTACCTATTTTCCCCTTCAAATTTGCTTCACATCAGCTTCATATGTGTTAGATAACTCACGAATAATCAACTCTCACATGCTCTCTAACTCTCTCACACCATATACCTTCCAAAAACGACATATTTTATAAATATGGTTAGTTGGTTGTTTGTATTCCACATAACAATATGAAGTGAGTAGGCTTGACTCTTTTACTTCCACTCGTTTGTTTCCAAAATCTTCATATTTTGAATATAAGTACACAAATAAGTGCTCAAATATTATTTTCAGCCATATATAATGATTAAATACACCAAAATCAACATAATGCCAACAAATGCAAGCAAAAAACACATTATAACATCATAAAACATGTAAATAATTCACTCTCCCATGTAAGCAATATACATGCAACATATGAAAGTAATGCATCACTCTCCAAAGCCATATATCTATTCTACAATGTCAGCAATATTTAGGATTTCCTTTTCCTTCCATCATAAATTTTTTCTTTAAATATCACAACATCTCACTCATCATATGCATACAAAAACATAAGTCAACATCGCCAACTCATAAACATCCCAAGCATCACAAGCTCAACAGTCTCATTCACATACCCTGCAACATACCTTGCATCTCTCTCTTCAACTAATCTATGTCACACACTAAACTCTACACCATTTTATATTCTATCTTTCTTTCTCTTACTATTCCTTTGCTAACAATCTCTTACAACATCCTTGCCTTGTTACTTCTTTGCTACAATTTTCCTTTTTGCTTCTTTGTTTCTCCTTCACCATCACATACTTGTTTTTTTGTTTATTGTTTTCCTTGTTGTTTCTCCTTTACTGTTCCTTTGTTGTTCATATTACCTTACCCTCATGTTGCTCCTTTGTTGTTCATATCACATTTACCTTCTTCTACTCCTTTGTCATGACAAATTTGCTATCTTTTAGTGTTCCTCGGTGTTTCTTCTTTTCCTTTGCTGATCTTTTTCTATCATTGACAAAAATGCCATTAGAGGTTGATATAAGGTTATAGAGCATGATAATGAAACCCTGGATTCTTTCCTATTATATAGGGTTTGTGACAAAACCCTAGCAAAGGTTGTTATAAAAAACTAGGGCATGAAAGTGTAACCCTAATTGATTGTTATAAAACCTAACTAGGTTTAGGTTTTGGATATTTAAAGTTTGAATTCTTAATCAAAGCTTTGATAACCCCAGATACTCCCATTGTGATGAAATTCTAGACCTATATTGATAAATTTAACTTCATTATCTTGTATATTTATGCTTGTTTGTACTCGCTATTGAAGATTTACAGGTACATAGTCTTCAAGATGTTGAAGATGCTTACCTACCTCGTACTTGATGATGATGTTGAGCATGATGATGCTGAAGTTTACAATGTTGATTGAAATGTGAATTTGTTATCAAATGAAGAATGATGTTTTGGAAGATTAAAGTTCTTTGATGATAGGATGATGCAAAAGAAAGAGCTTGTGTGGTTGGAGAATAAAGTTATTGATGGACTTGTCCCCTAGTAAAGAAGAAACTTGGATAAAAGAAATTATATATCTCCCTAGTTGAGAGGGAGGACATACTGTGACAACTATAGAAAATACCTTGAAGAAAAAAAGAGATTGGACAATGGTTGAAGTAGTACTGATGGTTATTTATGTTTTATGAAGTTGTGAACAAAGCTTGAATGTTTTGAAGAAGTGTTGAGGTTGAGGTTGATGTTGTTGGAGAAGTTAAATAATGAAGCTTTCATCGAGATGTGTTTAGATATTATGATGACATAAGAAACATCAGAATGGTTTAGGACCCCGCAGTTTATGCTAACATATTAATAATAAAGTTCCAAGTATTGGTTGGTGTTGTGAAACTACAATATGTTTAGATGGATGAATTAGTAGTTGATGTGTTGATCTCTCCCAGAGAAGTTTTTATATTTTAGAAGCATACTTGGATTGATGGATATCTCTAATTTGGTTGAGAGGGAGAGATGAGTAACATAAACTGCACGTATGATGGTACTTGGGAGGACATCTTGGTATTGATATCTCAGTTTTTATTTGGCCAGTGATGATGTCTGGATCCGAGTGAGGGAGGGTATCTTAGTTTTGTGGAGCTCCGTTCGTGTTGACCTTGTTGAGATACCTGGATCCCTATAAAGGTTGATGTCAGGGCATGGAGGCTTGGATGGTATCTATATTGATACCAAGGTTGTATCCTGATGGTACCTATAGTGGCATTTTCCTTGATGACACCTTAGTCCATGTCAGTTTCTTAAATCTTTGTATTAGTGTCTTAGAAATGACACTTGGATCCTTGAGTTGATGGATCCTTGAAATAGTGTCATTGACACTTGGATATTTGATGTGTAGGATACCTTGGTAGTTTTGGTATCCCTAGCATTGTGTATGTTGTTGAACTCTTCTTAGAACATTTCAAATTTAGGTCAACCTTGTACCATTTGAACAATTATGAATACCTCCCTAGTTAAAATGGAGTGTTGAGAAATGTAATTAGTATCGGTCTTCATAATTATTTTCTTTCTAATAACATGATGTAATTGATTTTTATTTTTCAAAATAAAGAAAAAGAAAAATTACTTGTAAAAGAAAAATTATTTATAAGTATGAGTTTCATGCTTTATTAATTTTACTTCTAGGTCAAAGCACCCACTGCGTGCTCTTAGGGTTTGTATCATAATTCTTAGTCCTTTTCATCATGTTCTAAACCCATATAGGGATTTGTATATCGAGAAAGAAGATTTTAATTGACTCAAATTGTCTATTATGCCTCCTCCACCAAGTCGGTATGCCCTTCTCCTCATGTCAACCTCATAAAGGATCTTCAAACCACTATATATAAAAATGGTTTTGACCTAGTATGGAAGTCAACCAAGAAGACTTTGATCTATAACTCTAGATAAAAAAGGAAGTGTGAATTACAAAAAAAAAAAAAACCTATCGCATAACAAAACGTGAAGGAAGCCTAGCGAAGAAGGAAAAGGCTTGAAACTTGTCATTTCCTGACACATGTGCGAGAGGACTGACTTACTGCAAGGAAGAATGTGCAGACTATGATTGCAGACCAAATGGCAGTGGGTTGAAACCCTATTTGATTAGTTTGAAGGTTGACTTGAGTTGACCCTTTTGGTATATTTTTTCTTGTTTTGAAGGGATATTTTTAAGGGTTGGCTTGGTGGATGGTGGACAGTCTTTATTTTGGTCAAAAGGTCTTGGTTGTCTCATTTGATTTGGTTCTTGAAGAAGAGAAGAATTATTTTTTGTTTTCCCCTAGAAGAGGGGTTTTTCCTTAGCGGAGAACCTACATCTTGTGTCCTTGATATTCATGTTTATGTTTTAGTAGTTTCATGGTGATAAGAAGATAAATAAGACAAAAAAATTGAAGAAGAACTAAAAGAAGAAAACTAAATATATCACAAGTAATTATCAAGATAACAAAATTTTTTTGTCTTTATGATTCTCTAACAGTTTAGTCCCTTCTCTTTCGAATTTTTAATGTTACTCATATTCACCCCCTTGTGCATTAATGTATAGACAATATTCTCATCCACATCTAAGTTAATTTCCATAATATCACTCAAATTTTTGGCCATGAGATTTTTCTTCTTAGCATCATATTTAAGTTCTTCAAGTTGAGCTCTAGAAGAAAATTAGATTGCTTCTCCTAAACCATCAATAATAAAATGGTTGCAGTGGTTGTTGGGATTATGCACTAGTGTGTTGTAGCTATTGTATTTTTTATTATCCTCCTTTCCACTTTTTCTTCCACTCCTTGGAAGATTTCGGGTTCTCCTTCTACTTTGACCCATTTGATTTCCCTTTCTTCTGGCCTATGTTCTCTATGTACTATGCATGTACACAAGCCTCACACATTGTTCTTGCTTTGAATAACATCACTTGTTTCCACATATGGTTGTGTACACCCCCTAGATACTTAAGGAGTATGTCTAGGTTCTTTGAAGAGATACCCAACATTATTTCCATCTTCCTAAATTCTATGGTGTGCTACTGTACACTCTACCCAAATCTCTACCGGATTTACTTCCACCAGATTCATTGGTCCTCTACATACGTAATAGGGTAGAAATATGAATTTATGAGAGTTTTTAACTACTCCCACATAGTCACCAGTGGATTTCCCTCCAATTTGAGGGATTTTGTGTGGCTTTCCCACCAAGTCAAGGCTTGGCCTTTGATTTCATATGAGAAAATGAAAGTTTTAGTTCTTCCTATAATGCCCCTCACCCCCTCCTACCCAGATTATAATGTACTTGTATATGTGATACTTAGGCTAGTGAGTGATATGTTAATTAGGCTTGATTTTATTGAGGCTTATGTGTCTATGTGTGTATATATATGTTAGGTAAATGGGCCTATGTACTGATATGTTTCGAGGCTAGAGTGCATGTGTTCATCTCTCCAATGTTTGATCATTATCCCCCTTTGAAATAAATGGAAAAGTAGCTCTCCTTGGAACTAATCTCCCCTTGTATATTTTCATTCTATGAACCTGCTAGCTCCCTTTTGATTTGTTGAATGCAGGACTGATCTAGACAATTGTCTTTCTTCCCTGTGAAGAAGATTTAGTTGATGGAGGAAAGGGTGACTACTCCCAATATTTTCCTTAAGTATTCAAATTATTCTCATGGTATGTAGAAAATCCACGTAGATTTAATTGATAATTGTAATATGTTGAAACAATCTACTTAAATCTACTCTACCAATTGTGGAAACCAATTTAGAGCGCCAAATCACAAAACATGAAAGAGAAATAATTTAAATCACATAATACACAAGTATTTCCTGGGAAAAGCCTTAGCTAAAAACCTTGTTATCATTATATTGCATAAGTTAGAAAATATAAGAAGATTACAATGTTTTTCTCCAAGTTGAGAAACCTCTGCACTATCTCTATATATCTCAATGATTCCTAGACAAACCCGGTTCAATACTTAACCAATTTTCTTCCCTCGAGGATCCATTTTTCCTTACGATGTTTCCTTGGGTAATTAGCCCCTATTAATTAGGGAAATTCCCAATCCATACCGTGCAATCCATTAGGGGCCTTCCTCTTACTGCATGAAACACCTGTACATTTTGGATGATTATACAACTAATAGTACACTTCCCTTGAACTCCAATCTCAGCTAGGTCTCTCTCACAAAAAACATGCATGAGTTATTTATGAGTGAATTATCAGTTATATTATTGATCATTTCATGTGGTTCAAGTTCAAGTTCCACACTTTGACCTCTCACTAGTTCCTCCATCAGTTAGAACTAGTTAAACTAATTTTAACTCCGATAAATTGAGTTAATTAATTACAAATCAAAATAAACTCAACCAGGGCTCCTATAATGTAGGAGATGCTCTACATGCCTCTATTTTGACCCTCAACTCAAATTAATTGAACCAACTAAGTCATCCTAACTTATTTAACTCATAAAATTTTTCATGTGGTGTGGAATTACAATTTTATTCTAATTTAATCAATGGAAATTAAATTAGAATTTTTTCTTGTTGTCATTTTCAACACTCCCTCTCAACAAGAAACGGATTATCTGATACCCCAATCTTACCTCTATGGAACTCAAATTTTCCTCTTGAAAGTGCCTTCATCAGGATTTATGCATCCTTCTCCTATGTAGGAATGTAACCTAGCAACATAATATACCTCTTCACACAATCTCTGAGATGGTGGTACCAGATGTCGATATGCTTGGAACTATCATGAAAAACTAGATTAACCGAGAGTTGAATGCAACTCTAGCTGTCACCGTAAATCACTATAGGATCCATTAGTTGACCAAACAAACCACCAAGGATCTTCCTCATCTAGATAACCTCACAAGCTGCTTGAATAGTAGCCATGTACTCTGCTTCTGTTGAACTAAGTGCAATTGATCGTTGCTTCTTGTTGTACCAGGAAATTGCTGTTGACTGAATACTGAAGATGCCCCCTGATGTGCTCTTCATATTTGATGGAATCCCTTCCAAATATGCATCTGTGAAGCCTTGAAGCTTCACACCCTCTGTTTTTTTGTGCCAAATTACAAATTGAGTGGCACCTCTAAGGTATCTCAACACATGTTTGGTTTCCTTCCAATATAGCCTAGTTGGCTTAACCATTGTTTGACTAAATTGGTTAACAACATAACACATGTTTGGTCGTGTGTTCACCAAGTACATAAGTGAACCCAAACGCTTCCTGTAAATGTTAGCTTCTACCACTTCATCTGAAGTATCATCCTCCTTCCTCAAATTCCCTACTAGAGGAGTCTCCATGGGTTTGTTGATCTCCATGTAAAGCTTATTCAATATCTCGTTGGCATAGTTTCCTCGAGAGACAAACAGTTCTCCATCTCTTTGCCAAATTTCCAAACCAAGCAAATAATGCAAGAGCCCCATGTCTTTCATCTCGAATTCTCTTGCAAAATCTTCTTTGAAAGAATTTATCAACTTCTCATTACCTATCAGAATTAAATCATCCACATATATACTATAATCAATAATTTATCTTCAACCACAATATGGTAAAGGTTCGCATCTGCTTCACTTTTGGTGAAGCCCAACTTAGTGAAATAGTTGTTGATCCTAGTGTACCAAGAACGGGGCGCTTGTTTCATTCCATACAATGCTCTATTGAGTTTGCATACATGTGACTCTATATCAAAGGTCTCAAATCCTTCTAGATGCTCTATGTACACCTCTTCCCCGATCATTTTTTTGAGGAAAGTTGTCTTTACATCCATATGATGTATTTTCCATTCCATCTGCGTTGAAAGTGCCAGAATAGATCTGATTGAAGAGTAAATTTACCTCGCAATCTATTCCCTCTACCTGAGAGAACCCCTTGGCCACAAAACTTGCCTTGTATTTCTCTACACTCCCATCTATCACTTGCTTCACCTCGTAGAACCACCTAGATCCTACAAATGACTTGTCCTCCAGTCTTGGGACAACTTCCCATGCATTGTTTTTGATAATGGAGTGATACTTCTATACCATGGCATCAACCCATACTAGTTGTTGCACTACTTACTCGAATGAGGATGGCTCAGTCTCTACACTCTTGCTTATAAGATCCATGTAGCCAATGTACCAATATGGGGACCTTCTCTTCCTACGTTGTTATGTGGGTGCTCCCACATTCTCTCTAGCATCATGCATCAACTTGTCAACCTATCTGGCACATTTCCTCCCCTCTATCGATGTCTCTACATGAGTGGATACTTCCACTCTTTGTTCCTCTTCTTGTGGCTACTCCACATCTTGAGGTTCTTCTTTTGGAGCTAAGAGCTCCTCATCTTCATGCATATGAATCTCCCTCTCAAGAGAAATTCTCATGGCATTTCCTTCATCTAATTTCACATCTCTACGAACCACTATCATCCTATGAGATGGCAGGTACACCCAATAGTTGTGAGGTGTTTCAGTGTACCCCACAAATGTGCCCAACTTAGTTGTTGGAACTATATTTTTTCGTGAATCCTTGGTAACATAAAAGTAAACTGATGAACCAAAAATTTTAAAGTGCGTCACATCTGCCTTCTTATTGGAAAAGGCTTCTTTTGGTGCATTCATCCCGAGGATCCGATGAGGAATTTTGTTCTAAACATACACAGTTGTGTTGCATGCTTCCCCCCACAAGTGCAATAGTAGGCCCTGATCATGCAACATCGTGTGTGCAGCTCCCACAATGCTTATGTTCTTTCTTTCTACAACCCCATTTTTTTGTGGGTTATGAGGTGCTATCAACTCTTGTCAAATTCCTTCTGATGCAAATAAGTTCTTGAATTCATTCGAAACATATTCTCCACCATTGTCACTCCTGAGAGCCTTCACCTTCTTTCCTTTTTCTTTTTCAACCAGTGCTTTGAACTCACAAAATTTTCAGACTTATGGTCTTTCGTCAGCATGAATAATATCCAACACTTGCGTGAAAAATCATCTACAAAATTCACATAATACATGTTCTTGGTCGTGGATACTATCAAGAATGGTCCATACACATGTGAGTGAACTCTTTCAAGGATCGCTTTCTCTTGACCGTCCCTATCATGAAAGGTGTCCTTGGTATACTTCCCCAATTCACACACTTTTCATGTATCATGTTGCTTAAGTGCACCCTTGGGAAATCCTGTAGAAATATGTTGCATGATCTTCAAAGCTTCGTGGTGTAGATGGCTCAATATTCTATGCCATAAAATCATCGATGTCTCGATTCTTGACCTTCTCTGCTTTTGTGCTCAAGGCAACGAAATATTCTACATCCAATTTGTAGATGTTCTTTACCTGAACTTTGATATTTTCCCCCCATCCTATGCCTATGTAATGAAGGAACGCCTTTGCTTTGTTAAATATCACATCGTAACCACGATCTTCCAACATAGAAACTGAAACTAAGCTCTTCTTCAACCCAGGAACATACATGACATATTTTAATGTGAGAGGAGAACTAGACTCCCTATGACAGGTAACAGTACTGATGTCGGTCGTGCTATACCTCCCATCATCTCCCATCTCAATGTGCATCTAGAAGTCCTTCTCCTCCAATTCATTGAAGAACACTTTGTTTTCAGTCGTATGTAATGAAGCTCCACTATCAACGTACCACACAGAACCCATCATTGATGACACCATTCATGTAATGAAAGTGAAATCCAACTCTAATTGTGAAGCAAGGGCTTCACATACCGCTCCTTCTAAGGGCTCCTTGTCGGCCTTCTTGTGCGGACACTTCATGGCATAGTGTCCAAGCTCGCGAGAATGAAAACATTTAATCTTCGCCAAGTCCTTCTCCTTGCCTCCCTGACCAGAATATTATTTGGAATGGGATGACTTCCATTTCTGTTTCTTTTCCTTTCCATCCAAGGCAGATTTCTCCTCATTATCATTATTTTATAAGGATCAATATATGGTGTTCCATTTAATCTCTTCTTGCAACAGGTCAGACCACAATCGCTCCCAATCTGGTGGCTTCTTCATCCCATTCACTGGATCTTGGTAGCTGTGCCAGATCTTGGGAAGGCCTAGAAGTGCTAGGCTCTCCAAATCATCTTCCGCAACTGTAACACCAACACTTCCAAGCTCATCTCGACATTGGGTGAACTTGGTCAAGTTCTTTGGTATTATTTCAACCTTCTCCATATTGATTTTTCTGAGCTTGTCTTTTAATGTCAGCTTCTTGTGGTCGTTGTTATTCTGAAAAAAATATGTTAAGGCCTTCCACATAGCATATGGAGTTTCCTTTCCATGGAGGTTCGAGACAATATGACCTCAAACACCTTCCAATATAATCCTTCTTGCCTTTGCTACATTCTTCTTCCATGTCATCATATCTTCAGCATTTGCTGCTGCAAGCCTAGGAATATCACTTTCTATGAAATCCTTCAACCCATTGTCTTCCAACACTACTTCCATTTTGTCTCTGCAAGCTATGAAATATGAACTACTCTCAAGGGCACATTTGAGTCCCAATCCAGAGAAAGACATCATGATCCCGCTGCTAGTCTTGAATAGTAGATATGCAAATTCGATTCACCTGCACAAAACAAACTCATATTCTTCTCTTCTAGAGTGATTCCTGCTCTGATACCATGTATAAAATCCACATATATTTAACTAATAATTGTAATATGCTAGAGGAAAAAAATATACTTGAATATACTCTACCAATTGCAGAAACCAATTTAGATCGAGAAATCAAAAAACATGAAAGAGAAAGAATTCCAATCGAACAATACACAAGTATTTCCTGGGGAAAGCCTTAAATAAAAACCCCACTATCTTTATATCGTATAAGTAATAAAATATGATAATATTACAATGATTTTCTCCAAGATGAGAAACCTTTTCCCTATCTCTATTTGTCTCACTGATTCCTAGACACGCCCGGTTCAATACTTAACCAATTTTCTTCCCTCCACGATCCATATTTCCTTGTGTTGTTTCCTTGGGTAATTAGGCCCTATTAATTAGGAAAATTCCCAATCCATAATGTGCAATACATTAGGGTCCTTCCTCTAACTGCATGCACCACCTGTACAATTTGGATGATTATACAATAGATAGTATATTTCCCTTGAAATCCAATCTCAACTAGTTATTTCTCATAAATGACATTCATGAGTTATTTATGAGTGAATTATTAGTTATATGATTGATCATTGCATGTGGTTCAAGTTCAAGTTCCACACTTTGACCTCTCACTAGCTCCTTCATCAATTAGAACTAGTTAAACCAATTTTAACTCATATAAATTGAGTTAATTAATTATAACTCAAAATAAACTCAACCAGGGTTCCTATAATGTAGAATATGCTTTACATGCCTCTATTTTGACCCTCAAATCGAATTAATTGAACTAAATAAGTCATCCTAATTTAGTTAACTTGTACAAGTTGTCATGCGATGTGGAATTACAATTTTATTCTAATTTAATCAAGGGAAAATTAAATTAGAATATTTTCTTGTTGCCATTTTCAACATGGTAAGGGTTTGGTGAATATATCAACTACATATTATTTTGTAGGTACATATTCCAATTTCATAATCTTATTTGAAACTTTTTCTTAGAGGAAATGGTATTTTATGGGAACATTTTTTGTCTTGGAATGTAAAATAGTGATTTTGGAGATGTTGATTGCACTTGTGTCATCACAGATGATTGTAATGGGTTTTTCATATATTGTAACAACATGTGGTTGATTTTCCATGTAAATAAAATAGGACCAAGGTCACGAGACACGTATTCCAAGATGAATGGTTGGAAAACATTTTAGTGAGAATCATTAATGGATTAATAATGACTATGGAAATTGGCAAAGGCATTGGAAAATGAAAATAGGCAATAAATATCATTTAATTATGAAAATAAAGGAAAATAGGAGAAAAGGGAGGTGAAGAGACACATATTTTCATGCAAGGGAAATTAGAGGAAAATGAAGAAAAATGATACATCAGCGATAAAAAAGCATCAAAGAATCAGTTCATAACTTTTGTACAAAGTTTGGTCATTTACATATTTTTGACAGTTTTGAGTGGAGCTCTCCTTTCATTCTCTCTCTCATACACCCTTGCACACTTAGATAATTATTGGATCACTCTAGCATTCACTTGGATTAGAGAAAGAAATAAAATGAAAGCAAGGGAGCTCAAGGGATCAGTTGAATCAACAACTGCGATAGGGATAATTTGCAGGTAACAGGTTGCATGTGTTATTTCCTTTCTGATTTTTTGATGCATGGTATATGCATGTGGTTCCTTGGTTTTTTTTTCATTGGCATGGATATTTTCCTGGATTTATAGTGGTTTCAACCTTGCCTTTCCATTTCCTGGATATTAAAATATATTACTCAAATTTTTTTATAATTTTATTGTTATGCTCAAAAAGCATTAAAAGAAGTGTTTCAAGATCATCATAATTTTGTTTAGTTAAAAGATCAAGAAGGTTGGTAGCACCACAAATATTTTGAAATTTAAATCCAATATAAGTATACACTGGATGATTTTAGAGATTTTTTCATCTTCAACCATATTACTAGTGTTGCAAAGGTGATAGGCTTTTAAATTGTGCCAACCTTGTCTTTGTAATAATCATAACTTAACACATACATGATATTTACTATATCAAGTTATAATTAAATGGGTTAATAATAGTAACATACACAATATTATTTTCATAAAGTTAATAGTAGTAAGTTAGTAACATACACAACATTATTTTCATAAGGTAACCTTAACAAACTTAGCTTTTAGTACAAACCATAAAAAATATCTAAAGAGATAATGTAAGGAATCCAAGATTAAGATGTGAAAGATTTTCTTTTGTAAGTTTATATAAATTTGTTTTATATAGTTTACCATGATATTTTTTTCACCAAAAATGGTGAATATATACATTAAAATTAGTAAAATAAGTGATTTTATAATTCCACATTTTTAAAAAACTTAATCTAGTTAAAGTTCTAAATTCTAGATCGACGGAAAACTTCCAAATTTAATGAAATATGTGTTATAACCATGGTGTTGTGGGTTTCCCACTTGTTTTTTTATTGGTGCTAAGGTTCCCTATGGTTGTGGGTTGGAAAAAATGCTCGGGAGCCTTGTAATAGCTTGGGTTGAGTTACTAATTCCTAGATCTTGCAAGTTGGCACAAACGCTCTAGAGCCTTGTGGGTTGAGTTACTAGTCTCTGGAGTCGTGGGTTGGAAAAATTTCTCTCGAGCCTTAGAAGGCCATGGGTTGAGTTACTAGTTCTTGGAGCCCTAGGCAGCTTGGGTAGAGACTGATCTAGTTGATGTTAATGATTTATGTATCGTATAGGTGATACCACTATGGTTAAGGGTTGTGGTTAAGGTGAAGGGCATAGATTACAATACAAATGGAGACATATGGTCTCGTAGATAGGATAAATCAGTTGATGTTGTGTGCTGTATCCTCTTTTTTAGAATGTGTTGGAAGCAGTTCCTTTATTTTAGCTCGTTGCTGTCTTCTTGAGTAATTCTTTTTGACTGCCTTGCTTGTCTGATACTCTTTTATTCTTACTGATACACTTTAACTGCTGAACTGATACTCTTTGACTTTTATTCACCTATTTATCCTTTATCAAGATATACCTCAATAAAATAGGCAAAAATTTCATCCAAGGATAAGTTTTACAAAAGTTCCAACATGTCTTCCCACCATTTAACTTCCGGCACTTTGGTCCTTTGTAATTTCCTCAAAGTTTCATCAGCTTCAGTGTATTTGAAAAAAATAGGCTAATATGGAAACAAATGTTTTATTTCATGTTCAAGATAAAATAAACTCTCCAATTTTTCATAAAGGCTTTTCCCTGTTGGCAATGTTCCTGCTGCTGTACTGGTCGAAGAACTGGCTTGATCATCAACCTGTTTGTTTACTTTTGCTACAAAACTTTCCAAATCCATTAATCTACCTTCTGCATTAACAGGACTGGGAAAACATTTATTTAACACCACATCAAATATTTCATTGAAGGTAAAAATTTCTTGCTGCATGTCTGAACACCTTCTTTCAAGATTTTGCATAAGAGTCCTTTTGGTAAAAACTCTTTTTATTTCTAAGATAGTCCCTGTTCTGTCCTGAATTCCAACTTCTACAAGTTGCTGCTTATTCTGAGTATTCAAATAATTGATAAGTCTATTGGCTTCTTCTGGCATATTCCCTAACTCTTCCCTTGCTCTTTCAATTTCTTCCAGAGCCAATCTGACTAAATCCTGCTGTTCATATATTATTTGAATAGAATACCAAACATTCTTTATTGATTGAATAATGTTATACCAAAGAATTTATTTTAATTCACTTAAAGGTCTTTCCATTGTAAGATCCTTTTCCAATGTTTTAACTGATTTTTCTAGTCTTTTGATTTCTCTTGTCTTCTCAGCAATACTTATTTTTGATTGATCATATTTATTTTCCAGAGTGGAAAGCTGATATTTTAAGCTTTGGAGTTATGTCACCTGCAGTTTTAATTCATTCATTGCTTTGATTAATTCATCAGAACTCTTATCAGAAGTGTTCACCTGTGTTAGCTCTGCTTGTTGGCTTGTAATTGGTGTACCTATTCCTGTGGCTGCTTGTGTTGTCGTTGTTAGAATAATGGACTCTTTATCTTTTAATGCTTGCTCAAGTTCTTTCTCTATTTCAGCAAGTTGTTCATTCATTTTTAAAAGTAATTCCATCACCTCTTCTTCTGAATTTTCCTTCTTTACTTCTTCAGCCTGAGGGTGTCTTGAAGCTGGTAGTTTCAACTGTTTCCTCAATGCAGCAATGTCATCATCTTTCCTCTTGATTAATGCTTCAATGCTCTTAACATCCTTAGGATTATGACCCAAACTGATAATTATTTCCTCCAAAGATTTTATTTTTGTTATCCTTTGCTTGGGAAGAATCTTTCTCAATCTGCAGCTGGGTGTTTCTATTATTCAAAGAATCATGTAATTCATGAGCTGCCATAGCTTTGCCAGTGAGTGTAGAATATATCATTTCTCCAGTCTGCTTGTGTAATTCAATCTAGTCCAAAGGATGAATATATTTTGCTAGGACCTCAAAATTGGTTCTGATATAATCAGCTGCTGTCTGTGGTTGTTGCACTTTGGGTTTAAAATGGCTCATTAGCATTTTACCCTGTTGAATGTCAAAAGCTGACATTAATCTCTCTTGATTTTTTGGAGCCATTTTAAGATATTGATTATACACCTGTATCCTCAATGGATCATTCCTCATTTTTATATCAATGAAAGTCTTCTTTATGTCTCCTGCATCTTTCTTTAGAGGTTTAAAAGAAGATATTTCTGTACTTAGCTGCCTATGCATTGTCTTTCCTTGAAGATCAGAGTATGTACCACTAACTGAACTTGTTTGCTGACTATCTTCTCTTTCTGGAATATCAATGATTTCTTCATATGATTCAACTTCTGGAAGTGGATTCATTTTCTTCCTTTTAGCCTGAGGCTGTTTTGAAGATTCCTTGGGAGGAGTAGGACCTTCAGTCTCTCTTTTCTTGCCCTTTTCAATATTCAGCGGAGTTTGCAAGTTTGGCATTTCTACTGGATGAATTTCTACTGGATCGGTTTGAGGAGGAACCTGTACTTGTCCTTGTGCCTTAGATGTTTGAGGTTGTTCAGTCATTTTGAATGTTTCAATCACTTGTATTTCAGGCTCTTTCTCTTTTCCTTTGGATTCAACTGCAATTGATGGAATATTTTCCTGTGATTTTTGTTGAAAATTCCCTGCTGAAGAAGGACCAATGTCTGGTACCTGCACTTGCCCAAAAAATTCTAGGTCAAGCATTTTTCCAAGATCTTTCATTACATTTTCCATATTGTCTTCTTCACTATTCTTTTCAATTAATGTTCCTTTTACCCATTCATCTGTATTAGCATACTTTTCAATCTCAGGGATTCTTCGATGCATGTAGGGTGCTGATTTTTTTTTCATTCTTTTGTCACAAATAAAGTTGAATGGGTCATAGGGTACCCAATGGAAAATTTTCTGTAATCTGTAATGTTCCTCTAATATCTTTTGAGCTTCTTCCCCTCCATCCCTAGAATTGCAGATAAATGGACCTAATTGGCTCTTTATTCTGAGTTGGGCCTTTTTCTTGGCATTACAGAAGTGAATTATATCTGAATTGTTCATTTTTCTGAAATACTCAAGTGAAAAAAGTCTCATTGGAACATATCTGGGTAACTTGAAAGGGCTCAATTCACATCCGTAAATTCTAATTTCAGTATGATTCTGATATAAGTACCAGTCACCTATCTTATAATGTTTTGAAAGCTGAAGGATTTTCTTAATTTCATTGCTGAGTCTTGGAGGGGCAACTCGTGTCAACAAAGTAGTTGCAGGATGTATGAAAAGATGAATGAACTCAATATAAGAATAGGGAGAATCTGGGGAACAATGAGTAATGGCTGACCAAAAGATAATAGATCTTGGATTCCCTTGGGTATCAATTTTTTTAATATAGAAAGGGAAAGTTTCTGGCTGGTAATAGAGGATGAGATGGTAAATGACAGTAGAATACTTGAATACTTTCTCATTCTCTAATCTCATCAATTGATTATGAATCTTATCTGCAATGAAAGATGCAAAGTCATACTTGAAAGCAGGAGGCTGTCCAGGGGTGAACATAGATAATAACACCAGGGTTAAAAGGTCGACATAATCACTGGTATTAAAACCCATTATGAAAGATATCATACTCAAAATATTTTGACCTTCTTCAGTGAAATAAACATTAGCATAAGGGGGAGGGCCTGTAGGTTGATGCTCTGGCCACATGAAGGTTTGGCAAATGCGAGTTAACTCCTCTTGGGATAATTTAGTGGATTTCTCCAAAAACTCTCCCATTAACAAAGGAGTAAGGGCTTCACCAGGCTGAAAATGTAACATATCATTGATGGATTGAGCAGTAATGGGAAAAAATATGTTCTGGCTTGGGGATAATATTGCTCTTTGATTTGGATCATAATTAGCATGGCAATAATGGATAATTTCAGGAAAGATATGGACTGAGGGAAAAAGGTATCTAGGAAGACCAGACTCCCATAACCCAATGATATCTGAGCCTTTCAAATAATTGTCTCTGCAGCGACAATGAATTCAAAGGGGGCTTTCACTGAAAACTAAGTCTTTAATATGAAAATATTTATCCACTAATGATAAGTAATCCAAATCTCTAAGCTTTTTTTTTTTTTTGGGGGGGGTTTTAATGGAAACGAGCACAATCTCAGGTTTGAAGAGAGAAATTGCAGTTCTGGGAACTAAAACACATCACACTGGAGCTCTTTCAGACTGTGTTGTGGAAATTAAACATCAAACGAGGATTTTTAACAGAGTTCGGCGGGAAATGGGAATAAATACCTGTTGATGGGAAAATGGCGATTCTTAACAGGTATAGGCTGACGGCGGACGGATGCTGGGATGCTGGTTTGACAATGGCCTTCAGAAAAAATCGGTAATGGCAGTTTGACAGTGGATTTTCAAATTTTTCAGTGTGGAGGGCACAGTCACTTTCAACACACAGAATGAAGAAAATGCGCGAATTTTTGTTTTTGTTCGCAAAGTCAAATGGAAAACATTTTTTTATTATTTTATGAAATGGTGTCAGGGTGTACGGTGGACACGTCACAGGGAAAAGGCGGTAAGTGGTATATTCTGCACCGCTTTTGGGAGCAAGTGGTTTTCCGCGATTTGGCAGCGATTCCATTCAGCACACGATGCGTGGCCAGTGCACTGTTTGGAAACCGCTCCAATTTTGCGCGTTAATCTTCAGACGAGGGATGGCTAGCGGAATTGAAGTGGGCTGTCGATCTTGGAGCGGGCGATCGGACGGATGATATGACATGAAGTTGGTGGGGTATATAATGTGCGGGCCCAAAAGAATTAACGTTTAATTAATTATTTCGGGTGGCGTCTGATTGGTGGAAGGGAAGTTATTAGTTAATTCGGATGATTAATTAATCCTTGGGTTATGAGGGTCGAGGTTGCGGCGGGATTTCGAATTTTATTTGTTTTTCGTTTAAAACATAAAAAATATATGTTTAAACTTTTTTGATGTATTTTTATTTATATGGAAATAAATTAATGAAATTTATTTACCATAGGGGCGGGGATATTTTATATTGATATGTTTTTTGGCCAAAGGGCATATATATTGGGGTTTTATTTCATCATGTGGGTTTAAATACTTCGGCCAAAAACTTATAATAAGATGGGTTTTTGGGATATTTATGTAAAAGGAGTTATATACTATAGGATAAGGTATTTTCACTAGGGATTTAATAAATAAAATCAAATGTTAATATGACAAGGGGACAAGGAAAACTCAAAATACTTTACAAATCTAGGAAAGTGAATATTTCTGAAGCAAATTGTATTATATCAACTTCAACACTTAGACTTAGAATAGCAAGTGATTTTGAGGGTTTTTATAAAATATAGCATGATTTTCCTAAGTAAAATGGAATTTTACTTAGGAAAAAATTAAAATTGAATGAGTGTAATGATGAATAACTTCAAGTACTTAGGTCTTTTCAATTATTGGGCCAAGGGTCCGGTCCCTCCAAAAGTCAAGGAAATGCCTTGAGCCCCTTTAATCTTCAAATTCCTTAGCACTTAGGGGAAATTAGTAAAATCTTTAGGGAAAGAGTGAAATGGGAATTTAATGATTTTGACTTTGCTTTGCTCTGAAATTATGCCGATGTAGTGTTCTGCCTTTGCACTTTGTGATGAAAGTAAAATTGAACATATTTAGAACCATCATTCATCACATATAACTTTGCAACACCATCTACCTACCCTATCTACTTTATACTACCATTTTATCTTCTTTATTAGGGTGCACTTGGACTGGCAAACCCTTATCAATCTTCTTTTTCTTTTACATGGAAAACCTATCTAAGTCTACACTTATTACATCCAAGGGCTCAGATTAAACTGTTGAGCACCTTTTATTAACTCTACCTATCTACTTATCTGCCAAGATTAAACTGTTTGGTCAGATATTTATTCTCTATTCTACAACATGAAATTGAAAAATGAATGAGTCAAGTTTAAAAAGTTTGACTCTTCATAAATTGTGGCAAAAGTTTGACAAGCTGCACACAATTTTGTTTATTACAAAAAATGAAATAGTAGTGGCATTTAGACTTGCACACTTTCCTGGTCTATTTTTGTTTGGGGTTCATTTCTTTCATTTTTTTGACCATTTTATTCTTTTTACCCTTTGATTTTTCTTTTAGGGTATACCCTCTTTACATTTTTTTAAATTTTTTTTATTTTTTTAAGAATATGGAACACCTTTGCAACAAGAAAAAGGTTTGACATATTACATAGTTCAACAAGTCAATCATGAAAAATGACACCTATTGGTATAGGAGTCTAACATAACCTATGAGATCCCACATTCATGCTTGGAATATGGTGCAGGGTTGATTGGCTGAAAGAGATATTTGGTCCAACCCAATATATGGTCGAGTGGTACGTGGAATTCCCTAACTTGGTTTGCATTTTCACATGTTAATATGAGATATTTTCCTATTGTGATCTATGAGAATTTCTAGTGATTATGCTAGTGATTTTATGGTTAGTTTTCCATGGTTTCAATTCGGTTTCTATTGCTTTATATGCTAGCTATATGTTGGTTATATGATGTATTGTATCTATACATCTTGACATGTTTTGATAATTTATTGAATGGTTGATGAATGCATGGTTTAACAAGTGTTGTTGAAACTAGATAGAGAGGGCTTGGAGCCTTCTTGGTTATTCTCAGATGAATATTATCATTTTATGATCAGATATGCATTTGTGACCTATAGCTCACATGTTTACCGTATGTTTGATGAAAATTCTATCATGGATTAGGCATGTCTAGGTCAAGTGCTTTCTTGAGTTTTGATTGGTTGGATTTTTCACCATCTTGTTTATGTTTCTGGAAAGTTACAGGTTGTTTTTGGGCAATGGTATGGAGGTTAGCCTGAAAAACGTGGCTCAATCTTAGAACTGTTGGCACAAAACTAGGGATTTTAGGTCATAACCGCACGGAGGCAGACCTATGCATGCGGTTGGGACCTCATAATCACACTGATGTTGTGTTGTGTGTGCAATTGGGGAGTTTCCCTAGTGAAAAGAGCTCCAACTTAGGGATTGACCATCTGGAGTGGTTTGTAGGCTCTTGAGTGGTCTATAGTCCCTGAGGGATGTCTATAAGTTTTCAGTGTGCTGGCCCCACTTCCATAATTGGATCTTGGAGTTCAAGTCATATAATAGTGACACTTCTCTCATGTTTACCCTGGGGAGTTTATAAAAGTGGGTAAATGTGGGAGGGGCGTTATAGGGTGGTATCAAAGCTTCTAGTTTCAAATACTTGGACTAGATGGGCTAGATGTAATTGTTATGCATGCATGTTAGCTGGAAACGTGTTCTTTCTGCATGCATTGTGATTTTTATGGTTATCATGGATAGTAGGTCAGACATGCATCGTGGTCGTATTTATTTTAGTTTGTGTCATCATGATGATGTTGGTATGTTATGAGGTTGAGATGATGATATGTTGGTGTCATTATATATATATATATATATATATATATATATATATATATATATATATTGTTGGGCCCTAATATTGTTATCCATTTCCACACCCTATCCTACTATTTTTACCATAACCTATCATGTTTTACCCTTTTTGACATCTTGAAACCACTCTACACTGGCTAAAATGTGTTATTTTACAGTGGAGGTAAGAATCACTAATAAGGGTTGTTTTCACATATCTTTGGTTAGTTTAAGTAGGTGTTAAATGAATTTATATTTCTTGAATTATTAATTGACTGATTTATAGATGAGGGTTATTACATATATGGAAGGAAATTGAGTACATGGATAGGTCATCAGTGACCCATCACCTAGTTCAACGAATATATCAAGCAACCATTTTGTACTTAGTTTAGTACTCTATTTGGTACTCTACTCTAGGTTCAGTACCAGTCAACTAGTTAGTTGTATACATCCCAAAGATATTTTATATCATTTGTGAGTTTGGTGTTAGTTTCCTTCCAAATATATCTTCCAAAATGGAACAATGCAGATAAGATAGCTTAGCTCAAATTATACAGATCACATATGTATTTTCTTTCCTCGGTCATTTTGTTGTAACCATTTTTCATGCTAGAATTCTTTAAAAAGGCCCAAAATTTGTATGAGAGGTTACACATATACACACAGAGAATGAAATAGTGACAAGGAGATTGTGACTTGAAACACCATTTGACTTTGTTTTGTATTAAGTTTGAAATGTTTCGACTCATGTTTTATTAAAGGCTTTAATATAATTGTTCTCGACTTCTATATATTCGTATATTTATGTCTTCTCGATCTGTAAGTTATTGAGTTAAGTTAAATTTGTCTCAAGTCATGGAAAGGGCCCACCGCAGACTTCAGCCAAGTTCTGTAACAATTTCGGTTAAGTAGAAGGTGTGTTTTGAATTCATTTAGCAGAACTGTACTTGAGCGTTTGTTTTGTTTCATTGGTAATTTCCAGAATTTATGTAGTTTTAATCGTACTTGAGTTCCATTTGAAAAATATTGTAGATATGACGGTTATGATAGTTGGTTATATGTTTGTTGAATCTTGTGAGTCTGGAAATCATTTATATAGGTATTATCTACATCTATCGATTTCTTCTTGTCAATTTCAAGTTATATAAGTTTGAAGAAGTAGGATTCAGTCTAGGACATATTTATGAGGAATGAGTTCTTACAGTTTTAAATTGAATCCTCTGTTCTAAATGAAATAAATTGATCATGGGTGGATCTGTATATCTTTGGAAGGAAATCCTTGTATTTGGTGTTCAATAATGTTTCAATATTTTTGAGGATTGATTAGGAACAATGTGTCATTAATTTTACTAGGAATAATGTGCATTCATCATTTGAAGAAAATTGTGCCATTTAATTTATTAAGAAACAATGTGTTAATTATTTGATGAAGAACTGTGTCATCCATTTGATTTCGTAGTTAATTTTGAGTTAGATTTATCGATTTAGAAATTTTGTCTTGTTTTCTTACGTACTCTGTAATTAGGAAGTTGCGTGTTATTTATTTGATTACCCTGTCAATTTCGAATTAGAAGGCCATGTGTTATTTTCTCAATTTATCAACTAATTTCAAATGGATTTGATAAAATATAAAAGTTTTATGAATGATCTTAAAAGTTTTGTTGAGTTTCCTTTTCAATTTCTAGCACTCTCGGTTACTTTCGTGTAGTAATTTCTAAATATAACAAATTGTTAACCTAGATTGAGAACATGGTTTTTGAGGATTGTTGAACTTATTTCTGGAAGAATATTTAATTAGTTGCACAATAATTGAGGATAAATTAGTGATTTGGATTGTATGAAATTCAGGAGTGTAATAGGTTTCTTCACTTCATCAAATTTCCGTGTGATGATTTTTAATTAAGAACATAGTTTGGTTATTCTGCACTTGAATTCATACTAAGTCGGCACTGGATAAATTTAGATCTGAATTGTAATGCCTTGTAGCTCAAATCTTATGAACTCCGGTTTAAAATTCTAAATTTAGGGAATCTAACGACATATAAAAACCCTAACATTTTTGGTGTCACATATTAAGGCACCAAAGGGGGGCTGACACAAAGTTGGGAAGGGTGAAAATGAAAAGTCCATTCCCCCAATAGCTAGTTTGTTCGTTGTTGAGTGGTTCCAGTCGAAACAAAAAACATTACCATACACTTATTTTATAAGTGAAAACCTCAATGCATAATTACATATATAATATATGAATTGACTGCTAAAGTGTATCTAATGACGCGAATCGAATATGAAGCAGAATCAGTTTCTCGACAGACATGCATAATTGAACACGTGGGTTGGTAGCAAGGTACTAACATAATAACCATAGGCATCTAAAGGTCCTCTCCCTCATGGTCGAGCCTGCTTGCGCATCCTAGAAAAGCAGTAAGTGCCTTCATTGTCGGGGAGTTGCAAACGATCCAGGTAAGATCTTTCTATATTTTTGTGTGTGATAAGGATTTTTCAGGGAAATCAGAGGGTGGAGAGTGTACAGTCTTAGTCATCCATAATTTTGATTTTATCCAAAGATGAATAAATTTGAAAAACCCATATTTCTAGAACAAAGTTGCAAAAAACATTATGAGTTCTAGAAATCTCATTGCCTTCATCTTTCTAAGTTTGTCAGTTCACAAAAATCTTCATCTATTTTTCCTAAAAAGGTTATCCTGATGTTCCTTAAAAATTTTGTTCCTTAGCAGTGTTATTCCTTAGCATTGTTGTTCCCTATTGTTTTTCCTTAACAGTGTTGTTCCTTAGCCTGCTGTTCCCAAAGAAGCTGTTTTCTAAGGCCTCATTTTCCAAAGATCCCCTTTTTTCCCTTCTCATTTCAACCTTCATTCCCTCTTTAAAAACCCTTTTAAAACTGATATAACCCTTTTCATTTGGTTTAAAAAATGCTTCATTTACCCATGAAAAACCCTTTAAACCCATAAAAACCCCTTTTTATGGTTTAAAAATGCCCCTCTTTATCTATCAGAACTTCTAAAAATTGGCCTAGAAACCCATTTTTAGCCAAAAACAGTCTTTTTTGCAACTAAGGTTTAAGCCCCTGAGGGCTTAAGCCTTTTGCTCCTTTTCTCCATATGTCCGAGCACTATGACCAAGCACCCAAACCCCATCGCATCGACAATTCCTTTATGAACCTGCATTTCCTTTATAAAATTCTCCCCGCCGATGCGAATTAGCTCCCTTTCTCTGGCCCCTGGTCACTTCTCCTCCACGGGACCATGCCCCAGGCCCAAGCTCTTAGCCCCCCCATCGCATCGGAATTCCCTTTCTTTTACTCCTTCCCCCTTATCTTATTTTTTATTGATCCACTGATGTGATTGTCTCTTCCCCTCTGCTCCTGGTCCCTTTTCCTCCATAAAACCCTTTCCTTCCCCTGTCTTTAAGCCCCTCCCCTTATCTTCTATTTTACCCCTGCGCCCATTACCAAACACATTTTCCTTTGTATAAACGCGCTATCAAATAAAAGCAAGCCCACGTCATTTACTTGGCCCCACCACCCACCGCTTAAACCACTTCCACCAATATCCGCCTGCCACCTGTATCCCACTCCCATGCGCTGAAGTTGCACCCCAGCTTTTCGGCTCCACCTGCGCCGTTGATCTCACACCTTGAGATCTGATGGCACAGATTCAACTTTACGTTCGTTTCGCCTCCGGGGTTTAAAAACTCAAATTCACGCGAAACCAGTGATTTCCATATGGACACGCGGCAAGCGATGTACCATATCGTGTTTAATCTGTGCGAAAACTACCGGTGGTTTTCCGAAACAACCTTCGTTTTTTCGCGCCAATATTCACCTTCAAACCCTATTTTAAGTTTCTCCACCTTAGAATTTCCTCCTCCGCCCCCACATAGCCTCTGTAAGCAGTGAAACCTCCATTGCAGGTTTTTATTAACATTTTTTGGTTTTTTTCAGGGTTCAATGGAAGTTTTAAAGGCCAAAAAGCCTTCTCAGGGTTCAATAAAGGAGCGGAGCTAAGGGTCACTACCTCCGAAGCCCAAATTACTGCAAAATCACAAAAATAAGCGTTCAGGGTTCGATTTTCATGGTTTTACCAGTACTCTTTAAGCATTGGTCATATTATCAAATCCTCCAATGCCAAAAGAAACCCTGCACATGACAAAACGAAGAGGAATCGGTGAAGTAAGAAGAAAGAAAGAAACAGAGATTAAAGATGCAGTTAAGGGACAAATGAATGAAAGTTCAAAAGAAAATGAAAGGTTTCAAAAACATAAATATGATGATAAAGGCAGACAGAGGGTTAAAGGCTTAATATTGACAGATTAAAGAAGAAAAGCACGGTTAAAGACAGAGAATTAAAAAGTTTAAAGAAATCAGATTAAAGGTTGAAAGATGAAGATCAAAGGTTAATGTCAGAAAACCAAAGAATTTGAAGACTTAACCAATAAAATAAGAAGGTTAATGCATAAGGTCAAAGATTAAAGGCATAATCTTACAGTTTAAAGGTGGATACAATTAGCAAAAGGAAAATAGTTCGAATAAAGCAGTGTATAAAGAAAAAGGGCAACAATGTTACATTATGAAGGCCAAAGACATCATCAGGCCTTAATAGGCAGTTTTAATGATAAAATAAAGGAAATATAGGCCTAAAGGGACCTCGGATAAATCAACAACAGAGCAATTATTCACTTAATAAAACTGACTGCCACCTTTCACTTACTTTATGTCTCAAAGGGAAAATTGGCAGTTATTACACAAAAAGATATTTTAAGGCTGTCAGACAGTTATTGTAAAAGACAAAAAAGAGCGTCAAAGTCAATCTTTTCAGCTATTTTATCCTCAGGAGGTAAAGACAGATTTAATACACAAAGAAGTAGTTGAGAAACATTCCTACCTTATGCCTTGCATGGTTTTTAAGGATAGGAGTGCATTTACTATGTCATTAATAACATTTTGAACCTTAGATAGTTCCACCTCCTCATTTGCAACATAAATACTGCATTCGAACTCATTATATTTTGGGGGGAATTTGATACATAGTTCTGCTGAGATTGAAGAGAAATTGATGTACTGGAACCTGTGGATGTTTTGACCTGTTTGTTGAGGGAGAAAGCTCTGTCATTGGATCCCTGAGCTTGGCTGTTGGTAAAGTATTCTAAATCTATTTATGTTTTTCATGTTTTCCATTTTGTTTTCACCATTTATTTCTTACAGTAGAGTAAAATTTTTAGGCTAAGAAATGTCTCCTGGAAGCACCGTAGACCTGTTTACTCTTCACTGTATTTATGTTTTCATCCGCTGAATGCTTGATTGAGTAGTTTAACTACTTTTCAACCCTTAAGCTTGTTTGCTTCAAGAATATTTCAATACAGTTTCCCTCAAGATGATTTATGGTTTTCCCTGCTTCTTGTTGACACTTTAAAAAACTATTTCTGAAGTCTCCTTTCAAAGTACCATTGTCCAAAGTTTGCCAAAGAGGTCTGTTTTGATCATGCCCTTTGTACTTGCTCAAATAATTGTTTTTAAGGCCTTTATAATTGTAGTCCTAGATGTTTAGGAGTTCCCTCTTCTATGAAAGTAGTTATTTGTGAATCTTAAATGTTTTCTTATCCTTGAAAGTGAAATATTTGATGAAATAGAGCGTTCCTCGACTCTTAGATTTCATTTTGAAAGTTTGTCTTGAAATTGTTATTTGCTGAAGTGTAATTTCTAGAATTCATGGTTAGCCCTGTCTATAAAATAATCCTTCATCAGATAATGTTTTAAGTCACTTTGTTGAGAAGTACATATAATTAAGGATTCTTAATTTCCCTTAGTTCTGCTTTTCATTCTAAACCCTTAATGTTCATTTCATTTCACCTAAAAGACTTTGTTAATCCAACAGCTAAGTTATACTTGCCCTTTGATACCCCTGATTCATCTGTAAACTTGTTACCATTTCCACTTGACTCTATTGCCCAATGACTTAGAGATTTCCTTGTTTATGTGTTTCCTTTTCATTTAGTATGCCAATCTGCTAAATCATAGGGTGCCAACATTCTGGTGATCACGGTGGGACTTTTGAGTAAAGGTCCCCAAAAAAGACACTCAGTATTCATTTAAGTGAAACATAGCTTCTGCAAGCACTACCAGCATAATGGTAATCATGATAGGATCTATCTGAATCAGTGGTAATCTAAGTAACCCTTAGGATTCTAAGAGACCCTTATCAAACCTTGAAGAAATCAGATAGTAAGCCATAGAGTAGACTATGTTTGTTTCACCACATTAGCTAAGTGTTGAATCAGGTATAGGACACTCTCATAACCATAGAACCACATAAAACTCAGAAAAACCCAAAAAACATTTCAGATTGGTTTTCAAATAAACCATTGGTAGTGGACCATAAAACATTTTACCTTCAGAAAAGCTAAACATTTCCACCTGGTGACTCCACTAACCCCAGTAGGCCTTTTACTCCTCTATATCTCCATATTTTCTTAAATATTGTGTTAACCAGCCTTGAGGAAGTTTAGAAGCCTAGTTATCCTATTATAGAAATCACTGTGAGAGGAGAAATTTTGAAAAACAGTCTTAAAAACCTCTTCCTCTCTAAATTTTGAAACCTAAAATCTGGCTTCACATAGGATTAATAGTAGATCCCATCCAAATCCTAATCCCCCTACCATAGTTTACAATCCAGAGCGGATTTTGTGGCAAACTTCTAGACCTGGAAAACCAACTACTGATAGGTCCATTCCAAGAACAAGATCTGTCCCTGAAAATATTACAGTCTTGAAAGATCCTCACTTTGACTTATCTCACACAAAGAATCTATTCAGAAATAAATCTCAAAGTGATTTAAATCAAGATAATTTTGAAACTACAGATTTGCAACAGAGCTTTAGCAAAGAAGCTTCACCTTCTACTCCACCTGATTATCAGCTTCTCCATCATTTTAGCTCCTTCCATAACAAATCTGCCCATCATCAGTTTGCTGGCCCAAGTGTTTCTTCCACTCCTATCTACACATCCATTGTTCAAAACACTCCATTTCAACTCTCTTTCCCTCTTGTAAATCCCCCATTATTTCCAATCATGGCAGCATAGTATGCTCCACTAGTGTTACCACAGCCTATGGTTCCTTTGCCAAATGATTTTCAGTCCAAAATTCCCCATTTCACTGCAAATGAGCCTACTACTTCCCAGCAGCATGTGGATAAAATGAATGATGCTTTTGATTACATGGAAATAGAAGAAGAGACCATTAAGATGAGAATTTTTTCTCAAAGTTTAGGGGGAGAAGTCAAGAAATGGTTTAAAAACTTAGCTCCTCACAGCATAAATGATCTCCCTTATTTATATCAAACATTCCCAAACAAATGGGAAATTAGAAAAAACCCTCTCCAAATCCTTTCAGACTATACTAATCTCAAAAGGAATACTGGGGAAAGTGTCCATGATTACTGCACTAGATTCAACAGTGTGTATAATGCACTTCCCCCAGACATGAAACCTCCACTAGGCTTAGCCTTCGCTAAATTACCAGAAGGTTTTGATCCTGAAATGGCCTACCAGCTAAGAGAAAGAGACCCCTCAACCTTGGAAGATATGTAGAGGGGAGCCATGAGTGTAGAGGCAAATCTGATTAAGAAAAGAGCTAGGTTGAGAGCAGAAAAAAGAGTTACATACAAGGATGATACAGTGGCTTCAACCTCATCATCATATACTAAAATTGATAACTTGGTAAAGGTAATGGAGAGGATGCTTGAAAAAATAAAATTGAATGATAGAATGCCTCTTAGAGAAAACCTGTTGGGGTTCTAGTGTTTTGGCCAAATTGGCAAGACCAAAAGACCGGACAACATCAAAACCACTTTGGGATCCTAGGATCTATCCCTCCTGGATCCGAAGAGGGATCTCTCCAAAAAAAAAAAAACAAATAATGATATATATCTTCAAAAGCTAAAAATGAGGTATTAGGCTAGGTATGAAACACAAGGGGATTTAAAATGATTTGGTTGTTGGGTTGGAGATCATTAACTAAGAAGGCTATGTGGAAAGAAAGGAACAAAGTAGCAGGATGCTTTAGCAAAAGAAGATAAGTCAAAGAAAGTGCCAATCCATTGGGCTATGGAGTCATGAAAAGGGATTACTTGCATAAAAACTGAGCAAGGCCTTTCATAGGGCAAGTCATCTATACTAAAGGATCTTCTAGATAGATGGTGGAATGGAACATTAAGGAGTGAAATGAAAGAAGGGAAAGAAACCCAAGTGCAGTTTGAAGATCAGGTAAAGACTTTTAACTTATCCTGCTTTGACATACTCAGAGGAAACTCTCAATGAAGACAAAAGGGTAGCTTAATATCAGGTCAGAGGTCATTTAACTCTAGGCCTGCTTTCAGCATACTCCCAAGAGGAAAACAGAGTTAATATTTAACACAGAACTAGGCCTTGTTGGAGTAACTCCCATGTTTTGGCAAGTTTGGCAGTACCAAAAGATGAGACAACATCCAAACCACTTTTATACCTCAGGATCTAGCCCTCCTGGGTCCAGAGAGGTATCTCTCTATAAAGGAAAAGATATATGTCTTTGAAGCTTGATTTGAAGGTATTAGGCTAGTTATAAGGCATAAGGTTTGTTTGTTTTGTTTGTTTGGTTGTTGGGAAATAGGAATGAAGGGTTAAATATAAGACAAGGGTGAGCAAAGAGGATTTTAGGCAAAGGAGAGGTAATTTAGAGAACACTTGAGACCATTGGGAAATGGAGTCATGAAAGGGTTTAATTTCTATTCAGTATTCAAGGCTTTCAATTGGGCTAGTCATCTAAAACAGTGGATCTTTAAAGATGATAGTGTGGTATGAAATGATGAGGAACGAAGGTGAATGACAAGGAAAGCTCCAAGGTGACCACTTAGGAGATAGATCTAGGGATAGGACATGCCATTAAACACCTATAATCCACCCCCTAAAAGGTTAACTCTTCAGACAACAAGAAACATTCAAGATTTATACACAAATGAGAAGGCCTGGTATCAGAGAAAGGCTTTGAAATTTCAATGCTTTGACATTCAACTTAAGGGAACTAAGAAAGGTTCAATTGATTGAAAAAGACCCTAGTGAGATAGAATCAACATTCTAACTCCTAGTATCCCAATTCTTTCAATTAAAACCCAACAAGAACATCTAAGAATAGATTCATAAATTCATACATCGGTTAGCAGTGAATACAGCTACTACACTGGTTAAATTATCTTGAATCAGTACTCAGATAGCACAATCATTAGAAAAAATTAAAGATAAGAAGAGCAGGGGAATTAGGGTACCATGCAAGGGTATATCCTAAGCCATATTTCCGATTCTTACCAGATAAATGAAATGTAATGATTTACAGAAGGAAAACAGAGACAAAGTAAGAACACATCACCGCTACTTTAAATCAGGATCCAAAGAAATGTGCTTGTCATATTAAAGAGAAACACCAGTCATGTACAACATTTTCCAACAGCTTGATATTCAGTCTGAAAACATCTTACTCAGCCTATCTTACAACTTTACACAGAGAACTATATCTCAAGAGAAATAGATTACAATTCACAGTTATTCGATCAATAATCAACAACAACCACCTTTACAATGTGTTTTACTTGAGTTCTTATAGCTAAAAGAGAGGTAGAGGAGGTAGATGAAACATTAAATGAAACATTAAAACATAAGTAGAAGAAGAGGGCTCGAGACCCATCCTGTCTTAATATCTATGCATTAATCTTCAGTACTCCTTAGGTGAAAGAGTGGTCTTTGACAGGCTGATATTTACTCCCGGTATGTTCTTTGATTTACTTTCGGCTGCAATACTCTGTAGCACTTTGGTAATAAGAAAAGGAAGATAAATGACTTTCAGGTTTTCCATACTTCATAACAAATTCTTCTGGCAACATTAGGACTTTCTATCAGGGTGGAAATCTTCTCAGGAACATGCTATAGAATAAAAACAGTATGGGTACTTTGTCCTTTCTTGGGAGGGAACCTTCTACTGATGTGAAACACTGATCAGATTGTTTTCTATGCTTTAAGCCTCATTAGGTCTTCTGTGAGATTCACAAGGTATTCAATCTGGTACATTCGCCCTTTGAACAGTTAATTAAAGCTTAAAATATTCAATTAGGGGCTTTAAAACTCTTTAATCCTGTATTGATACTCTTTACCGCTTCTTTTACTGTCTCTGTCTGTGGAAATGTAATTTTAATGGCCCTGGAGGTTTTATAGAGTAAAACACTGGTCTTTTGATGAGAATATTTCATTTAGAAACCTTCCCAAACATTTCTCTGCAATATCAGGCTCTGAAAATGGCCTTCTCTGCGCTCTGTATCACTAACAGTGACTGTGAGCAATGTCAGTTTCTACTGCCTGTACCCTACAAAACACACAAAAATATTAAGAAAATCCATGCGGAGTGATGATGCATGCAATGGAAGGTCGTGAGAATGGTAGTGCAACATGGTGGATGAGGTGAAATGCAATGGAAGATGGCTGCAAAAGGCTGTGAAACTATGGGAAAATGCAGTGTTATGGTGAGAATATGATCTGGTGAAGGTTTGGTGGAGGAATGATTATGGACCATTCGATCAGATCTGGAGGTGGTGATCGACGATTACGATGGACTAACGGAATGAATTTAGAAAGGTTCGGCGAAATAAATGAACTTTAATGTAAAAAATTAAAGTTTTAATGTAAGTGGATTACCAAGGTTTTTAACGTAAATCATTCGGTTTCAACCTTTGGATGGAATACAAAGGAAATGCGTGAAAAACACATGAAATGGGTTTGAATGGTGGGATCAGGCATGGGCGGAGGGCGATTTAATATGGGCTGTCAGATCTTAGGAGGATATTGACGGTTGAGATGATGCGATGAAGTTCTATGGTCGTGCGATGAACAAATATGAATGGAATGTGAGATGAAATGAGGGTCGTTGATCTAATCAGATCAACGGTCGAGATCTGTAGATGGACCTTCGGGAAAAAAACGTGGGGAAGTGGTTTTCCAGGAAAAACAACTGTTTTCGCATGGCAAAAGGTGGGTAAGGCGGTTTTCACTTTTCGAATGCGATATAGGTCCCCGGCTGACACGTGGCATTTTGAAACCGCCCATATCGCGTAAATTTTAGACATTAAACTTCGGATGCCAAAACTGCGCGAAATTGATGCTGGCCATTGGATCTGGGACCGTGAGATCCGACGGCGGGAGATGGAGTGCGATACGAGGAGATGCGCGGTCGGTAAGGTGGGGGCCGATCAATGGTCGTTTGATCGTGAGCTGTCTGATCTATGCAATGGACGGTCGAGATCTACAGTGGGAAAGCAAAGGTGGAGGAGTTGTGTAGTGGTTGGGAGTAATATGAACCGTTGGATCCATGGGATCGACGATGGAGATCTAAGAAGGAAGCTAAGGTCGAAGGGCTAAGGGAATGAGCGGGAGAACGAGGGACCGTCGGATCGTAAGGGATGGATGGCTATGATCTAATCGGAGGGAGAGCGATGGAAGGGCCAAAACTCTGATGGGATGATGGAGCGATTGCTTATGGACCATTGGATTGGCTGCAGATCAACGGTTGTGATTGGATCAGAGGGTGACCAATCGGGGAAGCAGGGTAGAGTAAGATCAAATCCTGGCCATTGGTTCTTGTGGATTCAACGGCCAGGATCCAATCGAGGATCGGCCAATCGGGGGTGAGAAGAGTTGTGATTGGCGCAATAAAAAGCTCCTATGATGTGATGGTCGTCGGATTGCTTCAAAATCAATGGTGGAGATCTTCATCGAGAGTTAACAAAGGGAGGAGGCAGGGCGCGGCAAAATAAGCGCGGACTGTTGGCAATATGATGCAGAGTGTTGTCCTTGATAGCAACCCACTGAATGAAGATAAAGACATGCGACTGTTGACATGTGTTGTCCTTGATGGCAATCCACCTAATGAAGTTATTCTTGACGTGATGGACTTGGTAAATGATGTTTGTTAGCAATATGATTATGAATGTTGTCCTTGAAAGGAAACTCTCTTGATGAAGATAATGGCAACTTACTGGATGAATTTGTGCTTGATAGAATATGTCTTGATGAACTAAAACTGATGTATCTACAGTGAGTACAAAAGGCAATGAAGAAAGAAATTCAGCATGTGCTAAATATATGATGAAAAGAGTATGTTTCAAGGAATACGCGGATCTGTCTAGGGGAAGTTGCGTATGCACGCGGAAAAGAACGTGCCAAGTCGCGTATGGGTAAAAGTGCTCAAAAAGTGCAAAACCAGGGGTAACCACCATGGTATTGACCCATTGTATTGGGTAATGATTCGCCTAATTGACCCTGTCCAGGAATACCATTGGATGTAATGTGGTCTTGGCTCATGGTATTGAAAAAGGGTAAACCTTTATAAGGAGAATAAATTCATTGTGCAGATCATGAGTGTGGTGCAAGATGTCTGAGCTTGAATGAATACTTCTCTCTAGAGTATATCTTAATGGAAAGGGTTACAGTTGAATGGAAGATCTGAATGTATGATGCACCAATGAAGGAGTGATGAAGAAGGGGATCTAGATCTGTATTGTACTTGTATTTGCTAGATATGTTTATGGAAGGATTAGATCTGTGATGAGACGAACATCTGGGCGAACATCTGTCTGAGGTAAAGGGTAAAATCTGAAGTGATGTATATGTTGTGAAGAATTGCAATGACATTTAAGTTTGAAGAACCATACACTAGTTCGCCAAAGAGGAAGCGCGTATATACGCGGCTTCGCTGAAGAGAAAGCGCGTATGCGCAATAAAATTAGCTTTGTAATTTGTACTGAAGTATATTCTGGTTGATGTAGACAGAAGCGCGTATATACGCGACATCAGAGAAAGGAAATCGCGTATGCAAACTAGGGTTTGCTGAAGTTTGTGGTAAGAAATGTCTGATCTGTTCTGCTGGTTTACTGATATCTCTCAGTAAGTTATGTGTATCTATTTCATGGTTGACTGTGCTTAAAAATAAGGAAAGGGTCTAATCTGAAAATATGATGAAATGTGGCCTACAAGTGGTGTCCTAAAGGAAGCTTTGGATCCAGTATGAAAATTGATGAAACGTGGTCCATAGAGGTGCTGAGGGTTGTAGCCTTCAGTCAGGGGGTTGTAGCTCCCTTCCAGGTGAGGCTAGTAAACGAGATCAGGGGGTCGTAGCTCCCTTCCAGGAGAGGCTGGTAAACGAGTCAGGGGGTTGGAGCTCCCTTTTAGGAGAGGCTGGTAAATGAGCGCAGGTGGGTGCCTGCGTGCTGGTAGGAGTCTGCACCAGCACATATGTTGTAAGATGTTTTCTCAATAATAAAATATTGAAGGCTGAGCAACGGCAGCGGTGGTTTTCTCCCGACTTGGGTTTCCACCTAAAAATCCTGGTGTTCATGTGTGATACTTTGTGTGACGGTTTACTCTGTTCTTACTGTTCATGTTTACTGTTTATTAAACATCTGATGAATGAATGATGGAATGATTTAAGTGAAGAACTAATGACATAATTAGATATCTGTGTATACGCGAGTTTCATAAAGGGTATCCGCGTATATACGCGAGTTTTTTTTAGGAAAGTAGCGTATGGGTTTTAGAAGCAAGAAAAAGTAAAATTTTTGAATATGCAGTAAATACTGATTCACCCCCCCCTCTCAGTATTTTTCCCAACAATTGGTATTAGAGGAGGTCCTTCTACAGAAGCTTGATCGCTTGAAGGAGATCCGTCGCAATGGGAAGTCAAGAAGGAGTAATGTCTATAAAGCCACCTCTATTCAATGGAAGCAATCTGATATTCTGGAAGGTACGAACAAAAGCATATCTGCAAAGTCTTGGTGCAGATGTATGAGCAATCGTGGAAGAAGGTTATCAATACCCGGCAAGTATTCCTACTGATGCAGCTGAAAGAAAGAAGTATGAAATCAATGCCAAAGCAGTGAATGTCTTATTAGGAAGCATGTCTGAATCAGAATTTGCTAAAGTGATGCAGCTACATTCAGCAAAAGAGATATGGGACAAAATCATTTTGAGCTATGAAGGAGATACAAAGGTAAAAAATGCAAAACTCCAAACTCTTAGAATCGAATATGAAAATTTGACGATGCATAGTGATGAAAGTGTTGCCAGTTTCTTTCTTCGTCTAGATGATATTGTAAATTGGATGAGAAATTTGGGTGAAACCATAACCGATACTACTCTGGTGGAAAAAGTCTTAAGATCCTTGACTTCAAAATTTGACTCTAAAGTTTCAGCCATTGAAGAAAGGCAAGATCTGCAAACTCTTACTATTGTTCAATTGCATGGTATTCTGACTGCTTTTGAAATGAGGCAAGGAGGCCCTTCTCAAATCAAAGAAGCTGCTTTTAAGGCATCTGCAAAAGGAAAAGAAAAGGAAGTTGTCAAAGAATCCAGCTATATATCTGAAGAAGAAGAAGAAGCAAATTTTGTGAGAAGACTTCAACTAGGCACCGGAAAGTTCAAAGGTAAGCTTCCTTTCAAATGTTTCAATTGTGGAAGAGTTGGTCATTATGTTGCAAAGTGTCCTTATAAAGAAACTTCGGCTAAAGGAAAAGAAGTAGCAAGAAGGAATAAGAATCGATCTAGCACAAGAAAAAGTTATTATACTAATGAAGACAGTGATGGATCATCTAATAGTGAGGAATAATGTGAAGAAGACTTTAGACTTCTCATGGATTTTGAACAAAGAGAAGAAAAGGATACTTTTGTGGATGCTCTAGAAGACAATGATTTTCTTGAAGAAAACAATCAACTCAAAGTAAGCCTAGAAGAAAAGAACATAATCATAGAGACTCTTGAAAATCATCTTGAAGCAAAGGAAAAACGCATTGAGGAATTGGAGTGTGAAGTAGTAAGTCTAAGGAAAGATAATGAGAAAGTGAAGACTCTCAATCTTAGATTTGCTAAAGGTTCAGAAACCTTAGATGAGATTATCAAGACACAATGGTCTCCTCTTATAAAAACAGGTCTTGGATATACTGGGGAATCTTCCCAGACTTCAGCTCCAAATTATCTGAAAGCAATCACAACTAGTTCTCTTCATTCAGCCACTCAGCAAGGGAACAAAGGATCTTTACAGGTAAAGCATGATCATCTCAATTCAAGGATCACTAACAGGGAGATCCCTCAAAGAAGAAAAAACCAACAGGTAAATTCAAATAGAAGATTTCATGATCGCAGAAATTTCTACTTCAATGGACAATGTTTCTCATGTCACAATATTGGTCATAAAGTTGTTCAATGTGTTGCATATAAAACCATCATGACAAGAGAAGCAAGAAAGAAAAGGATGAATATTGAACCAAAGAAGAACACCTATAACAAATTTTCTCCTCTTCAAAACGAAGTTGAATGTACTTATTGCAATAAATTTGGTCATGAAGAATCTGAATGCAGGAGCAAGGTCCAGCCAAAAGAACATGTTCCCTCAAGCTCTAAAGTATGGAAAAAGAAATAAATACAGGTTGAAAATTGTGGGATAGCATTATTTGCGGAAGGCGAAGAAAATCAATGGTACATTGATAGTGGGTGCTCAAGACACATGACAGGTGACAAAAGCAAACTCCTTACATATAATGCTCTAGAAAAGGAAAATAAAGTTACATTTGGAAATGATACTCCTGTTGTAATTAAAGGAAAAGGGTCAGTATTTATAAAAGAAAAGGTGAAGGCTAATGATGTCATGTATGTGGATGGATTAAGGCATAACTTGTTAAGTGTAAGTCAAATGTGTGATCAAGGAACAGAAGTGGTCTTTAGTTCAAAGGAATGTGTGGTTCGTGATCTTGATACAGGTAAAATCATTATGAAAGGAAAAAGAAATCCTAGCAACCTGTATGTACTGAACGGCATAGATCAATGTTACTTGAGCAAGTCTTCAGAAAATTGGCTATGGCATAGAAGGCTGGGGCATCTGAGCTTCTCTCAAATCAACAAAGCAAGCAGACTTCAAGCTGTTCATGGTCTTCCCAATATTAATCTACCAGAAATTATCATATGCAAATCTTGTCAATTCGGTAAGCAGACCAAAGTACGATTTAATGCCAAAGAAGGATCATCAAGTGAGCCTCTTGAACTCATTCATACTGACATATGTGGACCTATGAGGAAAAATTCACCACGTGGGGAAGAATACTATATCTTATTCATTGATGATTACTCTAGAATGTGTTGGATCGAGCTCATTAAACACAAAGATGAAGCATTTGAAAAATTTCAGATCTTCAAAGCATTAGTTGAAAATGAATTAGATATAAAAATCAAGTGTCTTAGATCTGATCGAGGAGGAGAATATACATCAAATGAATTCTTTGAATTTTGTGAACAACATGGCATAAAAAGACAATTCTCTGTAGCAGGTACTCCACAACAAAATGGCGTAGCAGAAAGAATGAATAGAACAATTCAACAAATGGCTAGAGCTATGCTCGATGATTCTGGAACTCTTGACATGTTCTGGGGAGAAGCAGCACATACAGCAGCTAACATTCTCAACAAGGCTCGTGTTCGGGTAAATAGTGAGAAAACTCCATATGAACTCTGGTATGGTAATTCTCCATCTGTGAAGCATTTTAGAGTTTTTGGAAGTAAATGCTTTATCAAAAATAATGATGAAAAGCTTGGCAAGTTTGAACCTAGATCAGATGAAGGGATATTCCTTGGTTACTCATCTTCAAGAAAAGCATACAAATGTTACAATAAAAGGCTTCGAAAGATTGTTGAATGTATTGATGTTGTTATTGATGAGTCTCCTGTAGCTCCTAAAGAAGAAAAACAAACAACAAAAGAAGATGATGGTGACCTATGTCCTTCTACATCAAATAGAAATGATATAGACAGTGGATCCAATGAAGAACCTGAAGATGATCTATCTGAAAAAACTCCATCCAGATATGTTCAAAAGAATCATCCTGAATCTCAAATTTTGGGTGACAAGGAATTAGGTGTACGAACAAGGAGAACTCTTGTGGGATCTTCTAATCATCTGGCACTTCTATCCACAGTTGAACCACACAATGTCAATCAAGCTAGCAAAGATGAATGTTGGAAGAAAGCCATGAATGAAGAGCTTGATCAAATTGAAAAGAATGACACTTGGGAATTGGTACCAAGACCACATGATAAAAATGTCATCGGAACTAAATGGATTTTCAAGAACAAGTTAAATGAGAATGGGGATGTTGTAAGAAACAAAGCTAGATTGGTTTGCAAAGGGTATACTCAACAAGAAGGTATAGACTTTGAAGAAAATTTTTCTCCTGTAGCTAGACTTGAAGCCATAAGAATGTTTCTTGCCTTTTCAAGTTATCAACAAATCAAAGTTTATCAAATGGATGTTAAATCTGCTTTTCTTAATGGTGATCTAGAAGAAGAAGTATATATAGAACAACAGGAAGGATTCATTTTGGGAAATGATGCAAATCTTGTTTGTAGACTTAAAAAGGCTCTATATGGTCTCAAACAAGCTCCAAGGGCTTGGTATTATCGTCTTGACAAATATCTTCATCAACAAGGATTTTCAAAGGGGTATGCTGATAGCAACTTATACAGAAAAGTTGAAAATGATAAACTATTGATTGTGGTTGTATATGTTGATGATATCATTTTTGGGAGTAACGAAGAATATTTGAGTCAAAAATTTGCTTCTGTCATGCAGCAAGAATTTGAAATGTCCTTACTTGGAGAACTAACATTCTTTCTTGGCTTACAAGTGCATCAAACTGCAGATGGTATATTCCTATCACAAGAAAAATATCTTAAGCAAATTCTGAAGAAGTATGGCATGGAAGAATGCAAACCCGTAAGTACACCAATGATAACCGGATGCAATCTCGGTTCTCATGATGATTCTCCCACGGTGAATCAACCAGAATACAGATCAATGATAGGAAGTCTACTTTATCTCACTGGAACTAGACCAGACATTATGCATGCAGTTGGGATTGTTGGACGATTCCAAGCTAATCCAAAAGAGTCCCACCTTCAGGCTGTTAAAAGAATTTTCAAATATCTTCAAGGAACTCAAGACCTTGGTCTATGGTATCCAAAGAATGCTGATCTTACTCTTCATGCTTACACTGATGCAGATTGGGCTGGAAGTATTGATGATCGGAAAAGCACTAGTGGTGGTGCATTCTATATGGGACCCTGGTTAGTATCTTGGTTCAGCAAGAAGCAAAATTCTATTGCCTTATCTACGGCAGAAGCAGAATATGTGGCTGCCGCATCTTGTTGCACTCAACTCCTTTGGATGATGCAAACCTTACAAGATTTTCAAATCAAATGTACACCTCTTGTCCCCATTAAGTGTGACAATACAAGTGCCATCAGTATTTCAAAGAATCTTGTTATGCATTCGAAGACCAAGCACATTCCCATCAAGTATCACTTCTTACGAGAACAAGTGCTTGAGCAAAAGGTGAAGTTGGAGTATGTTCCCTCCAAAGAACAAGTTGCTGATATCTTTACCAAACCTCTGCCCAGGGAAGCGTTCGAGTATCTAAGACAGAAGCTGGGAGTGTTCTCTGCCAGTCAAAAGCACAAATCTGCATAAATTTCGAAGATGGCATTGGATACGCGGATTTCCTGAAACACAGGCACGTATATACGCGAGTTCATGCACAGAAAACCGCGTATGTCTGATTGCTGACATTTTTCTGTTTGGAGTCAGCTCTTTTCAACACAGTTGCAGTGCTGTTTGGTATCTCTGATACTGTTTGGTATCTCTGGTGGTGTTCCAGTTCTCATAATTCTTTTTCTAATGTTTTGATAAAGATGCCTTGATGATTTGTTGGTGAACGTGTTCAGGATGCACAAACTAAGGGGGAGCCTTATTCATATGGAAAGGATAATCGGAAGCACATTTTCAGGGGGAGCATTAGTGTTGCTGAGTATAATGCATTGTTGGCATTATGATGGTTCTAAAATATGTTCTCTTTCTTGAGGAATTTCTGGTGTTGGTTATGAAAAGTCATATTTGTATGAAAAGGTCATGTTGAGACCCATGATGTAAATTTGTAATATTCAGTCATGAAAGGACTTGTCAAATTTGTAAACCCACTTGGTTGGGTAGCTGAGTCAAATTTTGTAAACCCACTTGGTTGGGCAGTTGAGTCTCATACGTAAATCCACTTGGATGGATCTTTGATGTAAGTATGAGTCATTGGTGATAAGAATTTCATAGATTCATGTACTTCATTGGAAAATATGTTTGAAGATTCAGCATGAACTCAGGGGGCGCTTGGTCACTTCAGTATACTTCAGATCTGCAAAATGCTTCTTCTACATGAGGCGAAAAGGGGGAGAGTATGTTGGTTTTTTGATCCGCCCTTTGCCCTTGATGTCAAAGGGGGAGAGTGACATGGTGTTTGAATGGTGTCAAAAATGGAGAGAGTGACATGGTGTCATTGTATTCTTAATGTACCTATCTGTTGTGGTAACCAAACACCATCATGGTTTCCATCAAGTCCAAAGGGGGAGATTGTTGGCAATATGATGCAGAGTGTTGTCCTTGATAGCAACCCACTGAATGAAGATAAAGACATGCGATTGTTGACATGTGTTGTCCTTGATGGCAATCCACCTGATGAAGTTATTCTTGACATGATGGACTTGGTAAATGATGTTTGTTAGCAATATGATGATGAATGTTGTCCTTGAAAGGCAACTCTCTTGATGAAGATAATGGCAACTTACTGGATGAAGTTGTGCTTGATAGAATATGTCTTGATGAACTAAAACTGATGTATCTATAGTGAGTACAGAAGGCAATGAAGAAAGAAATTCAGCATGTGCTAAATATATGATGAAAAGAGTATGTTTCAAGGAATACGCGGATCTGTCTAGGGGAAGTCGCGTATGCACGCGGAAAAGAACGTGCCAAGTCGCGTATGGGTAGAAGCGCTCAAAAAGTGCAAAACCAGGGGTAACCACCATGGTATTGACCCATTGTATTGGGTAATGATTCGCCTAATTGACCCTGTCCAGGAATACCATCGGATGTAATGTGGTTTTGGCTCATGGTATTGAAAAAGGGTAAACCTATATAAGGAGAAGAAATTCATTGTGCAAATCAGGAGTGTGGGTGCAAGATGTCTGAGCTTGAATGAATACTTCTCTCTTTGGTCAAGGGTAACATATACGAATGGATAATGGAAAGGGTTACGATTGAATGAAAGATGCGAATGTATGTTACTGACTGAAGGAGTGATGTATGATGAAGAAGGGTTCTAGATACATGTTATGCTTGTATTTGCTAGATACGTTTATGGAAGGATTAGATGTTGTGATAGGACGAACATCGGGCGAACATACGGTATGCGAGGTAAAGGGTAAAATGCAGAGTGATGTATCTTTTGTGAAGAATTGCAATGACATTTAAGTTTGAAGAACCATACGCTAGTTCGACGAAGAGGAAGCGCGCGTATATACACGCTTCGGCCCCGAAGAGAAAGCGCGTATGCCTTGTCCGTGGCTACTGTAATTTATCTTTGAAGTATACGGCGGTTGATGTGGACGCGCGCGTATATACACGACATCGAGAGAAAGGAAAGAGCGTATGCAAAGCTAGGGACACTAGCCCAAAGAGGTTGTGATGAAAATGTCGATACATTCTATTTGGTTTACTGATATCTGTCAGTAAGTTATGTGTATCTATTTCATGGTTGACTGTGCTTAAAAATAAGGAAAGGGTCTAATCTGAAAATATGATGAAGTGTGGCCTACACGTGGTGTCCTAAAGGAGGCTTTGGATCCAGTGTGAAAATTGATGAAACGTGGTCCATAGAGGTGCTGAGGGTTGTAGCCTTCAGTCAAGGGGGTTGTAGCTCCCTTCCAGGTGAGGCTGGTAAACGAGATCAGGGGGTCGTAGCTCCCTTCCAGGAGAGGCTGGTAAACGAGTCAGGGGGTTGGAGCTCCCTTCCAGGAGAGGCTGGTAAACGAGCGCAGGTGGGTGCCTGTGTGCTGGTAGGAGTCTGCACTAGCACATATGTTGTAAGATGTTTTCTCAATAATAAAATATTGAAGGCTGAGCAACGGCAGCGGTGGTTTTCTCCCGACTTGGGTTTCCACCTAAAAATCCTGGTGTTCATGTGTGATGCTTTGTGTGATGGTTTATTCTGTTCTTACTGCACATGTTTACTGTTTATTAAACATATGATGAATGAATGATGGAATGATTTAAGTGAAGATCTAATAACATAATTAGATATCTGTGTATACGTGAGTTTCGTAAAGGGTATCCGCGTATATACGCGAGTCTGTATCAGGAAAGTAGCGTATGGGTTTTAGAAGCAAGAAAAAGTAAAAGTTTTGAATATGCAGTAAATACTGATTCACCCCCCCCTCTCAGTATTTTTCCCAACACGGACCGTCAGATCTATATAGATCAACAGCTGGTAATGCTCCAAAGGCTGACATAACAATTCTTCCTTGCATCGGAAGATTTCACCTTAACAAAGAAAACGCGCTCCCGAACATCTTCCGATTCCGATAAGAACCATATGACTTAGCGCTTGGTCTTAGTACTTGGTTGCATAGAGGGGAAGTGGTTAAGGGGCTAGCTGAAAGGGGCTAAGCCTGTTATATGTAAAAAATGGGTTTTTTGGCCTAAAAACGGAGTTTTTAAGGCTTAGAAGAGGTTTTCGGTAGAGGGAAAAAGGGATTTTTAAGCCAAAAAAAGGGTGTTTGTAAGGTTAAAAGGGGAGATGGGATGATTAAGAAGACTTAGGAAGGGATTTTTGGAGTCAAAGGGGAAATTTGAGAAAGGGAAAAAAAGGGTTAAAATGGGAAATTTGCAGGGATACAAAGGGCAAATGGAGGCTTTTCTTAGCATAATGTTTTCACAGATAGTGAGGCTTTTGGATGGAAAAAATAGTGAAGATATTTTCAAAGGAAAAGGACACACAGAGGCTTCAAGAACGATATTTTTTCAGAGGAAATGTATTTCTTGAAGGCTCAGAGAATTATTTAGCGACATGTTTGCTTGCCAAAAAATTTATAGGTGGCTAACAGACCTAAGATCAGAGATGGACTTTTAACCTTCAATGCTTTCAACAATAGCTCAAGAGATCTTAGAAAGGCCAATCTATTGGAAAAGGACCCCAGTGGAAAGGGCTTACACTAAATCCCCGGTATCCCAATTCTTCTAGCTTAAACCCAACCAGAACATCTAAGCAGCAAACCCTGAATTCACACATCAGTAAGCATAGGCATGCCATCATCTTTAACTGGTTAAATTACATGAATTTTCTCTTAGATTCACTATCAGCAGAAAACATCAAAGATAAGAAGAGAAGTGGGCATTAGGGTACCATGCAGGGGTATATCCTAAGCCTGATTTACTGATTCTTATCAGAGAATAAATGGACAGTATGATTAAAATAAAATAAGAAAATGCAATAAGAGAAACATCACTCGTAATATAGACCAGGATCCTGTGAAATTTTCTTGTTCAATTGATGTGCAAAACCAGTCACATACTTTGAGCTCAATGGCTGATTACATTCCATACTTCTCCTCCCAACCTACTAAATTACAAACTACTGAGCTACTTCCCCCAATAACTGTTCTAACAGTTGAAAGAATCCCTATAGCTAACAACAACCATTACAAAGTATTCTTCATAGGTTCTTATAGGATAATGGATAACTGTAGTAGTAGATGTACATTTAATTGATTTCATTAAGACAGAGTGGAGGAAGTATTCGTGCCCACTCTGCTTAATGGCTCTGCCTCGATTGTGTGTACTCGATAGTCTGGTTCGAAGTCTCTGTCAAGCTGACCATAGCCTCATATGTGTTCTTTGAAGTCCTCTCTGACTGTATGGTACTCTGTTCTGTCTTCTGAAACAAGTAAGGTGACTGGAGGTCTTTTGGGCTTCCATGCTTCCATAACTATTGTTCTGACAGTTAGAAGCTTCTATCAGTGAAATATCTTTAAGGGCTCGAGGAGGCATGGAGAACGCTGTCGAGAGGTTTCATTTTTGGGAAAAAACATTCTGTTGATGCTGAAACACTGATATGGCTTATTTGTGTGCTCCAGGCCTTATTAGGCCTCTTAATCATCTTCATGATCCTTTTCTGCATCTCTGTCCTTTAATCATGAGATTATGGGCATTAAATCTTCAATAAGGGAGCCAAATCCATCAATTGCCTTCACTGATGTTTCTCCGATGATCATCTCTGCGCTCTATGTCACAGTGACCGTGACCATAGAGGCAGAGTGAATTTATCACTCTACAAACCCTACACAATGCAATAAAATCATAACAAAATACAGTGGAGTGGTGAAATACTATTGCGGAGGCCTATGGAACGGTGGCCGAAATGGTGGAGGCAGCAAGAAAACGGATGAAAATGCTGCAGAATGGTGAAGAAATAGAGCTAACGAAGGTTTGGTGTGAAAATGGCTCCGAGCCGTCCAATTAGATAAGGCACTGGTGATCAATGGTCAAGATTGGCTGACGGAGGTGTTAATATTAAGTTAGGCAGAGAAAGAGGCCTTTAGTGTAAAACATAAAGGTTTAAGGTTTGGGTGAATACAAAGGAAAATAAGTTAAATCGAATGAAATCGGAGGATATTAAGTGGTGGGACCCAGAGGGTGGAGGGTGATTGATTATGGGCCGTTAGATCTCAGGAGGAGATCAACGACGGAGATCCCCGGATGAAACTCTTTGGAAGGTCTGATGAGAGAACATGGATGAAAACACGATGGAATGAGGGCTGTATATCTAGATCGAACGGATGGTCACAATTGGATCGGAAGATCGCAATCGAGGAAAAAAAGAAGTGGCACATTAAGACTCTTCGATTGGCGATGTTGTGATGGCCGTCGGATCAATCAGGATGGATGGCCGCAATTGGATCGGAGATCGCCCATCAGGGGAGACAGAAAGATGGGACGCTTAGGTCTGCACGATGTGATTGCGTGCCAGCCATCCGATCTGGAACCAGATCGACGGTCCATAGTTAATCGAAGGGTAATGTAGAGCAGGGATGGCGTGATGCACGGTTAGCGCTGACTGTTGGATCTGTGGAGATCAATGGCTCAGATCACAGCGAAGGCCAATAGACCAAATAACCATTGCATCAGATATTTTCAATTTACAAAAGAAATGAGTTCTCAACAATCTTCTGATAGAAATTAGTGCCCTAGGCTTTAGCGCCTGGTCTCAGGCGCGGGTCACATGGTGGGGAAGTGTAAGGGGCTTAGGCCTATAATGTAAAAACGGGTTTTTGGCTTAAATTTAGTGTCGTTTAAGGCCAAAAGGAGGGTTCTGGTAGAGGGGAAAAGGGGTTTTTAAACCAAATGAAGGGAGTTATAAGGTTTAAATAGGGGATTTTGATGTTTTAGAGGGTTAGTGAGGGATTTTGGAGGAATTCTGAAAGGGGAAAAAGTTGATGAAAACAGAGGCTTTGTGGGAATGAAGTAAGGGGGAAAGGAGGCCTTTTTAAGCAAAATTCTTTCAGAGACAGTGAGGCTTTTTAAATGGAAACAACAGTGAAGATTGTTCAAAGGGAAAAAGACACATGGAGGCTTCAAGAATGAGATATTTTTAGAGGAAATGTATCTCTTGAAGGCTCAAAAAAATTTTAGCCACCTGTTTGCTTGTCAAAAAATTCATAGGTGGCTAACAGTGGCTCCACATGGGGATGGCATCTTCTTGAAGGTGTTAAGAATCATAAAATAATCTTTAGAGTAGGCCAGATGCCTGGTACTTGTCACATATTTTTCCTTTCTTGGATCAGCTACCATAAATCATGAAGACATCATATCAGTAGTAATATTCTCCCAAACAACTACCTACCCAAACTATTGTCCTAACATTTTTTCTTCTGGGTGCATTTGGACTTGCAAAACCTTTACATCATCATTTTTTTACAAATAGGAAAATAAACCTATTCTACTGCTACCCTTATTCTCCATGAGACTATCTTAGACTGTTGGTCTCACATCTTCTCTACCTAAACTATTGTCTGCTGGGATTAAACTATCTAGCAGACTTCTTCTCTACATTCTAAGACAGAAATTGAAAAATAGTCAAGCCAGGATTAGACTGTCTGGCTTGCTGTGGGCCATGGCATAAGGGAAAAACTGCTCATGGACTGAATTTTGCAGAGAACGAAAAAAAACTAGCTAACTGCTCACAAACTGAGCTTTATTGAGATTCCTACCTACTCTATTCTACTTGGAAATATCTGATGTTTTAGGTGATACAATAATGCCAGTGTAGCCAATCAAGCAGTAACAAGAAAGGATAGAAACACTGACTGCTTTTCAGAGATACCACTAGGGTACTCTGCATGTGGGTCTTCAAAAATGAGGCCACCACCAATGGTGACCACTTCTGATGTATCTGGCTCTTGCAAAGGATCAATGCTTGGGAATTTGAGCCAATCAGGGCCTCCATATATTTTTCCACAGGATCAACAAGAACATGATATAAACTTTCTTTTTTAAGGCTTTCCATAGCTGGTAGGCTGTATGCATCCCGGGCAGTTTCAATCACTGCATCTGCAGTGTGGCCTCTATAATCACACTCAACCCTTTCTTGGTTGGGAGTGTTTGGAAGATAAGCATCAACCAGGAATACCTCTTCTTCCACTAGATCAAGACAAAGATTTCTTTGAGAAAGAGCCTCTTCCTTTCCTCACTTTCTGAGCTAGAGGACTCATCACGTATGGTAGGGCTATCCTCTTCTGACCTTGGTAGATTCTTCTGGAGTGGACTGAACTCTGTGAAAATATTAACATACTCTTGAGCAGGGGTTTCTTTGATTACCTCATCCCTTTTAGGAGAAGGTTCGGTATATTCAACTTGCTCAAGATTTTCTTCATTTCTTTCTTCCTCATCCTCTACAAGAGAAAGATGCTGACTTCCATATTCATGGCAATAATTATTGATGATTTGATATATAACAGAGTGAAGATTTATTGAATCTTCGTCTGCTCCCAGGCTTTCAACATTTTCCTCATCAGTATCACAGATATTCTGGATTGGCCTATTGCTTCTCTGAAGTTGTTGGTCCTGATATTCCTCCCCTGGATCTACTGATGATGGTCCTGCAAGCTCGGCTTCCCTTTGGAAAAAATTAACATCAGACAGACCAATGTTAGAGGAATCATAATTATAAGTAATTCCACCAGCCGAATCCGTCGGATCCTTAGCGAGTCTTTCTCCGAAATAATCTACAAGTTCATCTTCTGATTTGAAATCTTGTTCATTATACATGCTCTGCATGTCGCTTGTGTCTTGCGGTGATCTGATTTGTTTTTCTTGAGGACAGAGTGTAGGTCTCTTCCAATCATCATTTTTGGTTTCAACCTCATATTCTTCCTCTCCTATGTTCAGCAAGGTATTGGCTATCTCTATCAGTCTTTCCAGTTTGTCTTCTAAAGAGATCTACATTTTTTGCTTTGTTTGGTCCTTCTTTGCTGCTTTTAATATTTCCTCCCTGCACTTTATGTTGTACTCGATAGTAATTTCCATGCTCTGCATTTCCTCCAGGCTCAAAGGCTCTCCTTCTCTTATATGGAATTCCACCTCACAGTCAAAAGAACTCGGATAGTGCAATAGGGCCCATCCCAGGGGTGGTTTTATGTTAGCAGGTATTGCATTGTATACCTTATTGAACCTGGCTGAAAACTCTTGTATTGTCTCTCCTGGCTACCTTTTCAAATTCTGATACTCTTCTAGGATGATGAAAACATTTCCCGGGACTGCCCATTTATCAAGGAAAACTTGAGAAAAGTGATGAAAGATGAAGATGCTTGCCGCTGGAAGGTTTTTAAACCAAATCTTAACATTTCCTTGTAAAGACAAGGCAAACATTCTAATACGCACATCATCTTCTTCTATTTCATACAAGTCAAGTAAATCCTCAAGATTTTGAACATGCTGCTCAGCAGTGATTTTTTTACTTTCTCCATAAAAAAAGAGGCATCTTATTTGTAAGTCCTGCAAGGAGGGGTTGGAAGATAAGAGGAAAAGCCAGAGGCTTATATCTTTCTATGACCTTTGTGGGCATAGGTAGTGCAACAATAGACTCATGGCTGCTTGGATTTTCTTTAGGAGTGAGATATACACCATGAGGCTCTTGTTCCACCAAGTCTTTCACAGGAGTATAGGTCTTCTCATGGTCTGAAGACTGAGGCTTGAGATCTTTCCAATAATCAATGTGGGTTTCATCTTTGTACACTTGATCAGGCTTAAAGTATGATAGAACGTAGTGGTAGATAAAAACAATGAATTCTTTAAACCAAATACAGCCCAAATGTTCTATCCTTCTATGAGTTCTGGCCATATTTCAGGTTCTTCCTCCAGGGGAATCTTTCAGAGTTATGGAGTGTGGAGTCGCCAGGTGGATGAATTTGAACATTTGAAGTAGGCTGCTATCTACCATCAGTAAGTAAATACCAATCTAACCAGAGATTCGAGGTCTTCTAAGTACCTAAGGATGTATAACATGGAAAACACTCAGAAAGCTCCCTAGTGGAGTCACCAATATGTTGGGGTTCTAGTGTTTTGGCCAGATTGGCAAGACCAAAATACCAGACAACATCAAAACCACTTTGGGATCCTAGGATCTATCCCTCCTGGATCCGGAGAGGGATCTCTCAAAAAAAAAAAAAAAAAAGAATGATATATATCTTCAAAAGCTCAAAATGAGGTATTAGGCTAGGTATGAAACACAAGGGGATTTAAAATGATTTGGTTGTTGGGTTGGAGATCATTAACTGAGAAGGATATGTGGAAAGAAAGGAACAAAGTAGCAAGATGTTTCAGCAAAAGAAGATAAGTCAAAGAAAGAGCCAATCCATTGGGCTATGGAGTCATGAAAGGGGATTACTTGCATAAAAACTGAGAAAGGCCTTTCATATGGCAAGTCATCTATACTAAAGGATCTTCTATATAGATGGTGGAATGGAACATTAAGGAGTGAAATGAAAGAAGGGAAATAAACCCAAGTGCAGTCTGAAGATCAGGTAAAGATTTTTAACTTATCCTGCTTTGACATACTCAGAGGAAACTCTCAATGAAGACAAAAGGGTAGCTTAAGATCAGGTCAGAGGTCATCTAACTCCAGGAAGCTTTCAGCAAACTCCCAAGAGGAAAATAGAGTTAAGATTTAACACAAAACTAGGCCTAAGATCAGAGAAGGACTTTTAACCTTACTTGTTTTTAGGTTGTTCTTTAACAATCATGAGAACATACTTTTTACTTGAACTTATTAACATTTTCATCTAACTGACATTGATTAAATCCAACTTTGTCTTGACTTTATGTGCCCTGACATCATATTCAATTCCATCTTTACAGAGATGATACTTATTCTCTTTTCTATGAAATATGGAATCTTGATCATAAATATATGGACTACCCAACACAACTCCACATATATCCAAAGGAATCACATCTAATTCAACTTCATCAACAAGAAAACCTTAATTGACATTGTTTTGTGACATGCATCTAAGTATTTTATTTCAACCATCCTAAAGGTTATGGTTTTGGATTATGTTTAGTTTCCAATCCCAATTTCCTTACTAGTTCCTCAGATATTAATATTGCTTGTGATCCACTATCGAATCATGTGTCTATCTTAGTGTGCTTGGATATAATCCTTATGTGAAACGATTCAATTCTCTTCTTTTCCTTAATCACATTATTATATTTTGAAGAAGATGTAGAACAAGTATAACTAGAAATAGCTTTAGAAGGTATACCTGTTAGACCCATAGCGGTAATATTCTTCTCCTCACTGTAATCAGATCCCAAATCTAGTTGGACTGCAACATTAGCTTTCATCTGACCCTTATTCTTAAGGAAATTCTTTGGTTTAAGTTCACGATGCTGTTTCCAACATTTGGAGTCATCATGTCCAACCCTCTAACAATGAGTACAAGTAGGCCTTTCTCATTCCTTCCTTGTTGTTTCTGATTTCTTCCCTTTCAACTTGTTCTTCCCTTTTCCTTCTTTGGAATACTTGTGTTTAGTAAATTTAATGTCTTAAATTGCTATCATAAATTATCGACCGAGTTTAGTAATCTGATGAAGTGTGGTGCACTATATATGCTTAGATGCCCTTCTTTCTTACTTCGTTGTATATATATATATATATATATATATATTGGGGGGTTTGTATTTTATGCCTAATGTTAGGAACTAAAATTGATCTAAGGAATGAAATCTTTAAATGCTAACGAAAAACTAAATCTAAAGGAAATTTAATGATGAAAACTTAATTTTAAAGAAGGAAGAAAAGGAAATGTTATTTTTACTCTAATAAAATAAATTGATTTACAAATTACTCTTAATGAAATGAATGAAATATAAAATCTAAAAGAAGAAAGAAAAGGAAATATTATTTAACTAATCTATTTTGCATAACAATAAATCAAACTTTGGATGGTTAAAATCTGAGCTATGTTAGACTATTCTAGGCCAGCAAAACATCTATGGAAAACATCTAATTAAACTAATACTTCATTTAAACAAAGCATTGTTCTAAATCTAATTGAATTCTACTGATCTCTGAATGGTGTTCTAGCTATAAACATAATGAAAATAAAACCATATCCTACTTTATCAATTGAGAACATTAATTCTATGAAAACGGAGCATTTGATCTACTTTAAGAATAATCAAGGTACAATTCTAAACTAACTTTGTCTCGGTTCTAAATATATCTAATACTAATTAAAACATAAATCTAATCTAACTCTATTCTACATTCCATGGAACGAAGGCATAAAATCTATTATTATGAAATTGAACTACTTTGCTAATTGAAATCAAATTTAACTAAGGCAAGCAAGAAATGACAGAGTATCTATTGTGCAAAACAACATGTCTATTTTAACTCTTAAGTTTTTTTTGTAATCAAATGCATGAATCTATTCAATTGGAAGATGACAGAGTCACATTCATGAAATGATTCAAGCGAGCACAGGATCTAACAGTCAACTGTAAATGTAAACAATTGATTCAGAAAACATTTAAAAACTAATTGACATGAAATTAAACTATGAAACAGTGAGAAATTAAACTACGAATCGACGATAATCTAACTATGAAATGATGAGGAATTAAACTACGAATTGATGAGAAACTAACTACGAATAAACATGAAATTAAACTATGAAATTGACAGTAAAATTAAACTATGAAATAACTATAAAAACCTCATTTTTGTGCAGGGGCCCTCTGCAACAGAACAAGTTGTAAAATATATTTAGGCTATCCACACATCAATGATTTGGAACTAGTATTATTCATTAATAAAACAGAGTTTAAAAACGTATCACAGTGTTATCACAAAAAATTAAGCTTATTCTCGATTTCAACAGACTGGTATTTATATAATTTTTTGAATTAATTGTCTGAGACAATTTTGCCTATGGAAAGAAAAATAAAACTAAGACTAGAAGTCTATTTAGAAGCAAAGTCTTCATGGCTCTTTCTCAATTTTCTACGTAAGATCAAATTGAGAATCTTCGTATGTTGATCTCGTTCCTTCTCGTGACCGAGCTTTGACCACAAGTGTAGGCATGATCTTTATCAAATTTGAATAGGTAAGTAGGATACAATCCATGTATAGGCCATTTCAAAGCTACCCATATGACTTGCTTCTTCATTTACTTCTCGAAACCTGTCAAACAATAACGGTGGTTGCAGAAACAATAGTTAGCTACAAAATTGCATGAATTATGTAGCTAATTACAGAAATTTATCTAAATAATAAGAAACATTATAATATAACATAGATATCATCTAAATGCCTTCTTAGATGTAAAATATGTCAATTATCACTTATTGAATTTATGGATTTTTGAAAAAGGAAGAAAATATGGTGGAAAATATGTCAAATTAGGAACAATTTTGAGCTTCAACATACCCCCACTAAGAGACCATTGCATGTACTCATGAAATTTCCAAAATTGTGAGCCTTCACATTTTATTGCATTTGTTCTTATACCTCTGCCAGTAAATCCAACTTCCTCTTATTTATTTTCTTTGAAGTGATTTCCATTCTTGGTTTCTTCATGAGTATTTTGTACTTCAAACTCATGACTTTTCTATTCATCAAAATACTCCTTTTCTTCAGTTTCTTGTTCTTTTTATACCATAGCCCTATATGTAGAATAGTATTGTCACTTATGAATTTTTCTACGTGATTTTGTTCCTTCAGAGATTCATTTTCGTGCTTGATGTCCATGTTCAATATCTCTAGTTCATATATTTATTATTTCAAAGTGTTCACTAGAGGTTCTTCTGGACTGGTAAGTTTCTCTTCAACACTTGGATTTGCTTCTGTATGTCTCTTTTCCAAGGACTCAATGTAGTCATAAATATTATATTGTGCTGGGTCAATTTCTGGGGTCCTTCTACTTGAACTGTGTATATGAGAGGTAGTAATAGGCAATGGTACTGGGGGCTCTTCATATAAATCAACAAACTCTTCTTCCTGTGGGGATGTCTTCTTCAAGGGTTTACGAAGTCTGGAGCTTCTCCTTGGTTCTGTAGGGCTTAAGGTTTCTTAGTTTATAATTTTCCTTTTTCCTTTACATTACCTTTCTTTTTGTAACCACTATGTTTATTTTTCTTCAGTAATTCTGCAATGGTGAGTTCTTCTTCTTCTTCTTGTGGTTGAGGTGAGGACTTGTTTAATGTAGGTATCAACCTTTCTCCTCCTACTTATTTTGGTTTTTTCATCCTTAGGATGTTCTTGTGCTTCATCTTGAAAATTATTTCTAGTTAGGAAACTTTCCCTGGAGTATCATATACTCTTTAAATGGAATTCAATGAGTATCTTTATCAGTCCATGATGATACATGGTATTTTCTATAAATTGGAATCTTTTCTGCACATTTCTTGACATTTTCTTTAAGTCGTTCAATAGGAATTATGGAAGGTTTATTTCTTCGTCTTCTAGAAAATTCATTAATAGTTTGGCATGATAGACAAACATACAACCAAATATACCCTCACAAGTAACAATTTTTTGTATAATTAACAACATGTTCCTCCATTTATTTTTGAGTGTCATACTAGGAATTCCCTTCTTAAAAATAGTAGTGTCCATACCTGGATTTTTCAAAAAAATCTTCCATTCTTCAATATGAATTTCTCTATTCTTGAACCATCTTTCACCGGTTTTTGGAAGTTCTGTGGCTTCTCCTATGAAGGACTCTGTCACCGAAAACTTTATATCCCCAATTTCTACCTTTGTCCCATCAAAGGCTCTTGCGAAGGATTTGGTGACCTCCATGTGGAACCCATCGAACTTTTCTATGAACTGGAGCCATTGTACCTTCTGGAAAATTTCCTTCATCTTTGCATAACCTTCCATGAATTTTCTCCCACCGGCTCAGTTCTAACTATTAGACCCATATCTCTATCATAAGGAGTTTCGCCTTCAGAATTGTTCCTCTTCGACTAAGTGGATCGAGGGTCTAGCTCTGAGTTATGGGTGTCAAAAAGAGATTTTAGAAATGTGTAGGTAAAATAGATATTCAGGCGAGGGTTTAGAAACGTGAGTAAGCGAGTTACGGAATGATATATGATCGTTAATCATTAATGAATGAAATCGGTCTTAATCATTATGGGATATGATACAGATGAAGTGGTAGAATTATGGATTTGTGGTGTGAACTGAGTACAATCAGCTTTAATGATGAAAATTTGAGATGGCAACATATGATCATATAAATTATATACACTAATGTTTTTTAACCTTATTATTTAAACAAATTTTGTAACATACCTTGGAACTAACCTTTGTTGATCTTTTTTGTCTTGATTCCTCAGTTTTATTTCATCATGATCTTCAATGATGTGAATCCAAATAAAATCTAATGATGAAATATTGAGGCAAAATATGATCATCTAATTTATATACTAATTTTTTTGGTCTTATTATTTAAACAAATTTTTGTAACATACCTTTGAACTAACCTTTGTTGTTATTTTTTTTGTGTTGATTCTTCAGGTATCCTTTCAGCATGATCTTCAATGGAGTCTTCAGTTGCTTCTGTTCAGTATGTCTTGCTTCAATAGGCTGCAAAAATTGTAGCGGAGCTACAAAATGTGATGATAGTTGCAGAAATGTAGCAATTTTGTAGCTACTCTTTTATTGCTTCAGAAAAGAAAGGGAATAAATAATTTGGGATTTTTTTTAGAATGAGATAAAATATAAGATGTCAGAAATGAACTCTGATTTTCATCTTGTATTTTCTGTATAAGGATGCCAATCATTGATTGGTTTTCATACATATACAATTTGTTTTCTTCTTTTTTTAAGATATGTGTGTGTGTGTGTGTGTGTGTGTGTGTGAAAAGTAAAAAGAAGACTAATTTGTGGAAGAAGAAGGATTCTTCTTCACCAACTTCATATCAGCATTTCCTTGAAAAATTTTGATAAATTCCTCCTTTGTAATTAGTTTATGAAAGACCTTTAGTTGATGTTCATTCACAAGAAGAGGTACCTTTTCTTCAACAATTGTCCTTATCCTGACTGCCTCATTTTCAAATACTTTTTTGATCTCATAAGGCCCAAGCCAATGAGTCTGAAATTTTCCTTGGAATTCTTTGAACTTTAAATCGAACAAAAGTGCCCAGTCTCTTGCTTGAAATTTTCTTTCTTTTATGTACTTATCATGCCATATGGACCTTTGTTGTTGAACTAGGCTGGTTCTTTGAACTGCATCTTGCCTGATCTCATCAAGCTCATTGAGTTGCTCCATTCTGTGCTTTTGGGCTTCTGATAATTCAAGTCCCAATCTGACTGTTGTATGGAAGGTTTTGATCTGAAATTCTATTGGAAACAAGACTTGCTTCCCATAAAAAATTTCATAGGGAGTATGTCTTGTTGTATTCCTCCATGTAGTCTGGTAGGCCCATAAGGCTTCAGGAAGCCTATCTGCCCAATCCTTCCTATGTAGATGTACAGTATTTGTAAGGATTGCTTCAATCACTTTATTGGTGGACTCCACTTGTCCATTTTCCTGTGGATGATATGGATTAGAATTTTTATGTTTGATCTTATATTCCTCCACAATCCTCTACACCATCCTAGATGTAAATGAGATCCCTGATCTATCACAATTTCCCTTGGGACACCAAAACGAGTGAAAATATCCTCAAAGAGAAATGAAACTACAATGTTTTCATTAGAAAAAAAAAAAAATTCTTTATCCTCTACCCATTTAGTGACATAATCAGTGTGAACCAGAATGTACCTCTTTTGTTTTGATGGTGGATTGATTGCTCCAACAAAATCTAGAGACCATTTCTCAAAGGGTTCGATGAGTACCTAATGTTGTAAGGGAATTTCATCTATAGGAACAGGTTTCCCCATTATTTTTCAATAGTCACACCTTTTTACATATTCCTTGGCATATTTAAATATGGATGGCCAATAATATCCTAAATGAAGGATTTTATAAGCAGTCCTCTTATCAGCAAAGTGTCCACCACAATTTTCATCGTGGCATGCCTTTAGAATTTTAGGTATTTCATCTTCTTATACAAATATTCTGATGATGGGATCTGGACCTGTTTTATACAATTCATCATTTACCCATGAGTATAATGTGCTTGTTTGAATTATTTTTTCTTTTCTCTAGGAAAAAAGTATGCTAGTAATTTTCCTGTAGCTAAGTAGTTATCAATGTCTGCAAACCATGGAGATTTAGTAGATATTGCAAAGATATATTCATCAGGAAAATTATCCTCTACTGGAGTATCATTATCTTTATTTTGAATTCTAGAATTGAAATCAGAAACTATGTTCTCTTTTCCAGGTCGGTCTAGAATGGTGATGTTAAATTCTTGCAGGAGTAATAACCATGTTGTGATTCTGCCATTAGTGATTGATTTTTTCATTAAATACCTAATTGCATAATGATCTGTGTGAATAAAGGTTTCATAGTTGATGATGTAGTGTCTAAACTTGTTAATAGCATGGACAAAAGCTAGAAACTCTTTTTCAGTAACCATGTAATTTAACTCAGCATGAGTCAAATTTTTTCTTGTGTAGTAGATGGCATAGGGGGTCAAATATTTTTGTCATAATACAGCTCTGAGAGTTGTGTCTAAAGCATCTGTTGAAATATGAAAAGGTATTTTCCAATTTGGTCCTCTTAATATGGGTACCTCAGATATTTTTGCTTTTAAAGTTTCAAATGCCAATTGGAAATCAGGATTCCAACTAAATTCACAATCTTTGGTAAGAAATTTGAAGAGTGGGGATAAAATTTTCGTGAAGTTTTTATAAATATCCTATAGTGCCCTATAAAACCAAGAAAACTTCTAACATCCTTTTGAAAATTTGGAATTTATAATTTGGAGATGAGTTCAACTTTGGATGACTCTACTTTAATTCCATCCCGTGAAATGTGATTTCCTATAAAAATTCCTTCAGTAAACATCATAAAGAATTTTTCATGACTTAGTGAAAGATTTTCTTCTTTACATATTTTAAGAACCTTTTCCAAATTTTAAAGAGCCTCTTCAAAATAATTTCCATAAACTATAACATCATCCATATATACTTCCACACAATCATGTATTAGATCAGAGAAAATTCCTAATACTGCTCTTTGGAATGTTGCAGGTGCATTGCACAATCCAAAAGGAAGTACTTGGTAAGCATAGGTTCCCCATGGAAAGGTGAATGTGGTTTTGTCTTGGTCTTTAGGTGCTACTTGAATTTGATTGTAACCACTAAAATCATCCAAGAATGAGAAATATTTATTCCCCGATAATGTATCCAATACTTGATCTATGAAAGGCAATGGGAAATGATCTTTTAGAGTAGCCTTATTCAATTCTCGATAATAATTGCATACCCTCCATTTACCATTCCTTTTAGGGATAATCACCAAGGGAGAAATCCACTGACTGTCTGAAATTGGATAAATCAAGTTTACATTCAGTCATTTTTGCAATTATTCTTTCAAAATTTCCCTAAGATTTGGATTCATCCTTCTTTGAGGTTGTCTGATAGGCCTAGAGTTTTCCTCAATATAGATATGATGTATGCAAGTCTCGAGATTAATTCCCTTCATGTCAGTGTACTCCCATGTATATGCAAAAGAATGTTTTTGTAATGTTTTGAATAACTCTTCTTGTTGGAATCTTTCCAAGTTTTTGTTTATGTTTAAAGATTTTCCTTGAAAGATTTCAACTATAGAGTTACCAAATTCTTCCATAGAATATAAAAACATCTATCTGGATGACAAGTATTCAATATTATATTGTTCTTGAAAATTATGAAATAGTAATTATGAATTTAAAATTTGACTTTCTTCACTAATATGAGAAATAGTAAAGAGAGTTTGTATATTATTGTTATCATCCATCCATTCTTAATTTTCTATTTCTGTAATTGTTTTTTCTGGAGGATATAGAGTGAATTTCTTTGTTGAACTACCATCAGAAATAAACATATCACCAAATCTACAACTATTGAAAGCATCATTTGTAGCTAACCAAGATCTTCCTAATATCAATGGATATCCCCCTAGGTTGTTCTTGGGAGTTAAGATCATAAAATCAACTGGATATTCCTAAGGACACATCATATGTCTTCTAATACACCATATATGTCTTCTAAGGACACATATATGTCTTCTAATACACCATCTGGCTTGATTATTGATCTGTCTGCTAATTGAAGTAATGTTCGTGTATACTGAAGGTTTGGAAGCCTAAGTTGTTCCATGGTTTGTTTGCTCATGACGTTTATGGCTGCTCCTAAGTCAATCAATGTATTTGGAATATCAATAACATACATGTGTGTTTTTACAACTAGACTTCCTCGATCCAAATATTTGTGTATGGCTATTTTTCCCATCATAATGTCTGCAAATTTTCCTACTAACTGAATTCTTTTTACTCCTTTTTTTTTTCTTCCTGATATTTTTATGCTCAACTCTCTTATTGTTTTAGCTAACATGGGAATTTCTTTAATGGCCTGTAACAAAGGGATTTTGATACAGACATTTTTCAATTCATCTAGAAAATCATAGTTAGGCAAAAAAAATTCTTTTTTCTACCCCTCTATCGATTTGTAATATTTCAGGGAAAGGAGGGTTATAAATAGATACTAAAGGTTTCTCTAAGATAAGAGTTGAGTTTATTGGATTTTCTTGTTTTTTATTTTCAGAATTTTGATTCCGTTGAAGGGATGTCCCTTCTCCAGAATTTTTATTTTGTTGTACAGAAATTTATTCATCAAGATCATATTTTTCTTGAATAACAACAAAAGGATTTTTCCTTTTTAATATCCTACCAGTTCTAAGTTGGACATTGTTAATATCTAGTGTAGTAATCATATAAGTTGGAAAATTATGTCCTTCTATGTTATAAGAAGTTTGAGCATTTTTATTGTTTAAGCTTGGTAATGGTTGGGTAGGGAGTTGATTTGGCCTTTGTAGAATTGGTGATGAAAGTTGTGGGTTATGATTTTGGAATTGGGGTTTTTGATTATGTTGTGGAAAATGTTGGGGAGGATAGTTTGGATAGGATTGTGGATATTGGTGATACTAAGAGTATCTTCCATAAGGATTTTTCATTCCTTGTGTCCAAGGTTGAGGCTGGGACCAAGGTTGCTGCCATGGAATTGATGAATTCCAATTTTTTGGTGGAGGCTAATTATACATTTGATTGTTAAAGCCTTGAGTTTGTGGCCCTTGCCATGGTCTTGTAGAGACAAAACAAAGAGGTTCTACTGGATGTGGAGCTACTTATTCTTGGAAAAAAGCCTTAAGACCTGATATAGAGGGACATATTTTTGTTTCATGGTTTTCTGCACAAATAACACAGGTATCTATGACTTTTAAATCAAGAGGAAATTCTTTTAAGGCATGGTTTTTTCTACATTTAGGATAAAAAATAGTTAAGGCATCAGTTTCAGCTTTCTGCTTGTTTTGTAATTTCAAGGTGTTTATTTGTTCACTAAGACTCCCTAACATATCTGTTTTAAATTCATCAAGCATATTTCCAATTTTTTCCCTACTTACTATTCTAGTTGCATATTTATTCACTCTAGAGAGAATAGGATCTCTTGCATTTTCCCCATTTTTTTATTTTCCTCTCGAAAGATGAATGCATTATTCAGCAATTTCAGGTAATGATAGTTGAGAGATATCTCCCTTTCCCATCATGAAAAGAATATATATCCATTCATCTCTGATAGCTTTCAACAAGAGAGATTTAAATTATCTTGATCTAAATTTTCCATTTTAGCTCTTTTTATATTGTAATTGAATCTCTCAATTAAGTCTTCTAAGTTTTCATCCTCCCTTTGCATCATTTTAAATACTTCATCCTTCCTATTAATAAGTGTGCAATAATCCAGATATATTTGTAAAAATGCACTTTTCATCTCATCCCATGTCCTAATAGATTGTGTTATCAAACCCATGAACCATTTTAAAGTTTCACCCTTGAGTGCTGCAAGAAATAGCTTCAATTTTTTAGAGTCTTGTAAGTAGTCATATGATCTACATAAAACCTCGAATTCAAATTAAAAAATTTCGGGATCTTCACTCCTTAGTCCATGGAAATTGGGAAGGATGGATGGTGCAATACTTTTCATTGTGGAATTTGTATCCTCATCAACTATAGGCAACCCAACAAAGTTATGGTCTTCCCTATTTTCTCCTCTTCCTCTACCTATTCCTCCACCTCGTCATCCACCTCTTCTTCTTCCTCCTATTCTCAAGGCATCTCCATTCAGAAATTCTCCTTCACCTTCTCCTTCTCTTGCCATTGTAGATTCCTCAGAACTAATGTAAGGTTCTAATTGTAGAATTATTTGTTCTTCCTCTGGTTCTTCTATCAATGGGATATTGAAGAAAGTTTTTTCTTCTTCTTCCTCACTGGGTATTTATAACTCTTGAGCTATAATTTTCTATCCTGCAGAGGTGAAAAAGGTTACTCCTTCTGTTGGAGATCTAGGATCTTCTTCTTCTAAGACTACCTCAATTGACTCAAGTTGGAGAGTCTCCTAGTTGGATTTATGACCTTAAGACTTCAAGGATTCTACGTCTTGTAGTGAAAAATGGAATATGACTTTGAGATGGTGGTGTGGCACTTCGTTGTCTTGGTGGAGTGAGTGGTGTTATTGGAATCAAACTTCTACCTCTAGCTATGAATCTACCCCTATAGTATTTTTCTCTACGCATATCATTTTTTTTAGATGTAAGAAATAAGGCTTCCTAATTACACTTCCCTGGCAATGGCGCCAAAATTTTTAGTCAATTTAATGTCTTAAATTGCTATCATAAATTTTCAACTGAGGTTAGTAATAAGATGAAGTGTGGTGCACTATATATGCTTAGATCCCCTTCCTTCTTACTTCGTTGTGGTTTTTTATATATATATTTTTTGGGAGGTTTTTATTTTATGCCTAATGTTAAGAACTAAAATTGATCTAAGGAATGAAATATAAGCTTCTAAATGAAATCTTTAAATGCTAAGGAACAACTAAATCTGAAGGAAATTTAATGATGAAAAATTAATTTTAAAGAAGGAAGAAAAGGAAATGTTATTTTTACTCTAAGAAAAGAAATTGATTTACAAATTACTCTTAATGAAATTAATGAAATATAAAATCTAAAAGAAGAAAGAAAAGGAAATTTTATTTAACTAATTTATTTTGCATAAGAATAAATCAAACTTTGGATGGTTAAAATCTGAGCTATGTTAGGCTATTCTAGGTCAACAAAACATCTATGGAAAACATCTAATTAAATTGATTCTTCATTTAAACAAAGCATTGTTCTAAATATGATTGAATTCTACTGATATCTTAATGATGTTCTAGCTATCAACATAATGAAAATAAAACCATATCCTACTTTATCAATTGAGAACATTAATTCTATGAAAACATAGCATTTGATCTACTTTAAGAATAATAAAAGTACAATTCTAATCTAACTCTATCCCAATTCTAAATCTATCTAAGACTAATTAAAACATAAATCTATTCTAACTCTATTCTACATTCCATGGAACGAAAGCATAAAATTTATTATTATGAAATTGAACTACTTTGCTAATTGAAATCAAATTTAACTAAGGCAAGCAAGAAATGACAGAGTATATATTGCGCAAAACAACATGTCTAATCTTAAATCATATGGTTGTTGTGTAATCAAATGCACGAATCTATTCAATTGGAAGATGACAGAGACACATTCAAGAAATGATTCAGGCGAGCATAAGATCTAACAGTCAACTGTAAATGTAAACATTTGATCCAGAAAACATTTAAAAACTAATTGACATGAAATTAAACTATGAAACATTGAAAAATTAAACTACGAATCAACGAGAATCTAACTATGAAATGACGAGGAATTAAACTATGAATTGACGAGAAATTAACTACGAATCAACAGGAAATTAAATTGCGAAATTGACAGTAAACTTAAACTACGAAATAACTATAAAAATCTCATTTCTGTGTAAGGGCCCTCTGCAACAGAACGAGTTGTATAATCGACTTAGGCTATCAATGCATCAATGATCTGGAATTTGTCTCCTTCATTAATAAAACAGAGTTTAAAAACATATCACAATGTTAGCACAAAAAATTAAGCTTATTCCCGGTTTCAACAGACCAGTATTTATACAAGTTTTTGAATTAACTGTCTGAGACAATTTTGCCTATGGAAAGAAAAATAAAACTAAGGCTAGATGTCTATTTAGAAGCAAAGTCTTCATGGCTCTTTCTTTATTTTCTATGTAAGAGAAAATCGAGAATCTTCATCCGATGATCTCGTTCCTTCTCGTGACTGAGCTTTGACCACGAGTGTAGGCATGATCCTTATCAAATTTTAATAGGTAATTAAGATACGATCCATGTATGGACCATTTCAAAGCTACCCATATGACTCAATTCTTCATTTACTTCTCGAAACCTGTCAAACAATAACAGTGGCTATAGAAACAAAGGTTAGCTACAGAATTGCACAAATTCTATAACTAATTACAAAAATTTATCTAAATAATAAGAAACATTATAATATAACATAGAGATCATCTAAATGCCTACTCATATGTAAAATATGTCAATTATCACTAATTGAATTTATGGATTTTGAAAAAGGAAGAAAATATGGTGGAAAATATGTCAAATTAGGAACACTTTTGAGGTTCAACACCTTGGTCTATGAATGCTTGAATGATTTCTTTGAAATTTTGACTAAAACGGTTTGCCACCTAATTCAATATGAATGGATTGTACAAACACTTCATCAAATTTAGTTAGCTTAAACATAATCAATGTATGTTGCAAATAAGAATGAAAACTTCCAATATACTTTAAAGAAATCTCGTTTTTAATGTAACAGGAAGTGATAATGCCATTTTCCTAAATTCCTGTGTAAACCCTTGCACACTATGTCCTTTACCTTGCCTTAAATGATTCCAATCCATTACAGCCTGTTGTGTATATCCTAAAGGATAAAATTGCTTCCTAAGAGCTTTAACAAACTTAGACCATGAAGAAATAATTTTACCTTTTTGCTTCAAATCTGATTTAGTTTTACTTTCCCACCAAGTCAAAGTTTTTCCCCCCATTATAAGTGTAGCTAACTAAATTTTTTCAAATTCATCAACAACATTTTGAATTATACAATACACCTCAAGTTGTTTTATCCAATTATCTAACTTTGCAGGATTCATTTCACCATCATATATTGGCAACCCAAACTTAACATCAAGTTTTAACAAAGGAGATTTATTTGGTTTATTTTATAAGTCTGAATCTGAACTTGACTGATAAGATAATAAAGAAGAAGAAGATGATGAACATGGAGGAGAAGGAGGTCTATTACCATCAGCTTTTTCCTTGCCCTTTTTCTCTTTTGTGCCTTTAGAAGATGAAGTTGCATCTCTAGTATTCTTTTCTTCATAAAGTTCTGCAATCATCCTTTGCATATTAAGGAACATTTGCTAAAATTGTTCATTATTCTTGGGCTTGGGAGATTCTCCTTCATTTGACTCTCTCATCTTCCGAGAGACTTTTCTCTTTCCAATCTCTATATTTATCTTCTCAAGTTTCCCTTCTCCACGTTGCAACCTGGATCTAGTCAACATTCACATCAGAAAATATCTTGCTTATACATTATCAACCTCGCTTTGATACCAAAATATGATCTAAAAAGAGAAGAATTGACTATTTGCACAATTTCACCAAATATTAACTAAGGTTGCTTTTAAGTGAAATAATGAGGGAAAATGATTTTTTAAGTTCCTTAAACATAAACTTGACATATGAAAACTAAGCATTAACAACAGAAATAAGAAGCAAACATATAATATTTGATGACGGAGTTCGTCCCTTTTGGACTACATCTTCGGGTCAGCTTCCAATGGGGGTTTGTTGTATTGAAAATGCTCATAAAGTCTCTTTACATCAAATTTCACCATTTTGGACTATGCACATAGGCATCAATGGCTATTGTCATAAGATAGGCCTCATCCTCAGCTCTCCAAAACAACTTACATATTTCAAAAAGGCCAAATATTGGCCAATATATGCCTCAAAAGGAATTTACAAGCACCAATAATACAAGTTCGGAACACTCTCCTTACAACCCTTTTAGCACTGGCGCAGTGACAATTCTTTTATAAATATGTGGGCATGATCAAGAGTTCATAATTTTTTCTCAAAATTGAAAGTTACAGGATTTGGTTGAAACCAGGATTGTTGCGTAAATCTCATCTTCCTGATTCTGGCGCCACGAACAGTTTGAAAAACTGATGTTGTATGAGGGAGATATCGCGTTTGGATCGAAATCCCAAACAGGTAAAATTTGCAACAGGGTGGACTGGGATGCCCAATCAGCAAGGTGGATTGCACAATCAGTAAAAGGAATATTCTAAGGAATATTCGTTCCTCAGAACGAATCCCAAGCTGACAATTGGTACAATTTGGTTGGTTGAATGGTTGTACGTTTTGGTTGAAGTGCCAATAAGGGAGTGACACGTGGCCAGCCCCGAGGCCGCCACGTGTCCCCCAAATAGCATACTAATATTTTGGGCTGAGGTCCACAGGTCTCGACCCCACGACCTCTGGCATACACGCACAAGTCTCCACCGCCTAATTTGCACAAGTAGTTCTTACCAACATAGTTCACGGAAACAGTTTTGGGGGTTAGACCGCTGGGAGCTACACAAGTAGTTCTTACCAACATAGTTCACGGAAATAGTTTTGGGGGTTAAGACCACCAGCGGTCCCAACCCATTGGCGGTCTCGTGTATTGGTCACATTACAACGAAACCACAACATAAAACTTCAACCATTAGCTAACTACCTGTAGTCTCCGCCATTTGCACAAGCCTTGTCACATGGGCATGTTAAATGCTATCACCGACAGTTACAGTTAGCCTAACCCACGACTTAAACCAGAGTCCAACCAACCAACCCATAGTTACATGTTATAGTTTCGTTGACCGTTACAGTCAAGCTGGGGTTTAGGGTGCGCATGTGGCCACCCCTAACCATAACATTTATTGTAAACTTTTAAAACTAGCGTAGATTTGGCAGCACACTCAAAAAGGAAAGAATCCATTATTTGACTCCAGTTAAGTGGATTCCTCCACTTTTAGTGGAGCTTTTTTAGGTGTAACTAGGAAAATGAGTAGGAGACTCAATTTTCAGCCATTCAGAGTGAATGAAGAGTTATTTTTGACTAATTGGAGCATTCTGGAGCCATTGATGCAGAGAAAACAACCATTAGAGGCCTATAACTACATGTATTTTCAAAATTTTGAGCATAATGAAAGATGGACATGCCATTGGGAGCTAGACCAGCAGATGTAGCCCAGGAGGGTGAACTACTTCATCATGCCTGCTGTGTAGATTATATGTGGTGACTTATTTCACTATTTTACACTATTTTTCAACGTTATTTGTGCTTATTTTCATGCTTCTAATTCACTAAAATCATCTACAATTCATGGTTAAAATCCTCAATCCTTAAGAAAACTAATGAGACAAGTATGTACATGTTTATAAACTAAAAAGACACTTAGCACAGCAAAACTAATACAGTCCTTTTAGATCAGATTGGTATCAGAGCTAGAGTTTATTCTCTGGTGTTGTTTTGTGTAAAGAATTGTTTAATTGTTTGCAATTTTTTAGATGCTTATAAGGCTCAAGCTCAAGAGAGGAGAAGGAAAATTGATGGGAGCATAAGGGTCTCAATAAGAGCCAAAGCAAAGGAGACAAATATTGCCACAATCTCCACCACCTAGTTCACCTCCTAAGGAAGCAAGAGTTGCATTAAGCATGTCTCATAGAAAAGGAGAAATCCATGAAGAATTTGATCCCAAAGAGGAAGAAAGAGTGTTCAGGAAAGCATTCCTTGACATGATTGAGATGGTTAGAATCCTTTATCAATAAAGGAATGAGAGACTAGAAGGATAAGGATCCAAACTTCACAAGGAAGGACAGGGATCTTCAGGAGGTCACAATGATGAAGATAAGTCAAAGAATGGAAATGGAGGAAATGGAGGCAATGGAGAGCCATCATCCTCACCCTCATCATCATCATCCTCTACTTCTTCTTCAGTACATCAGCCACACAAGTCAAAGAACACTGGTAAAATTCCTTTTTTTTTAATTTATGTTAAGTTTGAATTGCCAATGTTTAATAGTGAATTCAATGCAGAAAAGATTGATAATTGGATTAGGAAATTGGAGGTATATTTGAGAATCCAGAACCTTCAAGATGATGATACCAAAATCCAATTAGCTTCATTGAGAATGGAAGGTGAAACACGTGTTTGATGGGAAGCCAAGACAAAGGAGGAGATCAAAAACATGGTAAGATTATTCTATCATGGTCAGATTTCATTACTACTATAAAACAACAGTTTTATCCATTAGCTCATATGCAGAAATCCATAATGAACTGGAAAAACTTTAGGCAATTGAAGGGACAAAATGTGCAAGAATACACCCAAGAATTTAGGAGAAGAGATCTCTTATTAGGGGTAGATTTTCAGAGCCAAGATACTTTGCTCAAGTATATACGAGGCTTAAATAGCTACCTAAAACATACTATTCTCATGTTTAACCCCACCAGTCTAGATGAAGTATGTGTTCAGGCCACACATCTAGAATCTAGAGGGAAGAACATTTCTGGAGAGGGTAGAAATAAACCTTTTAAGGGTAAAAACAAAGGGAAGACCTCAGAAGGTAAAAGAAAAAAGAATGCATATATTAATAAAGAGGGAGAAAAGATGGTTTTTAAACATTTTTCAAAAGAAGGCCATGATGAAACTCATTGTTGGAAATTACATCCTGAAATGAGGCCAAAGAAATACAACAACAAAGGGAAACATAAAACTGCAACTACAACTCAACATGATTTAGGAGATGATTCAGGTGATGAATCTAAGATTACAGCCATGGGATTGAAGAAAATGAAGGGGAAAGAAATTAAAACTAAACCCAGTACTAGTACATCAAACTGTCACATACATGCTCCAAATGAAGAAGAAAGAATTGAATTGTTTCATGTGAGGGTCATATCCAAGCATACCAAGATTGACACATTGTTTGAAAATGGGTCACAAGAAAACTTAATCTCTAAAGACTTGGTCAAGAAACTTAACCTTGAGACCATACCACATCCAAAACCATATCCATTAGGTTGGATTTGTAAGGATGCAAATTTACAAGTTTCAAAGAAATGCATATTGTGGTTTGCAATCACTGCACATTTTGTTCACACAGTTGAATTAGATGTGGTTTCACTTGACATAATAGGTATTGTGTTGGGGAGTCTTTACTTGTATGACAGGAAAGAGATCTTCCATAACCATGAGAACAAATATCATTTATTCAAAGATGTCAAGGATTACATTGTCAGAGCACATCGCAAGAAGACAAATATGTTATGGTAAATGTTGGACAGGTAAAGAGACTAGTAAATTCAAGAAAGAATTGTGTTATTATTAAGATTAAGCCTAAAGTTGATGTTAATCATGAATCATTTGAGGGATGTGATCCTAATTTGAAATCATATTTATATGATGTAGTTAATGCACAACATGAAATGTTTAAGGAGCCAACAGGGTTGCCTCCAAAAAGAGAGATTCACCATGAGATTTAGTTGCAGCAAGATTGTCCTCTTCCAAACATCGGTATGTATCGCATTTCGATAATGGAGAATGCTGAAATAAAGAGGAAAATTAAAGATATGTTTTACAAAGGAATCATAAGGCCAAGCACCTCGCCATGCGGTTCACCCATATTCTTGATACCAAAGAAAGATCGGAATTGGCGCATGTGTGTATATTTTCGAGCTTTGAACAAGATAACGGTAAAGAATCGTTACCCAAGGATAGATGATTTGCTTGATCAGCTGAAAGAAGAAAAAAATTTCACTAAGTTAGATTTACGAAGTGGATATCATCAAGTAAGAATTGCAGAAAGTGATAAATGGAAAACTGTATTCAAAACCAAACAAGGACTCTTTGAATGGTTATTTATGCAATTTGGTTTGTATAATGCACCGGAAAATTTTATGCTTGTTATGGATAGTGTTTTGCGTCCATTCCTTGATGACTTTGTGATTGTGTACTTAGATTACATATTGATTTTCAGAAAAACAATAGAATAACATGTATTGCATGTGAATAGAGTGCTTGACGTTTTGACGAAAGAGAAATTGTTTCTTAAGATGCCAAAGTGTGAGTTTGGAAAGACTTCTTTGGTTTATTTGGGACATATTGTAGGAGGAGGAGAGTTGAGAATTGATCCTTCTAAAGTGGAATACATTATGAATTGGCCCACACCCAAAACAATTACCAAGGTAAGAAGTTTCTTAGGTGCATCTCAGTATTGGAGAAATTTTATTGCTAACTTTTCTTCCGTCACAGCTCCTATGCATGCAGTGACAAGTGTGAAGAAAGGCTTCCAATGGGGAGGAAAACAACAACAAGATTTCGAAGCTTTAAAATACAAGATCAGTTCAGCTCCAGTCCTTACATTACCAAATTTGAGACAGCCATTCGAGATTCAAACCTATGCTAGTGATTATGCCATGGGCGCAGTACTTTTGCAGCATGGTAAGCCTATCGCATTTCATTCTGAAACATTTAATGGTGATGTGACAAACTATCCTACATATGAAAAAAAAATATATGCATTGGTACAAAGTTTCAATAAGTGGAAACACTACTTGATGGGTAAAGAGATGACTGTACATACTGATCACCAACCATTACAGTACTTGCAGTCACAAACAAAATTGCAGCAATCAAGACATTTCAGGTGGATGGGATTTCTTCAACAGTTTCACTTGGTTATAAGGTACAAGAAAGGTATTTTGAATGAAGTTGTTGATATGATTTCAAGACCAATCATTAGTGCATCTAATTTACTCAAAAATAGTTCTATTGTACATGAGAGTTACATAGAACAATATGCACATGATGTTGATTTTCAAGATGTGTATGCTAGTTTGAGTGAAGGGAATCAAGTTGAAGAAAAGGATTATCACATGCATAATAATCTGTTGTTTCATTTGGGCAAGTTGTGTATACCACAAGGAGAGAGGCGAAGTGTCATGAGAGAAGCTCATTCATCTCTTATTGCTGGACACTTTGGGGTAAGAATAACAGTGACACATCTACAGAGGTATTGCTATTGGCCTCGCATGGTAGATAGTGTGTCGCGTTTTATAAGAGGTTGTTATATGTGTGCAAAAAGTAAGCCTAGTAATAGGAATCTTGGGTTGTACACGCCACTACCGATACCATCAAGGCCATGGGAGAGTGTCTCCATGGACTTTGTTGGAGTTCTACCTATGTTAAGAAAAAAACATGATTATATTTATGTATTTGTGGATAGATTCAGTAAAATGTGTATACTTATGCCATGTAAGAAAACCATTACTGCTGAAAAAAATGTTGAACTTTATTTTCAACATGTTTGGGTTCATTATGGATTGCCAACTTCTATTGTTAGTGACAGGGATTCTAGATTCATTGGGAATTTTTGGTCCAATCTATGGAAGATGATGGACACAAAGTTGAAAAAGAGTATTGATTTTCATCTGCAAACCGATGGAAAACCCGATGTGGTGAACAGAACCATTGTGCATCTATTGAGAGGATATTGCAGCAAACATCCTAAGTTGTGGGATGAAAAACTGGATTACATTCAGCACGCTTACAACCGGGCAAAGCACTGTTCAACTCAAACATCACCTTTTGAAGTATGCTTTGGGTATTTTCAAAAATCGCCATTAGACTACATCTTTGGGAAGGATGTTGCAAATGATGGCCATAGTGATATTGACAAGGCTCAAAAGTTCATTGAGAAAATTCAGATTATACATCAACAAGTTCAAGAACAGCTTGAGAAAATTCAAAGAAAATACAAAGAGAGGCATGAAAAACATAGAGTTGATCATAAGTTTCAAGAGGGAGATGAGGTATGATTGCACATTAGCAAAGCAAGGATGCAAGGGGAAGGTAAAAAGCTCAAACCCATTCGCTATGGTCCATTCAAGATCATAAACAAAGTTGGTAATAATGCATTTCAACTTGACTTGCCTTCTTATATGCAAATGTATTCAGATGTTAATGTTAAAAATTTACGTTTGTATGAGCCACCTTTGATCGATGATCAAGGAAGTGATGTTCAGCTACCTTTTATTGAATATTTCTCGCCAGAATTTCTGGATGAGCTCAAGGAATACACAATTCTTGACAGGAGGACAAGAGCATCCAAGAGGGAAAGTGTTGATTGCCTTCGAGTTGGGCTCAAAGGCACTAAACCAAGCAAGGAAAAGTGAATGGAGGTTGGAAAGGTGAGGGAGTTGTACTCTCATATACTGAATAGGTAATCAATTCTTTTGGGGTCCAAAAGCTTCCCAATGGGGAGAAGTGATCAGGAGCTCATAAATTTTGCTCAAAATTGAAATTTATAGGATTAGGTTGAAACTAGGATGGTTTCGTAGATCTCGTCTTCCTGATTTTGGCGCCACGAATGGTTCGAAAAACCAATGTAGTATGGAGAGATATCGCGTTCTGATGGAAATCCAAAACAGGTAAAATTTGCGACAGGGTTGACTGGGATGCCCAGTCAACAAGGTGGATTGCACAGTCATCAAAAGGAATATTTTGAGGAATATTCCTTACTCAGAACCAATCCCAGGCTGACAAGTGGTGCCATTTGGTTGGTTGAATGGTTGTACGTTTTGGTTGAAGGGCCAATCAGGAATGGACATGCCAATGGGAGCTAGACCAGCGGATGTAGCCCAGGAGGGGTGAACTGCTTCATCATGCCTGCTGTGTAGATTATGTGTGGTGACTTATTTCTCTATTTTACACTTCTATTTAGTGTTATTTGTGCTTATTTTCAAGCTTCTAATTCACTAAAATCATATACAATTCATGGTTAAAATCCTCAATCCTTAAGCAAACTAATGAGACAAGTATGCACATGTTTATAAACTGAAATGATAGTTAGCACAGCAAAACTAATACAATCCTTTCAGATCAGGGCAGGTCCTGGGGTCAAACATGCGGGCCTCCCAGGATCAGATTGGAAATTCATAGCATATCGAATATTTTTTAACTTTATCATTAGATTTTCGGTGCAACAACATTTCAAATATGGTATAAGGTTACAACAAATATAACCCAAATTTTATCATTGGACCGGTGGTGTATGGCATCACGTATTATATTTGGAATATGGTTGAACTATAGTCTTATGGTGATATACAATTGTGCCACGTGTTTTAAAAAAATGTTAATATAGAATATGGTTATATTGGCGTTGATACCCGTGGCATGTTAAAAATAACATATGGTTAAACCATATTCCAACTCCGCACCAAATTTAAAATGGAGGCTCTGTTATAACATTAGAGCACCGATAACAACCTTTGGGTTTGGTGGGGCCACTAGATGTGGCGAGCTCCGCCCACCCTTCCCCCCAAATTGAAAAATTTCCAAACTTTAAATATATTTTTGTGGCTTTGCTATAACATATGAACGTGTGGCCTATTAGTAACATTTTGTATTGATGTTTCGGAGGCCATGGGTTCGACCCACACTTGGAATTTTGACATGTGACTTTGACTTGACTTTGAATTTGAATTTGACTTGCCACATGTCATAGACTACCACGTGGCCTACTGTGGCCATTTTTTTCATGTTGGGGAAAAACTTCAAAACGTGTTTTCTCCCTCATACAGAAGCCATTTTTCAAACCAAACATACCACTTGAATCAACACGACAAGCTCTTCGAATTGGTGCTAGTTTCATAAGCATCTAAGACTATAAAATTTTAAGCATTTCGAGGATCCTCCTAGATCACACAAACTCTTTATCTGGATCTACGATCTTTAACACTAGAGCATGTGTCAATAATTGCTTTAACTGATCAAAACTAGTTGCATATTCCTCTATCCATTCAAACTTCTTACTTTTCCTTTGCAATGATGTTATAGGATAAGAAATTTATGATAATTTCGTAATGAACCTCCTACAATAACCTGCTAACCACATAAAGGACCTTACCTCATCCACATTCCTAGTTGCTACCCATTCCATGATAGCCCTTATCTTCTCTAGATCCACTACTATGTCTTCCTTGGAAACAACATCTCCCAAGTAGTGTACCTCTTTGTGAAAGAAACTACACTTGTTGAGCTTAGCATACAATTGATGCTCTCTCAATAATCTCAATCTTGTTGCTAATTTTTCAGCATGCTCTTCTTAATTTTTAGAATATACCAATATATCATCAATGAACACAATAAGAAACTTGTCCAAATAAGGACGTAATACACTATTCATCAAGCACATAAAAGCAGTTGGAGCATTAGTCAAACCAAATGGAACTACAACAAACTCATAATGCATGTACCTCATTTGGAAAGTTTTCTTTTGAATGTCATATTCTTTAATGCGCACACGATGATATCCTCATCTCAAATCAATATTCGAGAACATTGTTTATCCCTTCAACTTATTGAACAAATCATCAATCCTTGGCAATGGATACATGTTCTTAATGACCCAACCAGAACATCTAGGCAACAAACCTCGAATTCACACATCAGTAAGCATGGGCATGCCATCATCTTTAACTGGTTAAATTACATGAATTTTCTCTTAGATTCACTATCAGTAGAAAACATCAAAGATAAGAAGAGTAGTGGGCATTAGGGTACCATGCAGGGGTATATCCTAAGCCTGATTTACTGATTCTTATCAGAGAATAAATGGACAGTATGATTAAAATAAAATAAGACAATGCAATAAGAGAAACATCACCCGTAATATAGACCAGGATCCTGTGAAATTTTCTTGTTCAATTGATGTGCAAAACCAGTCACATACTTTGAACTCAATGGCTGATAACATTCCATACTTCTCCTCCCAGCCTACTAAATTACAAACTACTGAGCTACTTCCCCCAATAACTGTTCTAATATTCAAAAGAATCCCTACAACTAACAACAACCATTACAAAGTATTCTTCAGGGGTTCTTATAGGAGAATGGATAACTGTAGTAGTAGATGTACATTTAATTGATTTCATTAAGATAGAGTGGAGGAAGTATTCATGCCCACTCTGCTTAATGGCTCTGCCTCAATTGTGTGTACTCGGTAGTCTGGTTCGAAGTCTCTGTCAGGCTGACCATAGCCTCAGATGTGTTCTTTGAAGTCCTCTCTGACTGTATGGTACTATGTTCTGTCTCCTAAAACAAGTAAGGTGACTGAAGGTCTTATGGGCTTCCATTCTTCCATAACTATTGTTCTGACAGTTAGAAGCTTATGTCAGTGAAATATCTTTAAGGGCTCGAGGAGGCATGGAGAACATTGTCAGGAGGTGTCCTTTCTGGAGAAAAAGCGTTTTGTTGATGCTGAAACACTAATATGGCTTATTTGAGTGCTCCAGGCCTTATTAGGCCTCTTAATCATCTTCATGATCCTTTTATGCGTCTCTATCCTTTAATCATGAGATTATGGGCGTTAAATCTTCAATAAGGGAGCCAAATCCCTTAATTACCTTCACTGATGTTTCTCCGATGATCATCTCTGCGCTCTATGTCACAGTGAACATGACTGTAGAGATAGAGTGAATTTCTCACTCTGAAAACCCTACACAATGCAATAAACGCGTTACAAAATCCAGGCGAGTGGTGAAAGACTGCTACGAAGGCCTGTGGAACGGTGGCGGAAATGGTGGAGGCAGTAAGAAAATGGATGAAAACGCTGCAGAATGGTGAAGAAACAGAGCTAACGAAGGTTTGGTGTGAAAATGGCTCCGGTCCGTCCGATTAGATAAGGCACCAATGATCAACGGTCGAGATTGGCTGATGGAGGTGTTAATATTAAGTTAGGCGGAGAAAAAGGCCTTTAGTGTAAAACATAAAGGTTTAAGGTTTGGGAAAATACAAAGGAAAACAAGTTAAATCGAATGAAATCGGAGGAGATTAAGTGGTGGGACCTGGAGAATTATGGGCTGTTAGATCTCAGGAGGAGATCAACGGCGGAGATCCCTGGATGAAACTCTTTAGAAGGTCCGATGAGAGAACATGGATGAAAACACGATGGAATGAGGGCCGTAGATCTAGATCAAACGGACGGTCACGATTGGATCTGAAGATTGCAATCGGGGAAAACAAGAAATGTCACATTAATACTCTCATATTGGCGATGACACAATGTTGCGATGGCCATTGGATCAATCAGGATGGATGACCGTGATTGGATCGAAGATTGCCCATCGGGGGAGACAGAAAATGGGGACGCTTGGGTCTGCATGATGCGATTACGCGCCAGCCGTCCAATCTGGAACCAGATCGACGGTCCGCAGTTAATTGGAGGGTAATGTAGAGTGATATGGGCATGATGCACAATTAGCGCTGACCGTTGGATCTGTGGAGATCAACAGATCAGATCACAGTGGAGGCCAATAGACCAAATAACCATCGCATCGGAGATTTTCAATTTACAAAAGAAATGCGTTCTCAACAATCTTCTGATAGCGATTAGCGCTTGGGGCTTTAGCACCTGGTCTCAGGCACAGGTCACATGGTGGGGAAGTGGTTAGGGGCTTAGCTGAAAGGGGCTTAGGCCTGTAATGTAAAAATGGGTTTTTGGCTTAAATTTAGTGCCTTTTAAGGCCAAAAGGAGGGTTTCGGTAGAGGGGAAAAGGGGTTTTTAAACCAAATGAAGGGAGTTATAAGGTTTAAACAGGGGATTTTGATGTTTTAGAGGGTTAGTGAGGGATTTTGGAGGAATTACTAAAGGGGAAAAAGGTGATGAAAATAGAGGCTTTGTGGGAATGAAGTAAGGGGGAAAGGAGGCCTTTTTGACCAAAATTCTTTCACAAACAGTGAGGCTTTTTAAATTGAAACAGCAGTGAAGATTGTTCAAAAGGAAAAAGACACATGGAGGCTTCAAGAATGAGATATTTTTAGAGGAAATGTATCTATTGAAGGCTCAAAAACATTTTAGCCACCTATTTGCTTGTCAAAAAATTCATAGGTGGCTAACAAAACCAAAACAAAAATAGAAACCAAAATATCAGAAGAGATACTAATCAAGATAGGAAAAGAGATAATGACCAACAAATTAGGCCTCCCTTTCAACAAAACTATGTTGATCAAGAAGAAGAAAGGGAAGTTGAAAGGTTGGAAGAAAATAATGTAAACTTAATAGGATCTAATAGTGAGACATATGTTTTTCTCACTGAAGAAGAACAAGTATTCTTCTCTTCAGAACAAACTAAATACAATAATGAGGATTCTGAAGATTACATATTGGGGTTTGAAAATTCTATCATGGAGGTACAAAAAAAATACAATCTTAGAAGCAAAGGTAGCCTAGAGAGTTCCAGTGACAAAAACACTAGTACTGTTGTTAAGAAAACCTCAGAAAATCAGCCTAAGAAGAGAACAAGTAACACCAACACTTTAGCCAAGAAAGTTGATTAAAATAAAGACAAAAAAATTCAGCAAAGTGTCGAACAAAGCTGCCCTAGTACTTTTGCTAGTGGCCCTAACAAATCTATCCCAAACAGCAGTCCAAATAAAGTTCAGCAAATCAAAATTGCTGAAAGAGTTTTAAATGACAAAACATATGTAAATATGTCAAAAACAATAGTTCCTTTTAGCCTTGAAGGGGAAATTTCCAAGATTAAAATCACCATACCCTTAGCTGAACTAGTAACTCAGGATGTATATAAAAAACAAGTTTTGAAAGCTTTGAATATGGGTAGTGACACTGATAATTTAAACTTGGAAAATGATAAACCAAAATTATTGTTTGGTCCTGAAGTTGAAGGGAAATACCAAGAAGGGGTTGTCCCTCCCTTCTATGTCAGCTTGAATATACATGATAAAATCTTGCACAATGCCATGTTAGACTCAGGTGCTTCTCACAATCTTATGCCCAAAGTAGTAATGGAAAGCCTAGGCTTAGAAATTACTAAACCATAAAAAGACCTGTATTCTTTTGATTCAAGTAGGGTCAAATTATTAGGCTTAATTAAAGATTTGTGTGTTAACTTGTCTCAAATTCCTGCTAAGAATCTAGTAATGGACATAGTGGTAGCTGACATTCCCCCTAAGTATGGCATGCTTCTATCTAGATCATGGGGAGCCAAAATTCAGGGGAGCCTTCAAATGGACATTTCTTATGCCACAATCCCAGTGTTCAACCAAACTAGAAGATTATACAGGGAATCCCACATGAAATACATGGTGAGAAATATAGATAGACCAAAAAATTCTCCTATCTACTCCATACATTCAAATTTGGATTCCTTTATCTTATATAATGAAGATGAAATCAGCCAGCAAGAAAAGGAAGACAAAGGAGAATTTAGTCTACCAGAACAGTCAAATCTACCATCAACTCAAGAAAAGAACAGTCCAGATTTTAGCAGCCTTGAACAACAGAAAGAAAATGAAAATGAGATTAAAATACTTTGGAAAATAAACTTTGATGGCTCTTGTAGCAAACTAAGTGCAGGGGATGTTATATGGATACAGAACAAAAACAAAGGATTTTCCTATAAACTGGATTTTCCATGCACAAATAACATTGCTGAATATGAAGCCCTCCTTATTGGCCTACACTTACTCAAATATTTAAGAGCCAAAAGAATATCATTCCAAGGGGATTCTGAGCTAATTATCAGACAGATTAAAGGGGAGTATTCAACCAAAAACCCAAAACTCAAAGAATATAGAAATGTTGCCCTTGATCTCCTAAAAACCTTTGAAAAATATGAATTCATTTTCATCCCAAGAGCTCAAAATCATCTAGCAAATGAACTTGCCTTTGCTACCAGTAATTTCCAAATACCATAGGAAAATGAACAGTTCGATATAAAGGTAAAAAAAAAACCTGCAACACCCGACAATGAGGATTATTGGCAAGTGTTCGAGGGAGAAAAACACAGATTATTTCCTGCAATCAAACAATGATTTTGCTATAACAACACCTACTTCAAGCAATGAGGAAAATTGTTTTAATGAAGAACAAATCCCTGAAACAGAGCTGTCTTTTTTTGCTAATGTAAACCATTTTGAACATTCTTTTAGGGTAGAAATAGTTTTACAATGTAAAAATGATACAATTCCAAGAGGTATTATACCATTAGAGCAAATTTTCGATTTCAATGATGTAGCCAAAGAACCAAGGATGGAGCCTATAGAAACGAACATAGAAGAACATAACATAGGCAGCCTAGTAGAAACCAAAATGATAAAGTTATCCAGCACTCTCCCAGCCCATATCAAACAGCAATACATAAAACTTTTCAAAGAATTTAAAAATCTGTTTGGTTGGGGATACAAGGATTTAAAATCATATGATACTAGCATCATTCAACACAAAATTTCTCTTAAGGAAAATTAGAAACCTTTCAAACAAAAACTCAAAAGGATAAACCTTATTTTATTGCCTTTAGTTGAGAAAGAAATTAAGAAAATGTATGAGGCTGGGATCATAGTTCCCATCAGGTATTCAGAATGGGTTTCCAACTTAGTATCTGTTAGGAAAAAGACTAGGGAAATTAGGCTCTGCATTGATTTCAAGAATCTAAATAGAGCCTCCCTTAAAGATAAATATCCCTTACCAAAAATGGATCATATACTTCAAAGGGTGGTTGGGGCTAAAATAATTTCACTGTAGGATGGGTTCTTAGGTTACAATCAGGTTTTAGTACTCCCAACTGACCAACATAAAACTGCTTTTACTACACCTTGGGGTACATTCAAGTATGTCAAAATGCCATTTGGTTTAATGAATGCAGGGTCCACCTTCCAAAGGGCCATGGACATAGCCTTCTCAGAAGACACAGGCTATTTCATAATCATTTATCTTTATGACATTACTGTTTTCTCTAAAACTGATGAAGAACACTTTATTCATTTGAGAAACGTTTTTGAGAAATGTAGGAGATATAGCTTATCTTTGAATCCCAAAAAGACACTCTTTGGTCTCCAAGAAGGAAAAATTCTTAGCCACATTATTTCTGAAGAGGGAATCAAAGTGGACCCTAAAAGGATTGATGGCATATTGAAGATCAACCATCCTAGAAACCTTAAGGAATTACAATCTTTCATTGGGAAGATAAAATTTTTAAGGAGATTCATCCCCAACCTTGCTGAGTTGTTGAGAAATATCAAAAACATGCTTAATAAAGAGGTAGGTGTTAAATGGACAATACAGGCTAAACAATCATTTGAACTAGTGAAACAAGCTTTAACTCAAACACCAGTTCTTATTAGTCCTGATTTCACCAAGTATTTTTATATCTTTTCTTTCGCATCTAAACATACAATAGCTGCAGTATTACTACAAAATAATGACATGGGGCATGAAAAACCAATATACTTTTTTAGTAGGGCTTTAAGAGATGCCCCACTCAAGTATAACATCATGGAGAAACAAGCCTTAGCCTTGGTAAAAGCATTGAAAGACTTTAGAGTCTACATTTTGCATTCTCACATCATTACTTTTGTCCCACATACTATTGTCAAATATATTCTAAGTAAAGACCCTGATGGTAAAAGGTGAAAATGGATTGCTATTATTCTAGAATATGACTTAGAAATCAGGCCTACCAAACTAGTCAAACGGTAGGGATTAGCAAAACGCATGGCTGAGTCAAACTTCCAAGCACTTGATATGAACATGGTTGATGTCTTAGAAGAAATAGAGGAATTCACAACCCCATTCATTGAAGAAAATTTTTTGAATTCACCTTGGTATGCTGACATCATATATGTGCTGCTTTATCTGAATGCCCCTCCTTCTTTGTCTAAAACTAAAGATAGATTTTTGAAACAGAAGGTTTTGAATTATTGCATATTAGATAGGGTTTTATATTGGAAGAATGTTGTTGGAATATTGCTTAAATTTTTTCTTGAGAGTGATGCAGCAAAAATCATGCATGAGCTGCATGAAGGAGAATGTGGTGGACATCTGTACTGGAAGACTACAACAAATAAAATCCTCAGATCTGGTTACTATTGGCCCACCCTTTTCCCAGATACTCAAAAAATTGTCATGTCTTGCCATAAGTGTTAATATTTTTATGGAAAAATAAAACTTCTACCTTTACCCCTACATCCCATCAGTGTTGAGGCTCCTTTTGAATAATGGGGCTTGGACTTGATTGGGGAAATTCACCCATCTTCTTCAGCCCAACATAAGTGGACCCTCACTGCCACTGATTATTTTACCAAGTGGATAGAAGCCATACCCTCTAGGAATGCTACTGACTCTGTCATTATCAAGTTCCTTGAAACAAACATACTATCCAGATTTGGTTGTTCAAGAAAAATTGTCACAGATAATGTTGCTACCTTCAAATCCAAGAAAATGGTTGACTTCTACTATAAATATCATATCACCTTGGGTCATTCCACTGCCTACTATCCTCAAGGAAATGGGTTAGTTGAATCCTCCAACAAAAGCTTTGTCAATATTATCAAAAAACTGTTGGAGAAGAATCAGAAATCATGGCATAGTAAGCTTGTTCATGCTTTATGGGCTGATAGATTAACCACCAAAAAGTCAATAAATATTTCCCCCTATCAGCTGGTTTATGGCATGGATGCAATCTTCCCAACCTCACTAGGAGTTCCAGTCATGAAGCTCCTCCAAGAAGTACAATCTGAGGAAAATGATATGCAGAGAAGGATAAATCAGACCATTCATCTACAATAGACCAGAGAGGAAGTGTACATCAGAACACAAACAGTCCAAGAGAGTATCAATAAATTATTTGACAAGAGGACTAAATAAAATGATTTCCAAGTTGGAAATGTAGTTCTAAAGTGGGATTCTAGAAGAGAAGAAAAGGGAAAACATGGCAAATTTGAAAATTTGTGGAAAGGGCCCTACATTATTCATTCTATCAGGGGTCATAATGCATTATTTCTGCAAGAGCTGAATGGGGAAGATCTATTTGGAGGTCCTATCAATGGCAGGATGCTCAAGCACTATTTTTGCCAGGCGTCCTAAATTTCAAAGTTTTTATTTTTTCCGCTGTGTATAAATTTTCTATTTTAATTTGAAAATAGAAGAAAAACACAAAAACAATAGAAAAAGAAAAGAGGGCAGATTCAAAAAAGGTACAACCCCATACCCAAAAAAGAGAATTTTCTGAAAGTGAGCAAATATAAGTGCCACTGCTTATTAAAAAATGATATATTGTTCAGTCATCTAGCCTAATCATGGTTGAACATTCTTTAAATTTATGTTGATAAGTTAGTAGAAGCACAGATTGATAATATTTTTTTAGACTTGGCTTATCAGTAGAACAGATTAGGATAGAAAGGAAATGGTTCTAACAAGCTCAAAATCTGAACCAAGGAAGAATAGGAAAATAATAAGCTCTAAATAGATCAAAACCAGAGCTGGAAAAAGAATAGAAGGATGTTTATAATTTTCAGATCTTAAGCCTTCACCATTTTGTTTTATTTTTCTGCAAATAAAGTCTATGTGCAGCTTGTACATACAGCCATAGAAACCATAGAAAATCAGATAGTCTAATCCTGATTTGACTGTGTTTAAATTTCTTGTTTTAGGAATAGAAATAAAATCTGTCAAACAGCTTAATATTGACAGATAGTAGCTTAGGTAGAAAAATAAAGAGTTCAACAATTTAATCTGGACTCTTGGAAGAGATAAGGATAGGATTAGATAGTTTATTTATGTTTTCAAAAATAAAATGTCAAAGAGTTTGCTAGTTCAAATGCATTCAAAAAGGAAGAAAAAATGCTAGGACAAAGTAAGGTTGGGTAGGTAGAGATGCTCTTTTGAAGAAATTACATGTTGCAGATTGATAAAGGTTGTCCTTTTCAGAGAAAGATCAGCAAGAAAAGAAGAAACATGCCCAATGGATGAGGCACTGGTCCACTAAAAGCTAGAAATTATAAACTGAGGTTCTGGACACCCAAAAAGACAACTGTCCTCCCCAAATGGAGCCATTGTTAGTCATCCATAATTTTGATTTTATCCAAATATGACTAAATTTGACAAACCCAGATTTCTAGAACAAAGTTGTAAAAAACATTATGAGTTCTAGAAATCTCACTGCCTTCATCTTTCTAAGTCTGTCAGTTCACCAAAATCTTCATCTATTTTTCCCAAAAAGGTTATCCTGTTGTTCCTTTAAAATGTTGTTCCTTAGCAGTGTTGTTCCTTAGCATTGTTGTTCCTTAACAGTGTTGTTCCTTAGCCTGTTGTTCCCAAAGAAGTTGTTTTCTAAGGCCCCATTTTCCAAAGATCCCCTTTTTTCCCTTCTTATTTCAACCTTCATTCCATCTTAAAAAACCCTTTTAAAACCGATATAACCCTTTTCTTTTGGTTTAAAAAATGCTTCATTTACCCATGAAAAACCCTTTAAACCCATAAAAACCCCTTTTTATGGTTTAAAAATGCCCCTCTTTATCTATCGGAACTTCTAAAAATTGGCCTAAAAACCCATTTTTAGCCAAAAACAGTCTTTTTTGCAACTAAGGTTTAAGCCCCTGAGAGCTTAAGCCTTTCGCTCCTTTTCTCCATATGTCCGAGCGCTATGACCAAGTGCCCAAACCCCATCACATTGGAAATTCCTCGATGAACCTGCATTTCCTTTTATAAAATTCTCCCCGTCGATGCGAATTAGCTCCCTTTCTCTGGCCCCTGGTCACTTCTCCTCCACGGGACCGTGCCCCAGGCCCAAGCTCTTAGCCCCCCCCATCGCATCGGCATTCCCTTTCTTTTCCTCCTTGCCCATTATATTATTTTTATTGATCCACCGATGTGATTAGCTCTTCCCCTCCGCTCCTGGTCCCTTTTCCTCCATAAAACCCTTTCCTTCCCTTGTCTTTAAGACCCTCCCCTGATCTTATATTTTATCCCCGTGCCCCTTACCAAACACATTTTCCTTTGTATAAACACGCTATCAAATAAAAGCAAGCCCACGTCATTTACTTGGCCCCACCACCCACCTCTTAAACCCCTTCCACCAATCTCCACCCGCCACCTGTATCCCACTCCCATCCGTTGAAGTTGCACCCCATATTTCAAGCTCCACCTGCGCCGTTGATCTCATGCCTTGAGATCTGACGGCGCAGATTCAACTTCGCGTTCGTTTCGCCTCCGGGGTTTAAAAACCCAAATCCACGCGAAACCAGCGGTTTCCATATGGACAGACGGCAAGCAATGTACTGTATTACGTTCAATCTACGCGAAACCACAAACCACTTAAACTCTGCGCGAAAAATTCTAGTGGTTTTCCGAAACCACCTTCGTTTTTTCACGCCAATATTCAACTTCAAACCCTGTTTTAAGTTTCTCTGCCATATAATTTCCTCCTCTGCTTACATCTCCGCTTCCACTCAGCTCCTCCGCCCCCACACAACCTTTGTAAGCAATGAAACCTCCATTGCAGGGTTTTATTAACGTTTTTTGGTTTTTTGCAGGGTTCAATGGAAGTTTTAAAAGCCAAAAAGCCTTCTCAGGGTTCAATTAAGGAGTGGAGCTGAGGGTCACTACCTCTAAAGCCCAAATTACTGCAAAATCACAAAAATAAGCATTCAGGGTTCGAGTTTCATGGTTTTACCAATACTCTTTAAGCATTGGTCATATTATCAAACCCTCCAGCGCCAAAATAAACCCTGCACACGACAAAACGAAGAGGAATCAGTGAAGTAAGAAGAAAGAAAGAAACAAAGATTAAAGATGCAGTTAAGGGACAGATGAATGAAAGTTCAAAAGAAACCGAAAGGTTTCAAAAACATAAAGATGATGATAAAGGCAGACAAAGGGTTAAAGGCTTAATATTGACAAATTAAAGAAGAAAAGCACAGTTAAAGACAGAGAATTAAAAAGTTTAAAGAAATCAGATTAAAGGTTGAAAGATGAAGATCAAAGGTTAATGTCAGGAAACCGAAGAATTTGAAGACTTAACCAATAAAATAAGAAGGTTAATGCATAAGGTCAAAGAGTAAAGGCATAATCTTACAGTTTAAAGGTGGATATAGTCAGCAAAAGGACAACATTTTGAATATAGCAGTGTATAAAGAAAAAGGGCAACAATGTTACATTATGAAGGCCAAAGACATCATCAGGCCTTAATAGGCAGTTTTAATGATAAAATAAAGGAAATATAGGCCTAAAGGGACCTCGGATAAATCAACAATAGAGCAGTTATTCACTTGATAAAACTGACTGCCACCTTTCACTTAATTTATGTCTCAAAGGGAAAATCGGCAGTTATTGTTGGGTTGTGAATACAACCACCTTTTAACACTTATTTCATCCATTTTTACTCTTCTTTATCATTTCATTTATTATAATTTATCATATAAATCCATCTTATAATGATTTATGTTCTTATGGATGAATATTATTTCTTCTCCTTTATTTTTAATAAATTGATGATTATTATGCATAATTTTATCAATGATGGTTTATTAATATATTTTGTGATATCACTCACCATTTTAGCCTCCAAGATATTTGTCAGATTGAAGATTTGATTTCCAAATCATCATCAAATATTCCAACTCAGAAATTCGCTGGAATAAGAAGTGACAATTTTGCGGTTAAGATTCTGGGAAAATGAAGAAGAATCTGGAAAATATGGAACATGGGTTTTGTCTAGAACGGGCCCAATTAACTTTATTGAAGAATTTTTTGCCCAAATTTGGCCTGTATTGAGAGAAACACAGGGTTCTTTGAGAACGATTTTCTCAGATTTGTTATTGCGACCGTTCTCTAAATCTCAGCTGCAAAGCCAAATTCGCCTTGCTCTTGTTTAAAGATTGTTGGAAATGTATTTTCTGGTTGATCAAGTTTTTGGGAACAATCCAATATTGTTATGGGAGATCATATTTGCTATTTAATTTCTCCTCTTTCTGATTATAAAAGGAGAGCATGTATTGTGTATTGGAGAGGATGAAAGAACAATGAATGATTATTGAATTCCCTTTGTAACACTATAATTCCTTGACTCTTGTGAGAAAAGAGCAACTGATGTAAAAGCTATTCATGTTTTATTAATACAAAGAGGTGTTCTAGTTCCATTTCTCAAGCTCTGCAGTAGCCCAGCGACGCTTTCACCGACGGTTGAGGGCCCGACCTTGGTGGAGCGATCCGATGTTTGTATTTCTATTCTTTTATTTCTGTTGTGTGAAGTGTGTTTAATGTTTGTTTCAATTACAAAACTGGTTTACTGTTGTTAGATCAAATACAGTCATTGCTATTTCATCTTTTACAAGAAGCACATCTGCCGTTCGATTATCTTGTTATTATCATAAAGCTTTGTTGTTCTGTATCTGATTTAAGTTGTTGTTCCATTAGTTTATAATTTTATATAATTGGTTGTTGCATGGTGAGTGGCTGTCAACAGAATTAAAGCATGGAAATATAGTTGCTTGAGTATGTTAGAATTGTAATTGCTGTTCATTTCATGTTGCTGTTCTATTTTTGTTCATTGTTTATTCATAGTCTTCGATTAGCAAACAGATGAGTTATAGTTACATGTTGTTGTTCCTTTCCAGATTTCTTTTCTTTTAAGTTACGCTCATTGAATTTTCTTTCGTTTCGATTGCTTCAAGATCTCCAACTGTAGAGGATAGAGGCTTTTTCTTCCAAGTCCCCAGATTGGTTATCTTGCATCGATTTCTAAGGGAAAGAGTTACTGCTACTGCATCCCTGATCGATGTTTTACAAGATTGATGTAGTTTAATCTTTCCATTCATGTCACTGTAATTAGGTTTCTTTACAAGCATTTGTTACTTTTGTATTTTTTATTCTATACTACATCTTCACAACATTGCTCTTGGATGAATTGCAGCCTCAGACAGAGTACACTCTTGAAATAAAAATTCTCTCCCGGATTGATAATTAATGTGAGATAAATAGGTGTTAAAAAGATACCTTTTTATACCTCGACAGTTATTACACAAAAATATATTTTAAGGTTGTCAAACAGTTATTGTAAAAGACAGAAAAGAGCCTCAAAGTAAATATTTTCAACTATTTTATCCTCAGGAAGTAAAGACAGATTTAATACACAGAGAAGTAGTTGAGAAACATTCCTACCTTATGCATTGCATGGTTTTTAAGGATAGGAGTGCATTTACTGTGTCATTAACAACATTTTGAACCTTAGATAGTTCCACATCCTCATTTGCAACATATATACTGCATTCGAACTCATTGTATTTTGGGGGGGCATTTGATAACTCTTTGAAGTAATACATAGTTCTGCTGAGATTGAAGAGAAATTGATGTACTGGAACCTGTGGATGTTTTGACCTGTTTGTTGATGGAGAAAGCTCAGTCATTGGATCCCTGAGCTTGGCTGTTGGTGAATTATTCTAAATCTGTTTATGTTTGTCCTGTTTTCCATTTTGTTTTCACCATTTCTTTCTTACAATAGAGTAAAAGTTTTAGGCTAAGAAATGTCTCCTGGAAGCACCTTAGACCTGTTTACTCTTCACTGTATTTATGTTTTCATCTGTTGAATGTTTGATTGAGTAGTTTAACTACTTTTCAACCCTTAAGCTTTTTTATTTCAAGAATAGTTCAATACAGTTGCCCTCAAGATGATTTATGGCTTTCCTTGTTTCTTGTTGACACTTTAAAAAATTGTTTCTAAAGTCTCCTTTCAAAGTACCATTGTCCAAAGTTTGCCAAAGAGGTTTGTTTTGGTCATACCCTTTGTACTTGCTCAAATAATTGTTTTGAAGGCCTTTATAATTGCATTCCTAGATGTTTAGGAGTTCCCTCTTCTATGAAAGCAGTTATTTGTGAATCTTAAATGTTTTCTTATCCTTGAAAGTGAAATATTTGATGAAATAGAGCGTTCCTCGACTCTTAGATTTCATTTTGAAATTTTGTCTTGAAATTGTTATTTGCTAAAGTGTAATTTCTAGAATTCATGGTTAACCCTGTCTATAAAATACTCCTTCATCAAATAATTTTTTAAGTCCCTTTGTTGAGAAGTACATATAATTAAGGATTCTTAATTGCCCTTAGTTCTGATTTTCATTCTAAACCCTTAATTTTCATTTCATTTCACCTGAAAGACTTTGTTAATCCAATAGCTAAGTTATAATTGCCCTTTGATACCCCTGATTCATCTATAAACTTGTTACCATTTCCATTTGACTCCATTGCCCATTGACTTAGAGATTTCCCTTTTCTATCTATGCTTCCTAGATCATCATGTCCCAGCAAAGAATAAAAAAAACTCAAGCTTAATAACTAGCCTAAAATCAACCCTTTACAAGCAAACAAGTCATATCTTTGCAAAACAATTGAGAGATCCCTCTCTGAGACTAGGAGGGCTATATCCTAGAGCTCTAAAGACTGGTTTATGTGTTGCCTTGTCATTTAGTATGCTAATCTACTAAATCACAAGATCCCAACATATAGTAAGACATGAGTGAAGAGTCACATGTCCACTATGGTGGGGTTGCTCCAAAGTCTGATTGTCTTTAGTAAATTTTTGTAGTGCCTTTTCTCTTTCTTATGCCCAAAAATAAAGGTAGACCTAGAGATAGTAAGGGGATATTTATTCAAAGTACGAAATCACATTCATAATTATTTGCTCCTACAAAAGCACCCCCAACTAAACCTTATAATTGTTACACATGTATCAGAGAGAAGGGAGAAAGACCTACTACAAATGTGGCATCAAAAAAGAAAATATTACATCAAGAGGGGGCAGTACAACTTAAAAATATACCACAAAAAGAAAAAAAATATCTTAGGAGTTGTTGTAGGAACAAAACTTATGGTAGTATCATAGGTATATTTAGTAGTAAGAGGACCTCGAAGGGATTTGGGACCTGGGTACATTAGGTCCAATCCAATCGAATCTTCTTCTAGCTAGAATATCATACCAAGGATTACTTTTGAACCTGTAACAAGGATGCTTAACAGAGGATGAGTTGATGAGAACACAACCAATGACAAAAATAATGATAGAAACAATGGTGGGGCCAAAACTGAGGATAATGATAGATTCAGTACTTTATTCGGTGGAAACAATGACCGGAGAGATGGGCCAAGAGGGGGACCTAAGGAGAATGAGGGGGTTTCAGATATTACCTTCATATTTCCAATTATGGATATCACCAGAAACATTACTATGAAAAATATACCTTTGGAATATCTTCTACTTTTCCATGATACGTTCTCTGAAGACCCTAAATATTTTCTATTTTAATTTGATATTCTTTTTAGAAGTTACAATTATTATGATGATGCACATAAACTTAAACTATTTCCTTCTACCTTAAAATATTTATCCCCGAGATGGTTCATGAGTTTTGGAGAACATACTATTTACTCATGGGATGATATGAAGTCTGTTTTTCTTAAGAAATATCAGTATTACTGTAAAAGAAGAGATGTTAATGATATTTTTAGAATACAGGAGGTGGACGATGAGAGTGTGGAAGAATACCTTGAAATGTTCCTCTATAACTATCATAAATCCCGAGTAGGTAATATGGATGAGAGAACCTTTAGGACTATTTTTCTAAAAGGATTAAGGGAAGAGTGAAATGAAACACTAAATCTCTCAAGTTCTGGTGATATCTATAGGAATCCCTTTGCAGAAATAGTTGAACTATGTATAACTTATTCTAGAAGTCAACCTAAAGTAGTCAAGAGGTTTCGGGACAACCCAAGGGATTATGTTTCTAGGAATTCGAAACCAGTGCAGGGAGGTGTCACTAGAACTGAACTAGGGAACCTCTTGGAAAATTTTAAAATATACATCCTAAATACCAGTAGTGATCATTTGGATAATCTGGAAATTAATAGAAAATAAGAGGAATAGAAGGTTTCTTTGGCTATTTTATGTCCTAAACGTAGACGAAAACCTACTGAGAGGGAATTCCCCATTAATGTGGTGGAATTTTGTGGAAATTGCACCCACAAGCACCCCACTGACCAGTGCCCTCCCCTTCCAGGATTGAAAGCTATTTATAAGTGGGGTGGAAGGGTGGGGGGTGGGGCAGCCTGAAAAAGTGAGCTTCCTCAATCATCTAGGAAATCATCATGGACGATACCAAATAATAACACTTATCAAGATCCTAATATGCATGGTTTTCCTCAATATCAACCATGAAACTCTTAGCCATCTTATTCTCAATGGCCTACACAACCACCTCAAAGTCATCCTTGGATGAAGAGGGAATCCTTATGGAAATGCCTTTCAACCCAAAACCCGGGCACCTTTGTACCCTTAGTATCAATTAAAATATCCACCCTACATGCCTTATGCATTTAATATGCCTCAATTTTAGCAAGGGTATAACCCCCCTTACCCCAAAACATCTGCATTACCATTACCGCCTCCATTACAACAATCACAACCCTTGACCCTACCTCAAAAAACCAACCTATCTTCACAGTAGATGCAACAATCATTCAACCCTCATCAACCAACATAGCTACTTGCACAACTGATATCTAGTACCAATAATAGATCTCCTCAACATGTACAGAACATTGAACTGCAACCTTTTCCCACTTATGTTATTGCTTCCTTTCCCTTAAATTAAATTCAACTAATATCTGGAAAAAAATATTAAAAAAAATAAATTTGCAGTAGTTATCCAAGAGGAGGATACTCATGTATATTCTGAAGATAAACACATTGAAAAAATGTAAAATCGAAATAAAAGGAAGTAAAAGAACCATAGGAGATCTTAGAACCCAAGGAACCTCATTTTCCTGAAAGACTACTTGTAAAGAAAACCGAGATTCCCATAAAATATGACTTGGATTCTGAGCTAAGAATTTTTTTTATAGAGATCCATTTGTCACAAGCCATTAAAGACATTCCTATGTACACTAAAATTATTAGGGATATTTTCATTAAAAAACCATGAAGGAAGAGAAATAATAATCAGAGTATCAAAGTAATCAACCAAATTTCATAAATGATATCTGGACTACCACCAAAATAGGATGATCCAGGGAACCCAATGGTAACCATAGAAATCAATGGATTTTTTTTTCGTAATACTCTCATAGATTTGGGGGAAGCCATGAATGAGATGAATGTTGACACTATGGAATTATTGCAATTAAAATAGATAATACCCACACCTATTGTGTTGGAATTAGTAGATAAGTCCATTTTCAAACCTATTGGGGTCCTAGAAGATGTGGTGGTAACAATAGCTTCCTAGGAATATTCAATATATTTTATAGTAATTTTTCTCCAAAACCTACCAAACCCAGACACCCAATAGTTCTAGGTCGGCCTTGGTTGACCATTGTTGATGTTGTCATTGGGTGCATAAATGGGGAAATGATGATCTCTAATGGGTCACAAATCCAAATATTGACTATCTTTCCACCTACCCATTTAGTTGTTGAAGTGCCTCTTTGGTTGGAAAATCCTTATGGGGAAGAAGACTCCATGCTTCCTTTGTTAAATTTAGAACAACCAAGAGGGATTCAAGAACAATCAAAAGAACACATTTTGCAACAATTCTTATCTAATATAAGTTGCATAGAATATAATGTTTCTTTTAGTGGCTACCATATTGTTTTCAGAAGTGAATTTCAGGAAATTTGTTAACCTGCTATGTTTGCATCATTTACCATTGCATCCTTATAAGAAAACATACAAGCAAGTGCCCAACCTATTGAAATCATTTCTCGGAAAAAATTGTATGTAGGTATAGATTTAAGTACAGAACAAAGACAACAAGTAATAGACATGATTCAAAAATAGCCTAGGGAATTTTCTTGGGATTAACTATATATAAAAGGAATCCATATTGATGTTTGCATACACCACATTTACAATAATGAATAAATCGGGCCTATAAGACAGCCATGAAGATGAATGAATCCAACCATCAAAGAAAATTTCAAAGATGAATTGAAAAAAATAGAGTGAAAATTTTAGATATCCCATCTCTTGTAGGTTTTAACCCTATACAGAAATTATCTACAAACAAATCTTGAAGACAGAAAATAAACAGTAGTGAGAGAATAAAACATAAAACAGATAAACACAGAGATATTCCCCTGGATCCCAAATCGGGAAGACCAACTTGATTTTTCATTATATTCCTTTTAGTGTTACAACACATATATATACATGCCGAAGCATACATAAACCCCAATCCATTAACCCTATATTAGAACATAACCATAGTTCCCTTGACCGGATCTACAAAATAATAGGGGCCGAAAACCATCGTACCTCAAAACCATGTGCAAACCCATGAACAAAACCATGGGCGGATCCGCCCACCAGAAAATAAGGACCAAAAAAATTTTCCAGGGCGCTACCCCGGACCCCGAAAGGGTGGGCTACCGCCCCACCTGTGACCCCCCTAATTTTTTGCCCAACACAACATACAGGGGGGGTTATCACCCCCCCGTGCATGATTAGTCGTGGAAAGAATATAACACATACCCAACATTCTCCCACTTGTTGTTTTCTTTCCACAGGGGGCCACATGAGAGATTAGTCATTAGCCCAGTTCTGCAACACCCATTGTTTCTCTACACCAAGAGAACTTCCGAGTGCTTATAGAATTCTTCAATGCATCTGCAACATTCTTCAAAGTGTCCACCTTTACCAGCAACACCCTTTTAGCCTCAACCATATCTCTCACAAAGTGATATTGAACATCAATGTGCTTTGTCTTTGAATGATAAGAAGGGTTCTTATCCAAGAAAATTGAACTTTGGCTATCACAATCTATCCTTAGAGCTTGCTGCACCAACCCCATACTTGAACACAATCTCTACAACCAAACTGCTTCCTTGCTTGCATGAGTGGTTGCTATGTATTCAACCTCTGTAGTTGAAAGAGCCACTACAAATTTCCTTTACTCATCCAACTGACTGCACCTCCAAATAGGCTAAACACATACCCACTTGTAGATCTTCTTTGGTCCAGATCTCTAGCCTAGCCTGCATCAACAAAACCATGAATGTCCAACACTCTTTCCAATCCTGGTCTTCCCTGGTAGCACAAGCCATAATCACTAGTGCCACGTAAATATCTGAAAACCCGCTTCAATGTTGTCCAATGCTCCTTCCCTAGGTTTGACATAAACCTGCTCAATACTCCCACTACATGTGTAATGTATGGTCTAGTACATACCATTACATAAATCAGGCTACCCACTACACTTGCATATGGAACATGGGACATATCCTCCTCTTCTTCTTATGTCTTGGGACACTGTTCAACAGACAGCTTTGTACCTACAGGAATCGAAACATTCACTAGTTTACTATCCTACATATTGAACCTCTGCAATATAGTCTCGACATACTTCCTCTGGTTTAACCAAAGCTTTCTCTTTGCCCGATCTCTCTTAATTTCTATGCCCAAAATATAGTTTGCAGCACCAAGATCCTTCATGTCGAATTTGGAGAACAGTTGGGTCTTCAAATCTTGGATAATTTCTTTGTCATTTCCAATCAACAACATATCATCCACATACAAGACCAAATAAATAACACGATCACCAATTAATTTAAAATAAACACATTGATCCTCCTTTCTTCTGGTGAAGCCAAGTCCCCATATGTAGGTATCAAATTTCTGATACCACATCCTTGGTGACTATTTTAACCCATACAGAGACTTCTTTAACCTGCATACTAGTTATTTCTTCCCCTTCACCATAAATCCTTTAGGTTGTTTCATGTATATCTCCTCTTCCAGATCCCCGTGAAGAAATGTTGTCTTCACATCCATCTTTTCTACCTCAAAATCAAATGCAGCAGCAATAGATAAAAGTAATCTAATAGAAGTAACTTTGGAAACAGGAGAAAAAATATCACCAAAATAAATTCCCGGCACCTGCGAATAACCTTTTGCTACCAACCGAGCTTTGTATTTCTCCACCTTGCCTTCTACATTCATATTCTTCTTAAACACCCATTTGCTCTCGATGGGTTTCCTTCTAGCCGGCAACTCCACCAAATCCCATGCCTCATTTTTATGCAAGGATGCCATTTCATCAACCATGGCCTCCTTCCAGAGTTTTCCATCCTCTGAATCTACTGCCTCCCTGACATTTCTGAGATCATCATCAGTTATAGTTAAAGCAAAATTTGAACAAAAAGTAGATGGACTATACCTTTCTGGTTGTCTTCTTTCTTGAGTTGATCTTCTCATAGCTGGAGTTTGTGGCTCTTACTCTTCTGAGTCTTCTTCTATTGTAGAGTATGATTCATCCTCCTTTAGCTCAAACTTTATCTTCTGAGGTTCCTTTGGTAGGAATTCATGTTTAATAACATCTTTCACCTCTTTAAACACCATATCTCGGATGTACACAACCTTCCTTGTTTCTGGGTTCCAAAGCTTGTAACCCTTTAAACCATCCTTATACCCAATAAAGATGCACCTTTTAGATTTATTATCCAACTTGGTCCTTTTCTCCTTTGGAACATGTACATATGCATCACATCCAAATACCTTCAGATGTGAAAGAGAGGGTTTCTTACCAGTCCATACTTCATGTGCGGTCTTATCCTCCGACATTGATGAAGTTGATCTGTTAACCAAGTAACATGTAGTTTCCACTGCCTCTGCCCAGAATTCTTGTCCTAACCCGGTACCACTAAGCATGCTTCTTGCCTTTTCCATCAGTGTTCTATTCATTCTTTTTGCAACTTTGTTTTGCTAAGGTGTGTAAGGAGTAGTCTTCTGTCATGCTATACCACACTTCTTACAGAACTCTTCAAATTCCTTCTTGTAGAACTCCCCACCATTATCTGTCCTCAGCACCTTTATCTTCTTCTTTGTTTGGTTTTCCACCAGAGCCTTAAATTCTTTAAATCTGTCAAAGACTTCATATTTATTCCTCAAGAAATATATCCATGTATTCCTTGAGAAGTCATTTATGAATGAAAAATAGTACACAGACTTACCCGGTGATGGAACCGACACAGGTCCAAACACATCACTATGCACAAGCTCTAATATCTTGTTCGCCCTCTTAGCACCAGAAGGAAAACTCACCCGAGTATGCTTCCCATATACACAATGTTCACAGAAATCGAAATCTAGATAGTTATTAGACATACCTTCTACCATACCATTTCCATGCAATATCTGAAGGCCCTTCTCTCCAATATGTCCAAGCCTTTGATGCCATAGCATGGTATTTTCTCTAGAGACCGCTAGGCTTTCCGCTCCACTTTCGAGAACCATAGAACTGTTGCACCCAGCAATAACAGTGCTTCCCTGAAGCTTGTATAGAGTTCCAATCCGAACTCCCCGCATTAATACAAGTGCTTCCAGAACCATCTTACATGTATCTTTCTCGAACACTATTTTTACACTTGCATCATCCATATTGCTTACAGAAATCAGATTTTTGGCCAATGCAGGAATGTGCAGAACACCAGGAAGTGTTCTAATCCTTCCACCTTGCAGCTTCAGCTTGACTTTTCCACGTTCGACAATTCTGGCCTTCCTATCATCACCTAAGAAGACATCACCAACATCATATTTCTCATACTTGCAGAACCACTCCCTATGGGGAGTGAAGTGAAAGGATGCCCCCAAGTCAATCAACCATGACTCATGATCTACATGTCTATTTGAAGAAGAAGCCAAATACACATCCCCACCTTCATCCGAGGTGGTTTTTTCCTCTAAATAAGGAGCATCATCAGATCCCTTTCCTTTCTTAGGAGCTTTAGATCTGCAGTCCTTTTTGTAGTGCCCTTCCTTTCCACATTTCCAACACACCTTTACAAACTTTCCAGGAGATTTAGATATCCCACTCAAAACCTTATTCTTGTTTCTGTTCTGGGACCTTCCTCGTACAGGTAATGCATCTCCATTTTGACCCTCCATATTTCTCCGTCTCATTTCCTCCGACAGCAAGGCTGAGACAATGTCATCAAAATTCAAGGTAGTTGTATTGCTACCTATTTCAATAACCAGACTGTCCCACGAGTCTAGTAGAGAACACAACAAACTAATGCACTTATCTTCATATGAGATTTTAATATCCACATATGACATCTAACTTACAACAGTATTGAAGGCGTTAAAATGCTCTGTCACCGAGTCTCCATCCTTCATCCTTAGGTTATACAACTTTTTCCGCAGGAACAATTTATTCACCAGAGACTTAGATTGGTACAAAGTCCCTAGCTTGTCCCACAAGGTCTTCATCGTAGCTTCCCCAGATACATTCAACAATACTTAATATGAGACACACAATCGTATTATGCTCTTTTCCTTCTGATCCAGTTTCTTACAGTCTTCATCTGACATTGTCATTGGTTTAGTACCTGGATCTACCTCCATCCACTGATCTTTATCCACCAACAGTTCCTCCATCTTGAGCTTCCACAACTCAAAACTCTGACCATTAAATTTCTCGATCTCTATATTCCCGCCACTCGCCATCTTCTTTCACTGCAAGAATCGATCCCACAGATCTCCCACTGAACAGGGTCTACCTCAGGCCTGAGCAAAAAACCCCTCAGCAGCAAAGGCGTCCCCTTGAAGCCAAAACTGCTCTGATACCAAATGTAGGTTTTAACCCTGTACAAAAATTATCTACAAATGAATCTTAAAGATAGAAAATAAGCAGTAGAAAGAGCATAAAACATAAAATAGATAAACACAGAGATATTCCCCTAGATCCGAAATCGGGACGACCAACTTTATTTTTCATTATATTCCTTTTAGTGTTACAACACATATATATACATCTTGAAGCATACATAAACCCCAATCCATTAACCCTGGATTAGAACATAACCATAGTTCCCTTGACCGGATCTACAAAATACCAGGGACCGAAAACCATCGTACCCCAAAACCATGTGCAAAACCATGGGCGGATCCACCCACTAGAAAATAAGGACCAAAAAAAATTTTCAGGGCGCTGCCCCAAACCCCAACAGGGGGGGCTACTGCCCCCACATGACCTCCCCGACGTTGCGCCCAGCGCAACGTACAAGGGGGGCTATCGCCCCCCCATGCGTGATTAGTCGTGGAAAGAATTTAACACATACCCAACATCTCTGACAGTAAAGGGATATCTCCTTTGGTGGTTTTTCCCATGAAAAATGGGTAATGGAGGATTTACGTTGATTATAGGGAGTTGAACAAAGCCACCATGAGGGATTATTTCGCCCTGCCTTTTATAGACCAGGTGCTTGATACTCTATCAAGGAAATGGTATTTCTCCTTCTTGGATGGGCATAGCAGTTACAATCAGAATCCAAATAGCCCTAGAAGACCAAGAGAAGTCTACTTTTACCTGCCCATGGGGTACCTACGCTTAAAAATTTCTTCCATTTGGCTTGTGTAATGCTCCATCTACTTTTTAGAGGTTTTTTTTAGCTATATGTGTTCATCTTATACATGACTGCATGGAAGTATATATGGATGACTTCACAGTGTATGGAAATGACTTCTAGAAGGCTCTAGAAAACTTAGAAAAATTTATGATTCATTGTCAAGAAACTCATTTGGCTCTCAATAACAAAAAATGCAAAATGATGCAAACCGAGGGGATTGTTTTAGGTCACCATGTGTCACAAACAGGGATAAAAGTTGACCCTGCAAATATTGAGGTAATTTCACACATTTCAGTCCCAACATCACAAAAGGAGGTAATAATTTTTTTGGTACATGCAGGGTATTATAGGAGATTCATTGAAAACTTTACTAAAATTCATTCACCTATGTTTAAATTTCTCTCTAAATATGTTGATTTTGTATGGGATATTGATTGTCAAAATGCTTTTCAGGTACTGAAAGACAAATTGTCAACTGCTCCAGTGTTGAGGGGGCCTAATTGGTCTCTCCCTTTCCAAATTTGTATTGATGCATCAGATACAACCCTTTGAGCTATATTAGGACAAAGGGAGAATCACATTCCTTATACTATTTATTTCGTTATAAAAAATATCTCACATGCAGAATTAAATTACAATGTTAATGAAAAATAACTACTAGAAGTAGTCCATGCTATCAACAAATCTAGACACTCTATTACTAGTTACAAAATTTTCATCCATACTGATCACTCCACTATTAGATTCCTTATGAATAAACCAATTAATAATGGAATAATTACAATATGATTACTCTTACTTAGGGAATTTAATATTATTGTTATTGATAGGCCTAGACGGGATAATTCAGATGAAAATTTCTTGTCACGAATGAATGTTTAACAAGTCACTACTCCAATTCCAGTTCCATGTGACTTTTCTAATGATAACGTTTTTGTTACTTTGACACATACTCCTTGGTTTGCTGATGTGGCTAACTATTTGGTATCAGGAAAATTTCCACAGAATTTGTCCACTAGGGAAAGACACAACATTGTGTAGCGAAGTGCCAACTATTCTTGGATAGAAGGAGACCTGTACCGCACTAGACTTGATCTAATCATGAGTTGTGTACGGGAAGATTAAATGTATGATGCCTTCAAAGCTTGCCACAATGAACCCCGTGGGGGGGATTTTACAGAAAAAAGAACAAATTAAAAGGTCCTACATATGGGTTATTATTGGCCCACTCTTTTTAAGGATGCCAAGAATTTTTCCTGTTAATTTTGTGCAACTAAGCCCAAAATCCATGTTGTAATGGTCATATGATGATGGTCATATTTTTTTGGATTCCTATTTTGAAGAGGTGCAATATTGATCGAAATATCATCTTGTTTGGATGATCAGAACATATATTTTGAATTTATTTTCCACACATGTGCAAGTTCGGCCATATTTGTAATGTAGGCTCAGATGCCCAATAGATGTGTCACTGCTGGAACAGGGTCACCTAAAAGCTGCAAATTTTGTATATTTTTTATATTATTTAGTCTAACGCAGGGGTTTTGGGGTGCGTCAAAGCCCTGAATGCATTTTAATGGGTCAAGGGTAGACCAAGAGTCCGGAAACCATGATTTGCGAACCATTGGAAGCATAGCCTAAGTCGATATAAACAGATGAACATTTTTGAGTCTTAAAGTAGGAAACAAATAAGTCTGATGCTAAGTGCAAATTGCTAGATCTATTTTTGGGTCGTTAGGATAAGGACTCCTGCTAGCTGTGTGTGCAGAAATCCTCAGTCCTTCTGTGTGCAGACCTTGCTGGCTGTGTGCGCAAGATGTGTCAGATTGTATTGGGTTTTGGATGATAATATACACGGATATGGTTGAATTACTTCTGTGTTATTTGATCTAATGTATTTCTGTTGATGTGAACTATTGGATCTGTTACGAATACTATTTTTTATCTGTTATATGTGCTGATAACTGCTGATACGCATATGGATGTGGAGTTATTAACTAGATTTGTGTATTATAATAGATCTGTATATTGCGATTACACAGTTAACTACCCTACGAATAGATCTGTCTGGTGCGAACCTAATAGGTTGTGAACGTGGATGTACTTGAATTACCTGATCTCTCTCAGGGTGCGGACACCTGGTTCCAACACCCTCCCATACTGCTTCGGGTGAGACTTTAGCCTGCGCAAGCAGGTCACTGCCAAAAGGGCCAGTAGTATAGGGGTTTCTTAGCAAACCTTAACCTTCGAACCTGGGTCAGGACCCCTCGAGCCAACAAATGGTTCTATTGTCGGGACCAGGAGCATTTTGAGAGAGGGATCGGGTAATGCCAAGAGAACATTGGAGACCTGAGAAGAAATAAATTGAAGGGTGGTTTGAAAAACAAGTTCAGGAATTTGCGATAAAAGAGAATCACAACATAAAATTAACGGTAGAGAAGTGGAAGAATAAGTACATTTTCACAGATATCTACAAAATTTTCTTTGTGACATTCACAACCGAGCTTCAGGAGTGGCTGGAAAGGCTCGTAGAATTCCAAAAGTGTTGGAAGGACGAACAGGTCATGTAGTGGACTCCAGAGTTGATTCAGCAATTAAAGAAGACTGATAACACCATCACTCGTACGGTAGATCACTAGGTGGAAAATGTGCTAGGAGGATTTGTGACGGAATTTGAAATCGATCAATTCGTGTCCTATTCGGAGGCAAAGCAGAGGTACTTCAAGGGTTTCTAGGGTAATTTTTTGAAAACCTTACCATTACTGATTAAGATATTATTGTGCGAAAAGAGCATTATGTGTAGTCATACAGAGTGAATGAACTCCGATCAGAGAGAGGGTACAACGTGGAGCAGAACATACTACAGAACTAATCAAGAAGGAGATAGATCTGTCTATAGCCCAATAAGGGATTCAGCTATGCATATTCCTCCAACTACACCACCTTCAAATCAACATAGTGGTAAGAACTCACTCGTACCTCCACTACCAGAAGATGAGATGACCTCGCACATGAAGCTACCTACCTTTAAGGGCATAGGGGATGTAGATATGGATCGGTTCTGCTTTGTCACAGAGTCAGTATGGACTGCGCAGAATGTGGCCAATGATGCTATGAAAAGAGCATAGTTTTCCCTTTCCTTTGAAGGAAGAGCCTTGGATTGGTATATGGGATACATAGCTCAACATGCAAATGTGACCATTAAAGAGGTTAAGAATGCCCTAAAACAATAGTTCAAGAAGCATAAATCCTACTCTCAGATAGTGAATGATACAAAAGATTTCAAGAAAGGATCCTCTGAGTCTATGTGGGAAGCTGACCAACAGCTGAAGAAGTTAATCAGAGAAGGGGAATTTTTGTATGATGACAGACAGCATAAGGAATGGTTCATTTCTATCTTGCTACCTCACCTGCGCGTACCTATGGGTCAACAAGCCATTGAATCACAGGAAAAATCCTTGGAGATTGCTATGAAGTTATAAGCTGCGCCGAGAGATGATACCGAGTTGGGAGTACAACAAATCCAAGAGTAGCTAGGGGCGATGCACATGGAGATCCAGAACCTGCGAAAGGACCAAGGGAAGGAAGCTAGTCCAGAAATATGGTGCATACAATGTAGGCTATCTGGGCATACCAAGTATCAGTGCCCACTGCTGGAAAACTACCTACATGCATGGGGACCCAGTCCGTTGTGCCCAGGACCAAGTGGTCCTACGTTGTGGTGCGATGATTTTCGCGTAGCCAGCTTGCATAATACTAACCATTTCCCCCGTCTAGGTGCGTATGTCCTAGAATTGAAGCAACAATGGTGCAAGTTTTACTGGTCAGTAGCACATGATGAGCAGAACTGCCAAACTTATGATCTTATGATAGACCGGGGAAACCTATATAGGGTACAATCAGACCCTTCTTCACCAAGATCCCCCTCAGGTGTGGGTGGCTCCCCAGCTAGGGGTAGGGGAGGGGGCTGAGGTGGAAGCACAGGTAGGGGAAGAGGAAAACTGATCTGCTATAACTGTAGAGAGATAGGGCACTTTCTGAGGGACTGCCCCAACCCTATGAGACAATCCTGAAAATACTATAGACAGCTGGACCATGTGATCGAAGACTTCCCAATTCTGATAGGCAAGATGCAGGAAAAGCAGCAGACACCTACGCAGAATGTACAAAGGGTTAAGGCAAAACCTCGAGACAAAGGACCAAGCATTAATTTCATAACACACAATGGCATGGCCACCAAGGGAGCTGTAGAGAAAGCTGAGGCGAAGCCTCTTATCCAAAAAGCAGCCATCAAACAAGAAGGTTTGGACTTACATAAGGAAAAGGAAACCTTTATCATAGCTCGTCAAGACTTTGCTAAGGTTGAGGCATCTACTCCTCAAGCCCCCGTGAACCTCAAAGAAAATGATGAGGTCAAACCATTTCTGCAGGCATGTATGAAGTTGCTGCGCAACCAAAGAGCCATAGAAAACCTCCAAGATTTGATAGACAGTTGTGCAGAAAGAACAACCCCACCCATGGAAGTTAAGGATGTGCACAAACTGTACAAGCATAAGAAGAGCACTGATAGGGAAATGCAGTTAACTGTGCAAATTTGTGATTACGAGATGGATCAAGTTATTCTAGACCTAGGCTCAGATGTGAACGTACTACCTAAGAAAACTTGGCAGCGAATGGGAGAACCCAAGTTGGAATGGTCCACTATCCAACTGCACATGGCCAATCAACACAAGATCATACCGTTGGGGAGACTATCAAAGATCATGGTAGATATTGCAGAATTTAAGTCTTGGGCTGACTTTAAGGTCATTCAGATTGTAGAAGATGAGGACCCCTATCCTGTGCTCCTAGGATTGGACTGGGCCATAGATATGGGAGGTATCATCAATTTGAAGAAAAGAAGCATGGTATTTGAAAATGAAGGTACATGGGTGATAGTACGATTAGACCCTGCAGAAGGATAACGGTATATAGAGATGGTGCGTGAAGAAGAATATGTGGATAATATTTATAATTTAACTGCGCGGGATGAAGATTGGATCAATCCCACAACCGATGGTGTGCTCTACTGGGAAAAGGATAGCGAGTGTTTCTTTGACTTTGACGAGGAAATAGAAAACTGGCAAAACCAGTTACATGATGTATCTGCGCTGCGATGTCTTAAGATCACAAAGGACTTCTAATGCATCTCCTCAGAGGTAAGAGAACTGCCCTATTTGGATGGTTCTAGTAGTATTAAGGTTTTTTTGCGAACATTTGAGGTTGAGGTTCCACGAGAGCAAAGGCTATGGGCCCTTAATCTAGCCATGTGCGCAACACCTGCGAGGTGGTGGGATATGCATAAGGGGGCATTCAAGGATTTGGAAGAGTGTCGAGATATGATGATCTTTATATTCAAACCTCTGACCCACTTGCGCGTAAAAACATTCCTTGGCCCTAGGGACCCAGGCAAGCATTTGTTTTCTTGGATGGAAAAATGGTGTGACCGGACTACAGAAGAATGGGTTCACCTGTTTATTCATGCCTAGGGACCAATTCCCACCGCATGGTACTTAAATGCGGAGCTACATCAATGCACCTACCACTGGGAAACATTAAAGGATGAATTTGTAGGGAAATTTGGGCTAACAGGGGGAACGAAGGCACTTGACGAAGCTCTGCAGGATATAGATACCTTCGTATTTGATGAATCACGCCCCTACGCAGCACTTGGGGTACCGACGTGGGAGACACATATGCAAGATATTTCCAACTGCCGCAATATAACCATAGAAGAGTGTGATGAGGATCTACGCAATGTCTCTATCCCATAGTCGGAGGGAGAGCGCATAGTTGTGGTACCTCCACTAAAAAATGTGGACGTTACAAAGCCTCTGAAGCTGTGAGAATTCAACATTAGCACAGAAGAGCAGCTTAAGCTAGCTAAAATTGGGGAATATTGGGATGATGATACAGTAGGCAAAGTTGTCGAACTACTCACAGAATATCAGGACTTATTCCTGACAAAGTTTTCGGAGCTTAAGGGGATCACAGGGGACCTAGGGGTCATGCACATCATGCTAAAACTAGATGTGTGCCCTATAAAGCAGCGAACTTATCGACTAAATCCTAAGTATACGAAAAAGGTTAAGGAAGAAATTGATAAAATTTTCACCGCAGGTATCATCGAATTGGTCGAATAGTCGGACTGGGTAAGCAAAATAGTGGTTCAGGAGAAAATGACAAAGGGGGAGATACGAATCTGCGTGGAATTTCACAAATTGAATGATGCCTACGTGCATAATCCCTTTCCCACACCGTTCTTAGATGAAATCCTTGATAGCGTAGGAGGTCAGGAAGCGTACTCATTCATTGACAGGTTCTTGGGATACCATCAAATCATAATCGCACCTGAACACTGAAAAAAAACTACGTTTACTACTGAATGGGGATCCTTTTAGTATATGGTCATGTCGTTTGGACTCAAGAATGCCCCTGCTATCTTTTCACGAGTAGTAGTCGCAGTGTTCAAAGAATTCATCCACAAATTTCTGTAAGTTTACTTTGATGATTGGACTGTCTTCAAATTAGTAAAGAAGCACGTTTTGAACTTGTGCATGATGTTGGATGCCTATAGAAAGCACCAGATTTCCCTAAATATCAAGAAGTGTATCTTCTGCATACCCTTCAGAATCTTGCTCGGACATATACTGTACCAACAGGGGTTGATGGTTGACCCTGCGAAAGTTGCAGTGATCATAAATCTGGTAGTACCTACAACTAAGAAGCAGCTGCGTTCGATCCTCAGACACACATACTACTACAAAAATTTCATTCAGGGGTACGCACTAATCACAGCGCTTATGGAAAAGATGCTTAAGAATGATGTTTCATTTTTTTGGGATGACGAGTGTCAGAAGGGCTTCGAGCTACTTAAGGAGAAGATGGTCTCTATGCTTATCCTCATTTTTCCTGATTGGGCGAAGGTGTTCCATGTTCACATCGATTTATCAGGAATTTCCCTGGGAGTGGTCCTTACGCAACCTGGAGACATTGATCATCTGGTTACATTTGCTAGCAGGAAACTCTCTATTCTAGAACGCAACTACTCTACCACGGAATGGAAGGGCTTGGCTATGGTCTATGCCTTACATAAATATTAGCACTATATTTTAGGAGGACACTTCAAAATGTTTACAGATCATTCAACTTTGAAGTACCTGGTGAATAAGTCTGTTTTGCGGGGGGGAATCTACCGATGGCTACTACTGTTCCAGGAATATGACTTTGAAATCATTGTCAAGCCAGGGAAGTTGAATGTTGGGTCAGATCACTTGTCCCGAATTGAGAGTGGTGAGGAACCAACCAACCTAGAAGAAGGATTGTATGATGTGCACCTGTTTTCTATTAAGTTTGTTGATGCGCACTTCGCTGACATCATCCAGTTTTTTACTATAGGCATGGCACTGACCGAATATTCGGTACAAAAAAATAAAGAGCTGGTAACCCGCATTGTAGATTTCACCATCATTGCAGGTCATCTATATAATATGGGGGTTGATGAATTGTTGCGAATGTATGTTTTAGAGCATGAACATCATGCTATCTTGGTAGAAGCCCACGACGGGGTAGCAGGAGGTCACTACGCAGGGAAAGCAACGACACAAAAGATCTTAAAAGTTGGATTATGGTGGCCTACCCTACATAATGACTCTCACAACCATTGTAAAGCCTGCGATACATTCCAACAAAACGGAAGGCCATCCCACAGGGATGAAATGCCCCTTCAACCAAAAATGGCCCTGCAATCATTTGACAAATGGGCCATCGATTTTGTAGGACCTATCAACCCACCCAAAAAGAAGACAAGTGCACGTTACCTTATAACTAATATTGATTATGTAACTAGGTGGGCCGAAGCACAAGAGGTAAAGGATTGCACTGCAGATATCGTTGCACACTTCATCTTTGAGCATATTCTGACCAGATTTGGATGTCCAAAAATCCTGATGAGTGATAGAGGTAGGCTCTTTGTCAATGAAACAATACAGGCCTTGACGGAAGAATTTCATATCCATCATGCGAAAAGCACTCTGTATCATGCCCAGGAAAATGGAGTGGTCGAAGCTTTCAATAAAGTCTTGGAGCACGCATTGACCAAGGTCTGTAATTACAATCACAGCGACTGGGACGTGTGCATCCCTTCTGTTCTTTGGGCCTACTGAACCACCTGTAAGAAGTTGACAGGGAGAACACCATTTTGGATGGTTTATGGCAAGGAGGCCATTATACCCATGGAATAAATTGTTCATAGCCTGTGCATCACAGCCTTTATGAATATGGTGGTGTCTAATATCATGGAGGAGAGATTAGCATAGCTTGTGGCTTTGGAGGAAGAATGTTTCATTTCTAATTTCCATCAGCAGGTTTAGGAGGCTCAGGATAAGGCATAGCATGATCAACATATTCAACAAAAGTCCTTTACGGAGGGTGACTAAGTGCTACTGTATGATAGCCAGTTTTTGAAACACCTGGGGAAGTTCAGACAGCACTGGCTAGGGCCCTATGCAGTTAAAGAAATCATGGATGGTGGAGTTGTTCAATTAGCCACCCTGCGCGGCGATATGCTACCTAGATATGTCAATGGCAGCCGACTCAAACCGTATCGGATCAAATGACTATATCGCTGGAGTATCTATATAAAGTGGGCTCTGTCCACCAAAGAAGGTAAGCGTGGAAAGTACCATGGTACACACAGGACGCGGTTGTAGGTGTGGAAGCTCGGAGGGGTGCGTCGAAGGCGCAGACGTATGTTCAGAACGCCGCAAGTGCACTGGACACGTAGAAGTATGTTGGGTGCACAGGAGGTCCGCAGGGAGCACAGGGGTGCACTGGGTGCACAGGAGGTGTAGAAAATAGTCGTTGGAACAATAAAATCAAGTAAAAAGCAAAAGTTACCATTGACAGGAGTGGGCGGTCAGCATTTAATGAGGCGATTTCTGGAGATTTGTTATTGTTTACTTGATGGTAAGTTCCAAGTGAAGTTTACCCAACCGTTGGTTGATCAGAAAGGCTATAAAAGGAGAAGGATAGATCAGACAAGGGTTTCAGATTGCTTGAATAGTTTGTACTTGGCATGTTTGTCCTTGACGAATTTGTGTTGTAAGAGTTTCTGTGCCTATTGCATTCCTTTCATGTCTGAGCAGCCTACTCCCTCTGACAGTAGCAACCCAGAATTAATCTTCCGCGCCAGGATTACAGCCACTAATCCCGTGGAAGCATCAGAACCAGTGACCTCAGTGGAGCAAGAAACCGAGGAAGTAGTGGAAATCGAGTCCGAGGCCGAAGAGGTTATCTCCACACCGAGCCCAACCAAGAAGAAAGGAAAGGAAAAAGCTCAAGGCTCAGGAAAACCCATGAAATTGTTGGGGTGAAGCTCCATACTTCCCTAAGAAATGTAAAATCCCCGCGAGTGACGCCCCAGGCACGTTTTTCACGGGAAGAGGCCCAGGCCGCCATAACAATCAATTGGTTACCTCCCTTTGTTCGGTCGTGCAGGCCCTTGACATGCAGGTTGAAGAACCTCGATGACTTTATCACCTACCTGTAGATTTCGATGACCCGAGGAGAGGTCCCCATCATTGGCAAACCTTTTCGAAGGCTCCATGAGATGAAATTTGATGATCATGACTTGGCCAATTTGGAGGCCTTCCCTGAGTTGGCACCTGAATTATACCTTGACAGAGTTCAGGATGACGATGGGATAAAAATTGTCCCCATGCACTAGGTGCATGGATTGGCCAGGTCCGGGCTCTTGAACCTGCTAAGAATGTCGCACTTCAGCCACTACAATATCACAGACCGTCTGGCACATCAGTTGCTCTCCCTAGTTCTTGATGGCTTCCTGTGGATCTAGAATCGAATCTCCATCGATGTTGCGCTTGTTCATTGAATTATTGGTCTTCCCATGAAAGGACCAAACCCTCTAGAGTGCATTGGCAAGAAGTATGAGGGGGAGACTACTGAATACGTGTGCAAAACCTACCATGTGGAGCGGAATACTCAAAGATTCATAATCAAATCCATCAGTGACCCTGGTATGCAGTTGGGTACCATGTTGTTGGAATGCAAGGTGATATGGAGCGGAATACTTGAGGCTTCATAATCAAACCCATCAGTGACCCTGGTACGCAGTTGGGTACCATGTTGTTGGCATGCAAGGTGATGTGAAAATGCCAGGTCGCCACTGTCCCTACATATGTAATTTAGTTAGCAGGCCAATGTGGGAAAGGGGTCTACTTCAATTGGGCCCAATACTTGTGCGACGAGTTTTTGGCCAATGTCCGAGAATCCCAGGAGCAGGGATGAGCCTTTTGTTATTCCTAGTTGCTGCTTCTCATTACGTTGGTAGTCTGGGAAGCACCTAAGGAATCAGTCCTCCCTAATCTCACCCAAGACATGTGCAAAGGGGCTCATTATACGAACTTGTGGGACTCTAAGGATGTGCAGCGCATTGAGGACAACCAATTCTTCTGGGTCCTCTTCCAGAGCAGCTTGGCATCAACCATCAATTTTAGACCCCGTTTGTCTCCAACAGCATATGAAAAGTACAAAAGCATTGCGGCATTTCAGGTCACTATGCATAACGTCCAAATCAGATCACGCAAGGATAAAGCCTAGGTCTCGCTCCCATATATGGCTCTGGACGAGGAAATTGATTGCATAGTCGCTACATGGCCTCCGCAGTGGAAGATTGGGCTCAAAACCGGTACGATAGGCACAGCAGGCACGAGTGCTACAAAAATCACTTCCATCACGACCAAAGAAATTGGAAGATTGAGCAAAGGCACTAAAAAAGAAGGGAACCTTGGCTCAAAAAATGATTCGCAACATAAAAAACTCACCGAGAGGGACACAGGAGCATAAACACAAACGGATTCACAACTGTACCTTGGGATAGAAGGATTGGATACGGGAGGTACTAATTCCCCCCAAGGCACGAAGTGGACAAGTGATCCTATCAAGGGATCACACAATAAATAGTGAGCCATCTGACCAAAATGAGGTACATGAGTTACACTGACCGAAGATGATCTGGAGCAGATTGCAAATGAGGTCACATTGGTGGCAGAGGATAAATGGTTGGTTCTCGAGGAGCAGAAGAAGGCCGCGGTTGATACACTTCAGGCAGGGATCCGGGCTTTGCAGCTCCAAGCAGATACCTTGCAGACCAGCATGACCTAGGGAAGTTCAACCCCCACAACTAGTAGCGCAGTTGTGGTTACAACTGAAAGTCGTCCCTATCTGCTTCCCGACGCAACCCTTATAATGAGTCCCCTTGACTTAAGTGTGTGATTCCATGCTTGTGCAAGAGTGCAGTTGGATCTAGCTCGACTACCTCATGAGTCATTGCAGCTGCTCCACACTGCATTGTTTGAAGAAATCTAGCATCAGGATCGCCAAGTGCACCATCATCTCAGCGCAACCGAGCAAACGATTGAAGAAGAAGTTGTTGTAGTATCTCAAGCCCAGGCTGCATGCAACCTTGCCACCGTGTAGCAGACGGAGCTAGAAAATTTAATTAGTAGACTCTGCGCAGATGTTACAGATGAAATACCAGCCATGGCTACCCCCCAGGCCAAGATTGAGGGGCTGGTTGTAGCATTAAAAGCCTCGAGGACGGAGACCCAGGTAGTCAAAACACAAATGGAACAGTAGATCGCGGACTTGCAGGCCAAGTTGCAGCCAGAGACACCACTGTAGGTGTGGGCCCAACGGGTTGCACTGGTTACCGCAGCTACAAATGTGATTACAGGACAGATTTCTTAGGGTGCCCAATTGCTGGATACAGCCATGCAGTGATGTACCAAGGTACATCGCGACTCGATCCTACATGAAATCAACCAGGACCTATGACAAAAGGAAGAAGCGTTCGAGTAGCTAGAAGCCACGATGCCTACTTTGATTCCTACTCAACTCTTGACACGACTGTGAACTAGCCATGCCCTTTGGGATGATATCAAAAAACTCTGCCAGAAGCAGAAAACTCTCAGTGACCGTCTTAAGCCATGGGCTGATGAGGCCCTCAAGCTCTCCCAGGATATCGATGTCGCTGTCAAACAACTAAACCAGACTCTAGAGAGTGTCATTGCTATAACAGAAGGCCCGACTTCACAAAAGTTAGTGGATATTGCGCAAAATTTTGCTGCTGAGAGTGACCACACTGGTTGAGGTGATTAGGCGATTATAGGCGTAGGTGGAGACCCCACCATCACAGTGACTTGGGACGAGTCACAAGATTGTGTTGGGGGACTGTTGGAACAGGGTCCCCTAAAAGCTGTGAATTTTTCATAATTTTGTATATTTTCGATATTATTTAGTCTAACGCAGGGGTTTTGGGGTGGGTCAAAGCCCCGAATGCATTATAATGGGTCAAGGATAGACCAAGAGTCAACAAACCATGGTTTGTAGACCACTGGAAGCGTAGGCTAAGTCGATATAAATAGATGAAAATTTTTTAGTCTTAAAAATAGGAAAGAATTAAGTTTGATGCTAAGTGTGAATTGTTAGATCTATTGTTGGGTCGTTAGGGGAATGACTCCTGCTGGTTGTGTGCATGGAGATCCTCAATCCTGCTATGTGCAGACCCTGCTGGCTGTGTGCGTAGGCTATGTCAGATTGTATTGGGTTTTTGATGATAATATATGTGGATATGGTTGAATTACTTCTGTGTTATTTGATCTAATGTATTTATGTTGATGAAAACTATTGGATCTGTTACGAATACTGTTGGTTATCTGTTTATGCTGCAACTGTGTATGTTATGTTATAACTGTAATCTGTTGATGATGCATCATATGTGTTGATAACTGCTGATACACACATGGATGTGGAGTTATTAACTAGATATGTGTATGATAATAGCTCTATATATTGCAATTATACTATTAACTACCCCGCGAATAGATCTGTCTGGTGCGAACCTAATAGATTACGAAAGTGGATCTACTTGACTTACCTACTCTCTCTCAGGGTGCGGAAACCTGGTTCCAGCACCCTCCCATACTGCTTCGGGTGAGACTTTGGCCTGCACAAGCAAGTCATTGCCGAAAGGGCCAATAGTATAGGGGTTTGATGGCAAACCTTAACCTCTAAACCTGGGTCAGGACCCCTTGAGCCAATAGTCACACACCCTCGTTGATGGATATAAATTGGAGAGACTTGGAGGTCATTTTCATCATCAACTCATCACACATCTCTCATTGTGATATCATATGTTCGTTAGCCTTTGGAAGCCTTCTTCCCTTCACACGTGCAGATTTGAAGTCTAAAATTTGCGGATTTGTTTAGGGCTTGTTTGCTGCAGCACTGACCAGCATTGACTGTGGTCAACCCTTGGTCGTTTGACCTAAAAAATCTACCAAAATTATAGTTTTGAGAGGTCGTACTGTTGGGCACTAAAATCGAGGAAATCAGATTTGTTTGACCGAAGCCCTAATCTGCAGTGTTGACTTTTATGTTGCTATCCTACTTTGGATTTTCTGTGTTGATTTTTGGTTGACCAAAGTTGACTTGTGATGAGTTTTCTTTGAGGGTTCTGGGTGTGACACTTGGAAGGTTGGCTGATCGAGAAAGGTTTTTTTGGTTGAAGCATCCTATTGACTATTGTAATGCACAATATCTCATATCTTTGCTAGACAAAAGGAATTGTAAATATGATCTATATTATTGGTTTGTCTTCTATTGATATATTATTGTGTTCTATCAACATTTTAATTTCATGTTTATGTGATTTCTATTTTTTATCGGGCCTAAGAAATATTGAAGTAAAATTGCATCAAGAATAGAACACCATGATTATCTAAATTTAACATGGTATCAAAGTTGAGTAATTCCAAGCTAGTGTTAGAATAAATCACTAAAGGAAGGAATCTGTTATCTAAAAATCAGACCCTAATAGGCTGCTAATCAAGAATACTCTGAGTAACTATTTCAAACCAGAATTTTAGTTTAGGCTTAGCCTCCTCAACTTGAGAGGGCTCTCTCAATAGGTTTATGATTTTCAAATAAGGATTAGATGGCTAACTCTATGAGTAAAGTAGATAAAATGGATAATTGGTTGTACTACTAATCAACAAACATCTATTGGGATTATGGAGTCAAGTATATTTTCACAAAAAATAAGTATCAGCTTCAATTGGAACTCAGGGCATTTCAGGGTTTAGATGCATCAAAAGAATAGTAGGACAGAAATAACACAGTTCATGAACATATGAAGGAAGTTAGAGCACCTTCAGTGAATTCTAAGTAACATACATTCATGCCACTACAAGTAATTGAAATATGAGAAGCATAAGAACATCAAACATCCATAACCCTTTATGAATCTTGAGTGATGAAACCAATATCTCTGTATTAATATGAAAACACAGTTTCTTGCTACAAAAAAACGGTGTGCTTGTTCTTGAAAAATTTCCAACCCTATGCAATTCGACTTCCTGTATTTTATAGAGTCGTCATTACATTTCTTGGATTATCTCCAAACACTTGAGAGAATTCGAATTTGCTAGCTTGACACCTATTAACTGCTAAAACAAACTTTAATTACATCTAACAGTTTAAACTATCTGTTTCAAAGTCCTACTATAACTAGGATTAAAATTTTTTATTATACCTTAACAACCTTATCCAAATATTAAATCTTCTATCTGACAGCTGCTCCTCCTAAAATTCGACCTTGATGATGTCCATCTTCTTTTTGTTGAACTGTAATTATCTGCTTCTTACTTGCCCTAAAAAATAGGAACATGCTCCCTGCAAAATAGGTGTGCTGCTTCATTTATGTTTCTTCACAACATCTGTTGGCCAACTTGTGCTCAAAACATGTGGCAAAGTCTCATTAAGCTCTTTTTACTTTGTCCTTCCAGCTGTGTCCAAACCAAACCTTTTAAGAAATGCCCAAAACAGTTAACATTAGTACGCTATGAAACTACCTGTTGTTTTCGTAGCGCAGAGCTTCACCTCTGAAAACTCCATTTGAAACCTTCAATTTTCTATCTTTTGTAATTGGATCTTCACCTGTGGTCCTTATACATCCTCCAGTAGCATCATGGTTTAATAAAAATACCATTTTCCCCTTTGAAATCTTGAAAAATTGGTAAAAATGCATCCTATAGCAGTTTTGTATCACGCTACGAAACTATTGTGCATGACACCTACAACAGTTTCGTAGTGTGCTATGAAACTGTTGTGTCTTTTATTTTCATAGCTTTTTTCCAAAAATTTTAGTTTCCCACTTTTACTATTATCCTTGAAGTTATGTATAAGCTTTCAATAATCAACTTTGAACTGTATTCAACAATGAAACCTTCCACAAAATTTCAAAAATGTGTTAGGAGATGTCACTTACTGTTTACACAGATTTTTACTGTGGTTGATCTTCAGGCTTTACTTGCTGTATTTGAAGGTCTTCAACCAGCCTTTTAAACCTTTTGTTATTAGCCCTCAGCTTGGTGTTAACCATTCTTATGACTTTTTCTTCCTTGATTGCAGGGATAGTCCATATGAAGAATTGATCCTGACTGCTGATTGATTCACTGTTTGAAAACTTTTCCAGCTCCCACAGACCTTTCAACCTCTCAAATTTTGACCTTTCCACAGCTTGCATTATCAGTTTCTTCCTCAATTTATCAATCTCAATGTTTGCATGTCTGATTTTGTCTTTAACCTCCTCATAACTACTCTTTTCTCTCTGAGTATTAAATACTTTGTTTCTGTCTTCTTCAAGTATTTGAGATGATGTATTAATGGGTTCTTCAAAAACACTTGCATCCTCACCTCCTATTTGGTCTATCTCCATGTCTGGCTGCTGCATTTTCTTAGACTGCCTAGTCTGTGGTTTTCTAGGCTTAAAAACAAACTCTGACACCTCATCCTAAAAATCTAATTTTTTGGATGTTTTCAATTTATTTGATTTTCCACCTGTATCCAGCTTTATGAACTCTGCTTGAACCAGGGGAGACTCCTCAATTTCAATAGCTTGTAATATATCATTCAAGTTACCTCTTAATTGTGAATTTTCATTTGTGACCACAGCCTTACCCTTCTCCTTTGACCTTTGACTCCTACTCAACTTCTTCTGAGATGTTTTACTAATTGACTGTTCCTGAATTGTCTTTTTGACCTCATTTCTCTTCTTATGTGCAGATTGAGGAGTCTTTTGGATATTCAGTGATGTCTTTATCATAAGTTCCTTAACCTATTTCCTGGGCTTAAGCTTGACAAAACTCCTTGATTTTGTTTCTATAGGTTCAGTAGTCTTTGATGAAGATGTTTCTTTGACTTGAGGGCTAGCATCTATTCCTTCGACCCCTATTCAACTCAAAAAGAGAAATTCAGACCATTCTCTTTTCACCTTCTGAAGCTCATGAAAAAATATTAACTTGACTAGACCATGATGAAATAAAGAGGTTTCACATGCCTGAGTTTTCATTTGAACTTTATCTGCCATCTTGTCCAGACTTCGAAATAGAAAGAAAGGTAAGTCTAGAGAGATTATTCCTATGAAATGTAGTAATATTTTAAAGTGATAAGTGTACACCTTATGATATCTCCCTTCGCAGGTGAAGTATCTTTGGATATTGTAGAGCAGGTTAGAAAATGCATCCTTGACATAACTTCTTGGCACAGCTTTATTCAAATCAGTATCCATAAACTATGGTTTCAAAAAGATTTTGTAGGGTTGCATTTCAAACCTAAAATTCTTAAACCATCTTTCCTCCTCTCTTGGGATTTCTGTGATTGCTGATATAACTTCAGGAAAAATTGGTAAATTGAGGAAACCAACCTTTGTGTTTGACCCTGTGAAGTTGGTAGCAAATTCTTTGGTGACCTGATTATGCCCTCCTTGAAGATTTTCACAAAACCTCTAGCAACCTACCTTCTTGAAGGCTTCTTCAATAGATTTATCCTTCATGAGATTTTCTAAACCTTCAGGTTCTGTCCTCAGGCAGTGACCCGACCGGTGATTTCTTTTTTCTTCAGCCATCTTCTTCCTGGAAACCCTATGTCTTCAACAAAACTGTAATAAAATCCCGTTGGATAAACTGGCTCGCTTTAGAATTTGATTTTGCCTCGCTTGATGGAAAACTCTGCCTCGCTTGATTTAAAACCTTGTTTCAGTCAACAACTATTTTCAAACTTACTAGATTTGCAATCGAAATTGCTGACATAATCACCAATTGAATTCCGCCTCGGTCGATTGAAAAGTCTGCCTCGCTTGATAACTTAAAGAGAGCTCTGGTATTCTATCATGAGCTTTCTCTTTCAGCAGTAGATATGCATGCATTGCATTCTTTGCATGAGATAAAAGAATGATAACCAATTCCTTTTTCAAATTTGCGAAGGACCATTGACAAATGACCGCTAATGAATCTAATAATGATTTCATAACTACTTTGGATGGTTTCATGCCTAAAGGATGATTCGTGGACTGAAACCATGATCTTGGATTGACACTATAATCATGAAAAATTAACCCCAAGTTGATGGATGTGACAGCTAAACCGAAAATTCTAAAACCCCAATTTCGTAGCGCTGGTAGTGTTATTTCAGGATTTTGCAATACGAAAAGACCAGTGTTTTTGTAGCACATAAGCAGTTATTTACACTCAGCGTGCTACGAAAACGTGGTTTCATGGCTTATTCAAAACTTTTTGAAAAAAACTTAAAATATGGGTTTCAAAACATAGCATGAGACTACCAAAGTGTAAAACAAAGTTTATGAACTTGGTTTGGTGATAAAATGAGACTCTAAAACTATGACTTGGACCCTATAAAACATAAAAATGACTCAAACCCTATCTAATACCATGACTTACGAACAAGTATTAACTGACTGAATTCAGAGAATTTTAATAGTGATAACAGAATCCTATCAAGGACAAATGGCCTCCTCAACCTACAAGGGTTTCAAGGCTGATGACAAATAGATTGATAAGTCTGATTATCATGCATGGAAGATGTCCTTGGATTTGGTGTTAGAATATCAAGATATCATGGACTATGTACAAGGGAAGATTCAAGAGCCTCCAAAAAATGCATTTGTTGCCACGAAGACAAAGTATAGGAAGGAGGAAATCAAAGAAAAGATGATTATCCAGGATTCTATTCATAAGCACTTTGTTTCTTACATTTCTGAGCTAAACACATCTAAAGAGATGTATGATAAGCTAGTGAGCATATTCAGGGCCAGCAGTTCCAATCAAATCCTTTTCTTCAAGAATCAATTGAATAATATCAAGAAGGGCAAGGATGAATCTATTCAATCCTATTTTATGAGGCTCACTAAAATCAAGAATAACCTCTTAGCAATTGGGGAAGAAATATTTGATCGAGAGATAGTTCTTATTGCACTTGGCGGTCTCCCCTGTGATTGTTATGTATTCAATACCACTATTATTAATAATAATGTGATTCCTGATTTTGATGAAATATTGACGAGATGCACTCAAGAGGAAACAATAATGATGGAATATGCCTCTAATGGAAATGGAAGTGACCCTATTATGCATAATTATGAATTACGGATAAATCATTCTTCCCTAGAGAGGTGCTTATCTAGAACAACAGATTAAATAATTTGTGACTATATTTCCTAACTATGAAAAGACACATAGAATGAAATAAGAAGCTTACTTGGAGTCCAAGCGCTTCCAAAATCTCCTTCTGTCGCTTTTTTTGTAGCTTCAAATTCCAGCCAGATGTGCAAAATATTTCCTACAAGAATGAACACTAAACAGCAAGAGATAGCAATAATACAGATGTCTATTCAAGTTATTTAGTTAAATCAATGAAGCATAAACCATATACATCATATAAGAATTCATAATATGGAAAAAATGAGCTTATATAGATACATATATTGGAAAGTAAGAAGAAATATTTATTAATGGATAGAAGGGAAGGTTACAACCCAGTGATTGATTTGAAGTGACCATCTCTAGCAGCATCCCAACCTCATCACAATGCAGATCTTTCCAGCAGCATGTTAAACAAATCAACTCCTCAATTGAAATTCCACTAGCATTTCTCTGCTCAAAATTTTCCTTACCAAGCACTAATATTTGTGCTCAATTTATAGAGGAGCTGAAGGTAGTTTTACAATCAATGACTTTCCAATAATAGGCAAGACATGTTCCCAATATTGTAGATATCAAATGGACACATGGATTCGAAGTTTGACACATGTGAACTCTTCTAGAAGGCACTAGCCAAGTGGAGATTCCAGAACAATGAGAATTTCGCTCCTAATGTGACCAACGCACCTATGAATGTTGGAAAGTGCTTTGCAGAGTAGCCTTGAATGGGCCTACTTACATATGCAATGCACTTATTCCCTTTAGAGGCAGCGTTGATGAGCTCTCATATGATATATTATAAACTTCAAATCTTGGAAACCTTTGCAGATGAAAGTCATGAATGATTTGTCTTGTTCTTTGTCTTAGGGCATGTAGCAACTGAAATGATAGGTTATGATAGACACTACTCATTGGTCCTGGAGATGATTTCTAGTTAACCAGGTCATTGGGAATGATTCCCAAATTGACCTATCACAATTTTCTCCCTAAAGCATGAAGTCAGAATAATAATAACAATATTTTGGCTGAGATGCTTTACACTATGATGGGCTAGAGATGAAGCGGACTGGCCACCTGCATCAATCTTACAATAAATTACATCATGATATATCCTCTTGATCATAATTTCTGAGGGTAGGCATTCCCATGTTCAGCACATAAACAATCTAATAACATGTAAAAAATTCATAAAGTCGTCAAAATTTGAATGTTGCCCAATATAGACATGCATACAGATATAGGCCCAGGTTCGGATGACGATCTATATGTAAGGTCACCGTACAGATGATGTGTACAAAAATCCTGAAATCACAGCTCGGATGGCTGAAACTAGATCCGGGGTCTTCTTATCTCGTTCACTCGATCATTTGGGTACAAGTCTAGCCATGCGAATATATGATTTGTAGTCGAACATGGAAAGACATCATTTGATTACCAACCAATGATGTGAGCTATTAACAAATGCGAGAGAACCACCATTAATGTCAATGGCCCTCAAGGTACTACAGTACATTTCATAAGGCGTGAATAGATGATTTGATGTCGAACGCCAAACAAAATATTTCGGTCAAAAGTCCGGAAGTGAGGATCTTTTCGATGTTGTAACAAGCCTCATGATACTGGAACATAATGTTGCTAAGTGAACTTCTTGGATAATGATTTGTCGTCGACAGGAAGCCACCTTATTACGAAACGGAAGTTACTGATTTCAGAGACAAATGTATGACTTGATATGTCATGAGAATGAAGGTTTATGAGGATTGAAGAAGGACGAGTATTCACTGGATGACTTCTCTTGAACATATCGGCAACACTGAGATGAGTTGGCGGCATTGACCCAAAACCGAAGTGAAGGTATAATGAACCATAGGTATGAATGAACCGTCAAGAATATTACCTAACCCAAACAGTCACGGTGATGGAGTGAAGTGTCATGTTCAAGAGCGACCTACTACCATAAAAATTTCTGTTCACTTTCCCAAATTTTCCCTGGTCATTTGTTGACCAGTACCTCTTTATTTTTTAACAAGCTTGAAGAGGACAACATTTGCGTGTTCTGTAATTCAACCCTTCGGGCAAATAATGTATCGCTATTTAATAATTTAAAGAGTCTAGAGATGGATGAAACTCGATTCTTGCCATGATCAACAAGCCCATCACTATTTTATGTTTTAACGAGCTTAACGACAGTGATAGCCCGATCCTTTTTCATATTTAGAGAGATTTAAAAAGAGGACGAAAGAAAACTCCATAAGTACTTTTTTGTAAAGTTGTCGCTCAGATCTGAAAAAGTGTAACATAATATCTAAGAGAACCTCTTTAGTCATGTTCGACCAAGGTATTCCTTTTTCATAAATAACTATCTCAGTCCAAAAAAGGGTTAAACTTATACTGAGTAGTTATCAATTAATTTACTTTTACGAGCTTGAAAATACAAGTGCTCAACAATATTTTCACATTATCGGAGTCTGAAAAGAGCTAAAAGAAGACTCCAAGGGTTCCTTTTTCACTATTATCGAAGCTCTAAAAAGAGATAAAAGTGTGCTTCAAATCCTTTTTCATTTTTAACAAAGCTCGAAAAATAAGGAGAAAAAGTATGCTTTGTGGTCAAATCATTCTTGACATAAATCTGCACGACTAATCTGTTCATCAATTGTAAGACCTATTCAGAACAACATCAATTGGATTAAAAATACCTGTTTCATGATAAAAAACATAATAAAACTATAGTCATAGCAATAAATGTGATTTGTAAATAATTAAATGACTATTAAAAGTAGTTTTACTATTCATTTTTACCATTCCATAGTTACCATTTGCATTTTGGAGCTCTGAACCTGATTTTTCCCCCGAACTTCAGTTGTTGATTACGATCGTTTTTGTAGATGTATTTCGTTGTTGTTTGATCCAGGTTAGTGATATGCACCTCCTATTTCCTTCAGTAATCATTTCATTTCCAATTTCTGCAATTTTTAGGGTTTTAAGGTCCTCAGGGTAAATTCTACCCAAAAAGACGGCAACACACCTTTGGATGTTGAAACCTGCGTTGCATAGCAAGTAAATTGAAGGCTGCTTGCATACACAACACACTGTCTCTTGTCAGGGATTGCGTTGGGTGCAATTTAGATTTTTTTTTTTTCACGTTATGCCCAAAATTTTCCCAATTGTTTGCAATGAATGGAATCTAATGGTTCTTATGGTTTTATTTCAAGTTTCCATTAGATTCGATGATTACATGGAGGGAAAGAGAGCATGAAGAACATGATATGATTGCCTTAAATGATTCGGGTACAGTAAGAGCCCTAAGAGAGTGTGGACTACTTAAGTACTTCAAATTTTCAGGGATGAGGCAACAAATAGAGCTCTTGGAGTTCTTAGTTCAAGCATGGGATCCATCTATCGAGGCATTTCATATTAAGAACCAAGTGGTTCCCATAATAGTCGAGGATGTATACTTTCTTATAGGTTTTTCGAGGAGAGACTTGCCCAATTCCTTCTCAGGGTCTATTGTTAGAGGAGAGATAGTGAGATATTATGTTTTGCAACATTGTTATCCAAGGGTAGAGCCAAGAAAATATGGAAAGATAAACATCCGGGATGTTAGATATTTTCCTTTGAGAACTATCCTTTTCATGATCACAAAACTTGCTGGCACCGTTACACTACATGTAGTGAATAGATCATATATGTAGTACGCGCAAGAGTGTATGGAGCCAACAGTCTTCAACTGGTTTGAAGTTGTTCTTTCTTAGATAAAGGAACAACTGAAAAAAGAAAAGGGAGGAAGGAAGAATAATTTCAGTTACGGTTCGATCCTCATATCATTCACTTTAGAACAGATTCCACTAATGCACCCAAAACATGTGACACTGGATGTGTCTAATCCTAGAGATCCGCGAATGCAGAGATGGGTAGAACTCATGAGTAGGCATGCAGGCCAATCGACCATTGTGTTCTCAACTTCATTCTTCACCTGGTTCCGACAACAGATTGTCGCCATCGATGAGTATGCATATGCAGGCGCTGATTTCTGAGGAGATTCAGATTTAGCATTACCAGAAGGCGCTCAGTGGGGTGCAATGGGTAAGAATGTTTTGACCATGTTTTTATTTTCGTAAGTTTTATACAATGTTTTTGTATTTTTGATGCTTTCCCAAGACTAAACTAAATGTTTGATGTGATGCATATTTTGGTCGTGTTCAACCAGTAGAGGAATTGGAGCATGAAGTATATGTGCTAGATGAGAGGGCTGTCGAGAGAGCAGTCCTTCAGGATCTTGATATGGCTAAGACTCTGGCTGAGCTTTGGCAGCACATAGAGAGTTTAACCTTCATAATTCTAGATTGTCGGATCGAAGAGCTACCCATGCGACTGTAGTGACACACCATTGGGGTTCCTAACCATTGGATGCGGTTACTACGTAGGATAGCTAGATCTAGAGCATCTTACCATGAGCACCACTAGTTTACTTTTAACATTTTGCATACATTTTGAGGTCATATGACCACTATGTCTTGGACAAATTTTTGTAAAAACCTATAACTATATATCTATATGATTTCAATGTTTTCCTATGTTTATTATGAAATCATATTCAATGATGTGAATGTTTTCTTTAAATATGTTGCAAATGTCTGTCTAAAACTTGATTAGCTAAAGAATCAGTCAATGTGTTCCAATTTCTGGAAATGTGTTGATATTGAATAAAATAAAAGTGTCTTTCCAAAAGTCAAACTCTTAGGAACAATCTAAGTAGTGTTGGATTTCTAACAGTATAAACACTAGTAATTTGTAATACCACAAGTTGTGAGTCTAACCTTATGATGATATGGTTAATACCAAATGAAATGGCATCAGAGAGAAGTTCTATCAACACGCTATACTCAATGATATTGTTCGTCGATCTACCAATACAAATCCCTTGAAAACTCACTAACTCGTCATTCAGAGAAAAAATGGCCCACGCTGAAGAGGATAGATTATGCGTACTATGACTAGCACCATCAAAATATCCAACAAAGGGTTCCAAATATTCAAACATCTGTGATGAACTGTAAAGCAGATTACTAACATAAAAAAAAACTCTAAAAAAAAATTAAGATAGTGAATGTAAATCAACAGCATATATATACAATATAATACAAAAAATTACTACGCTCATGATTAACCATACTAACGTTTCAAATAAAACCCATTTCTAGGTTGTGCCAATGGAATTCCATCGTAATCAACCAACTCATAGGCACCCTTAGCAAGAACTCTTTTGAAAATATAGGGGCCATGCCATAATGGCTCAAATTTTCCTGTACCTATTACATCAGCTTCTTAATCGTAAAGAACGACCAAGTCGCCCTCTGAGAAAATGCGAGGCTGGACATTTTTGTCGTATTGCACCTTTATACATCTCTTATGCGCTTCGTTGGCCAATTGGACTTCACAACGCATTTCATCAAGATGGATGAGGTTAAGGAGAAGTGCTTCTTCTTTTGAGGTGTCAGGTAACAAGTCAGTTGCGAGTTTTAACGATGGTATTTCACATTGGATTGGTAAGATAGCTTCCAGACCATACACCAATTGAAAGGGAGTAAATCTAGTTGTGTTTCTCACCGAGGTTCATTACGCCCTTAAGGAAGAGTATAGGATCAAATGCCAATTTCTCTTACGAACTCCTATCATTCGTTGAAGCATACGTTTAAGAATCTTGTTGATAGCCTCAACTTGTCCATTTTATTGTGGAAAATAAGGAGTAGAATTATCATGTGACAATCCTAATTTGGCAGTCAATTCAGTCATCATAGGGTTATGAAAATGCTTCCCATGATCTGTAACTATAGCCTGTGGGACTCCAAACCGTGCAATAACATGATTAAAGAAAAACAATGCAGTTTTCTATCCTATGTTGTTGAATGTAGGCATCGCTTCAGCCCATTTGGTAAAGTAGTCAACTATGACAATAATATAACCATGCCCCTAGAAAAACGAGGGTTATAAGTCATGAATTCAATACCCCATTTTTAAAATGGTCCCACAGAGACAACATGATGCATTGGCGCTTGCGGTTTGCGAATTTTACGATAAAAAATTTGGCACGCATGACAACTTCTCACTACGAGGATACAGTCTTGAACAATTGTAGGCCAAAAGTAACCAACACGGAGTATCTTCTGCGCAGTAGCGTATCTAGATAAATTTCCACTATAAGCCCCAGCATGACAATCATTTAAAACCTTCTCGGCCTCCTCATGAGTGAGGCACCTCCTTAAAATGGTATCGACACCACGACGATAAAGTGTATCGCCGACGATCATATAATCTTTGGCTTGGTATCGAATACGTCGTTGTTCAGAGCGACAGGTATCAGGTCGAAAAGTTTGAGTTTGGAGATAAACGATGAAATCTCCATACCAAGGATCAAATGATCTGATCAGAAACAGAGAATCATCAGGAATTGACGGTTCCAACGTAGTTGCAATACTATCATAGGGAAGGTCATAAAGAAGCTCATATAAAACTAAAGACTTATTTGACTTGGACTTGATGAATTCCAAATCAAATTCCTGCAAAATGAAAAACCATTTTGACTATTTCCCCCCCAGCAATTGACATGATAAGATATAAGTCATGGGGTTGAAATATGAGATGACAGTGGTCTTTCGGAGCATGATATAGTGGAGAAATCTTTGGACAGCTTGAATAGCTACCAAGGAAAGCTTTTCTACGTACGAATACTTAACTTATGTATCATTGATATTATGACTCAAATAATAGATTGGATGTTCAATTCCATCTTCTACTTGGACCAAAACCATAGCAATGGTCATTTCAGCCGCGATGATTTATAAGAAATAATAATTTTGATAATTAGGGGGATACATTAATGACACTTGGATAAGAGTATCCTTGATAGCATCAAAAGAAGCTTGCGCAACTTGGTCCCAATGGAAGGGAACCCCCTTTTTCAAGAGTCAAGTAAATCCTTTAGCCATTTCAGCGTAGTTTGGAATGAACCTTCTTAGGAAGTTAGCCTTTCCTTGAAGTTTCTGTATTTGAAGTAAATTTGATGGCACAGAAAAATCAAGAATGGCTTGAACCTTCAATGGCTCGATTCGAATTCCTTCTTTTGAGACTACAAATCTAAGCAAATTACTAGAACCAACACAAAACACACATTTATGTGGATTAAGGCGTATTTTTTAGTATCGAAAGCTTAATAAAATGGCTCTCAAATGCTTCAGGTGATCAATTTGATTTCGTGAATGCACTGGTAAATCATCTAGATAAGGATGAACAATGTCCTTTATGTCATTGAAATCATACTCCGTTTCTCTCTGTAAAGTTTCCCCGGCATTATTTAAACCAAATGGTTGTTTCCTCTAAGAAAATGTGCCCCAGGGATAGATGAATGTTGTCTTATGTTGATCCTCTAGGCGGATATTGATTTGATTGTAGCCAGAAAATCCATCCATAAATGAAAAGATCTCACATCCAGCACAATCATCAATAATCTGGTCGATAAAGGGAGTAGGATAGTTGTCTTTTGGACAAGAAAGATTGGCATCCCGATAATCGATGCACACTCTAATATTTCCTTGCTTTTTCATGACAGGAATGATAATGGAAACCCACTCAGTCAGCAGAACAGGGTAAATGAAACCAACATGCAAAAAAATTTCAAATTCTACATTGATGGCAATGGCTTTCTTCAAATGAACAGGATGAAACCATTGATGCACCAGTTTTACATTAGGATACATATTAATATTGTGTTTAACAATACTAGTATCTATGCCTAGAATTTCCTCGTAAGACCAAGAAAATACATCACGAAATTCATGAAAAAGAGAGCGATATTTTTTGAGTTTTGATGGAGAACAAGATACACCAACTTGAATATTTTCTACAACGCCAGGTTTGGTCAAAATATCGATAGAAATGGTTTCTTCAATATTTAACAGATTTCTCTCAGAATCGATTGCATTAATAGGTAAAGAATTCGAAAATAAATTTTTGATTGATGGGTGATATAGTTCACTAAGATATTTTTCTTCATAATCAGGAAAATGGGAATGAAGATGATAATCTTCCCATGGTTCTCCTTTTGACATCATGGCTTCCAAAATATTCTCATCTGTCAAGAACATTGAGGAAAAAGGATCAGAGGGAGTACCAAATCTAATGAACGATCAACCCAAACACTTGGCGACATTGATTTCGAATTCGCCACCCAAGCCAGATAGATTGATTGCTATGCCAGCTCAATAGGGCTCGGTGGAAAAAACTCATCCAACATAAAAATTTTAGAATCACCCGTACTCTCCCTTAAGCCAGATGGTGTGGAAGAGATCATGTAGCAGGTCTCTAGCAATTTATATTGACATCACAGGCGGCAGTAATGTAAAGGTTCCCATGAGAGTGGAATCCCTTAAGAGTCCTACACCAATGTTTTGAAGTTCTAGTTGGGGTGCGTGAACGAACGGAACACTTCCACTTACCTGCGAAGCATAGGAAAAGAAGGATAGTTTATTAATGACTGTGATGGTACCTTTATTTGGAAAGGAAATCATTCTGAAATATGTAGAAACAATTGCAATAATTGCATATACCCATGGCCTTCCAAGTATAATATTATAGTCAAGGGGTCCATCAACAACCTCGACATCAAAATTCACTTTTTTTCTCCCTAGTTCAACATGCAGATTATTAATACTACCATCAGGTTTATATGTATGTCCATCAAAAGCCTTCAACATCGTTTATGACTGTGATAAACGCGACGAGCCAATTGACTTCCAACAATTTAGAGACATAATGCATGTAGATGCTCTCTCATCAATAATAGTATGATGAACAAGGTGATTGAGAACATTTTCTTGTATGGAGAATGCCAATTCTGATGGTAGTTGTGGCACATAGCCCGTATGATTAAAGATGACAAGATTAGAATCAGTCGGATCAATTCCACCAATAGCTGACAATAAAGCCTGTTTTTGGGAGGGACAATTTTGTAATACCTCAAGAGCAGACATAGCTGAAGGGGATTGAGCCAAATATTCAACTATATTATAATTTGGTGCAGCTCTTGCTCGAGGATTATATGTTGATTTATGAATTACTCCCTTTGGTGGCTTGATTTTCAATTCATGAATAGCAGTAGGCGGTACTGATTCCGTAGACGGATTTGTTGTCGAGGTAGTGGGATGATTAGTGGCCTGACTACCACAATATTTATTACACGTTGAGACCAAAATATCTATTGAAGGTTTTGTGATGGATAACATAAGTACTTGGGAACTAGAAGCTAGATTCGTAGCAACCATGTTTGTGTTTGGATTTAGAAATGGGTTTGTCAACACAATTGACGCATGGGAAGTCTTGATGATTTTTGAGACTTCAGTGCGGTGAGGAAAATCCCTAAAATATTTTTCCTCATTATAGATTATGCATGGATAATGAGGTTTCCTAGGTCCAGACGATTGATCAGATGATTTTTCCTGCAGGTTAGAAGTTTTATTTTTCTTAGATTTCCCCTTTTTCTTACTTCTGGGTTGCTTGTTACTTTTTCCTTTATCAAATGACACAACATTAATTTTGGAAGAAGTGGCAGGATGAGATGCAGTAGTATGATGTGTGCTTGCAGTACCAATCAGGCTGTCTCTGGCATGAGAGTCCTTCAATTGAGGAGGAATAGTAAAATTAGATCTCGGCGCATTAGGAATTTAGACTGAGTATAAATCAAGTCTAAATATTGGACACAAGCGATAAATTGATCGTTTGTGATGATGCCACCCTTACCCACATCCTCAGTTATAGATGGTAACAGGGACTTAATGAACCATTCAGCAAGGAGCCGATCCGGAAAAAATGTCATAACCATTCTACGACGACGACGCCACTCATGAATATAATCGGAAATGTGAGTAGCATTAGTCTGTTTGAAATTGGTCAAGAGCTCTGTTCCAGTTTCATATCTGATGGGTAATAGGAAATGAGTAAAAAAGACAGTAGCTAGGGTAGTAAAATTATCAAAAAAATCTCTAGCTAACTCAATGTACCATTTTGCAGCCAGACCTGTGAGCGTGCTCTAGAAAAGACGTAGTCGAATAGAATCATCATTCAGGGAGTTTGATGAACACCATAAATGATAATTCATGACATGAGTCGACGAATATTCTCCAGGGTTTCCATTGAACTTATGAATATTCGAGGGTAATTTGTGAGGTGTCATCGGCATAGTTAATTGGATCATTGGTTAGCTGATTTAAATCTGGTAACTCTAAAGTTGCAACAAAAGGAAACTATCTACTAAGTTCAGGTTGAGCATAGCTAGGGTAAGATGGAATTTCTTGAGCAATATGCCTTTGAGCACTAGCATAAGGAATTTGTTGCTGATAGGGGTTGTTTTGAAAATAAAATGCTTGAGGATTCTGTTGACCAAAACCTGGATATGATACTTTTTGAAATGAAGTTTGAGGAATTTGCGCCTGAGGTTGCCAAGGGGTCTGTCCACCAATGCTATAACCCAAATTAGGATAACTTGGATTCGTTTGATAGGTATAACCAAGTTGTGGCTATGACATCCCATAAAATGGTAAACCAGCTTGTGAATAAATGATTCTGGATACAGGTTGTTGTAAATTAACCGAAGGATTTGGAGTCTGTGGACCCAATATTTGAGGGTATTGAGTTGAAGGACTTGCTTGATAAGGTTGTTTTACAACATTTTGATTCTATAATAGGGGTAAAGATGTATTAACAAGTGGAAATGATGTGGGTGTAACAGTTTGAACTAGTTGATATGAGTGTACAACCGTTTGTGGTTGGATAGGCAGAGTGGGTTTCCATTGACAAACATTCATTTGAACATTAGGTTTACCAAAAAGTGATGGAGTACTATCATATTGGGTGACCAAAGGTCGCCCCCTAGCATGAGGAGGATAATAAGATGGAAAATATTTCTCTCCAAATGCTGGGAGTCCAATTGATATAGTACTTGAAGGAATAGACCCTGAAGGACCGGCTTGATATTGCCCTGATGATGTGTATAAAGAATCAAGTCATTCAGTACTCACTATAGGATTACTAGTTAGAATAACGAATGATGACATTGGTAAAGTCCATGGATTTGAAGATGCGCCAGAGAAAATTCCAGATAATGATTTGTAACCTGATGGGACCATAGGGCCACCATGGAAATATGACTTTGGTGAAGTTGTAAGCATCGACGAGGTAGAGAGGACAGGTGTTGACGTAATTGAAACAGATGGTCCAACCGAATATGTTGGTTTAGGCATGGTTACTTGACCAAATGTATACCCTTTTGAATCGATGGGATTTTGAATGGGAACAAGATCAACAAAAGTATATTATAACGATTGAGGAAAAGAATTGTACATGTAAAGGTCCTCCCCAAAATGGGTTGGAGTTAAAGGTGTCTTGTCTTGTGGGATTTATTTAATTGCAATTAAACCAGGTGGAAGTATTTCACCATCAGGCCCAAATTATATTTCAGGCGGTTGACTATGTGATATGGGAGACTCAATGGCTATAGAAATTTGTGGGATGACCAAGGTAGGAATAACTTATGGTTGTTCAACTTCGGGACTTAGATGTTCTGGCAAATAAGAGACAAGATCTGGATCAACTTTTGGTTGAACAACGTTAGGTCCAGGAGGTATGGTCTCACTGATTGGATGGATCGTGACCACGGGTAGTTGTGAGGACTCTGTTTCGACAACAGTAGACGAACTGAGATGTGTAGAAACAACTTGAGCTAACTCTGGTTAATGGGAAGATGATGTTTCACCAGAGGCACGAATTGTACTTGATTCGGCAAAGCGTGATCACCTTCACCTACCAGAAGTAATTTCTGGTGGTGAAGGTGTCATTTTAATGCTAATCTATGCGAACGCCAGGGGAAATGATTTTGTTCTTCCATGGTTACTGATTTATTTTAACCAAAAAAAACAAAAAATAAAATAAAATGGTAATGCTAGGAAAAAGGGTTTACCAAGAAACTGTGAACTGCAGAATACCTCCTGGCGAACCAAGAAGTACGGGCAGGCAATCTCCCCAAATGTTGTGTTCGGTGTATCATAATTTACAAGGCGGCCAACTCGGTTCACTATGGATGGATAGCACATAAAATTTGTCCTCCCAAATATACCCAAAGGTATGTGGAGGCCCAAGTCCGTATTAGCGCTGTCTGATGTGAAACCGCACAGTGAGAGCACCCCTTTATAATTTTCATACTGTAACACCGCCCGATACACCTGAAAGTATGTGGATGAGATATGATATACTTACATACGTCGAGTGAGGTATCACACTTGGAATGTATCGCAGACAAGTTAACGACAACTACTATGTTTTATGACACCAGAACACGTCTCTAGCCTAGACCTTCTAAATGTTATCGTTATGGTTCCAATGCTTTGTTAGGTAAATTGAGATAAATTTTAAGTTAATCTTTTTTATCAATTTTCCTTTCAAAGTTTCACCGCAATGATGTATTGGAAATTAATGCAAACTAAAAATGATAAGCAATCTTTCACTTTCAGTTTTTTCAATGAAAATCCTAGCTACTAGAGGGAAAGAGCAATCAATTTGAGAGCAAACAAATCAAAGAGCACAAACTAAATGCAGATTTCCTAATTGTTCCTTTTGCAAATCACACAATACACTACATGCAAATGCAATTTTTTCTTTTCAGTTCCTTTAATATTATGAATGTAGAAAAGAAACTAAGTGCACTAAATCAACAAAAACAAATGCCTTTTACTTTTGAGAAATGAGGAATATAAACAACAATTTCTCTTTTTAAGGAAAAATGAGGAAATAAACAACAATTTCTCCTATCAGGAAACGAATAATTTACGACATATTCCTTTTCAAAAGCAAATGGATCTAATGCGACAATGAAAATACTTTGAAATTAATTCATCAATGATAAAGAAAAATGCTTTAAACAAACATTGAACAAATTTTCTTTCAAAGGAGGAAGAGGTAGATAAGTTCATTGGTCAATATGAGGCTTAAGCTTTTCAAAACACAGCAGAGAACAAACTGAAACAAATTTCAATGACAAACTCAAAGTAATTTGGATGGTTTCAGGAGGCAATGCAGTCTCTAAAGAGAGACATTGCTTTGCAAGGCAAGCTTGAAAGGGAGACTGTGTTATGAAAAGCACTGTGTCCTGTCCAACAGTGCCTTGGGTGCAGTGTACAATGAAAAACACAGTTGTTTAACACACTTCTAATGCAAATTTTTATTTAAAAAAACATAATATTTCTGAGTAAAATCTACTGGGTGAATATACAGAGAAAATCAGAGGAAAATACACCTAGGATGAAGGGTAAACTCCCCAGTGGAGTCGCCAATTTGTTATGCAGAATTATGAATTACAGATAAATCATTCTTCCCTAGATAGATGCTTATCTAGAACAATAGATTGAAGACTTCACGACTACTTTTCCTAACTATGAACAGACACATAGAATGAAATAAGAAGCTTACTTGGAGTCCAAGTGCTTCCAAAATCTCCTTCTGTCACTTTTGTTGTAGCTTCGAATTCCAGCCAGTTGTGAAAAATATTTCCTGCAAGAATGAAAAATAAACAACAAGAGATAGCAATAATATAGATTTCTATTCAGTTTATTTAGCTAAATCAATGAAGCATAAACCATGAAAACATGAGCTTATACAGATACATATGTGGGAAATTAAGTAGCAATCTTTATTAATGGATAGAAGGGGAGGTTACAAACCAGTGATTGATTTGAAGTGACCATCTCCAGAAGCATCCCAGCCTCATCACAATGCAAATCTCTCCAGCAGCATGTTACACAAATCAACTCCTCAATCGAAATTCCACCAGCATTTCTCTACTCAAATTCTTCCTTACCAAGCACTAAGATCTATGCTCAATTTATAGTGGAGATGAAGGTAGTTTTGCAATCAACGAATTTACAATAATAGGCAATACATGTTCCCAATATTGTAGATATCAAATGGACACATGGATTCAAATTTTGACACATGTGAACTCTTCCAGAAGGCACTGGCCAAGTGGATATTCCTGAACAATGAGAATTTCGCTCCCAATGTGACCAACACACCTATGAATGTCAGGAAGTGCTTTGAATAGCAACCTTGAATGGGGCTACCTGCATATGCAATGCATTTAGTCCCTTTAGAGGTAGTGTTGATGAACTCTCATATGATATATTATAAACTTCAAATCTTGGAAACCTTTGCAGATGAAACTCGTGAATGATTTGCCTTGTTCTTTGTCTTAGGGCATGTAGCAACTGAAATGATAGGGGATGATAGACCCTACTCATTGGTCTTGGAGATGATGTCCAATTAACCAGGTCATTAGGAATGATGCCCAAATTTACCTATAATAGACCCTACTACCTTCGTTGCTCATGCAAAGAAGAATAACCATGGTGGCCCGAGAAATAAAAACCATGGTAGGGTGGGGCCCAAAGGAAGGAAGGGAAGATGTTACACTTGTAACAAGTATTGTCACTATGCAAGAGAGTTCCCTAATAGAATGGACTCTCCCAAGGATGATGAAAACAAAAAATTCAGAGGGAATGGCAGTAACAACAAGTTCAAAGGAAAAAGGAAGGCTCCCTCTGATCGTAGTGGAAATCGACAACCTTTCAAGAGGTCAAGAAATTATAGGTACGATGAGTCTAATGTTGTTGATAATAAGATAAATGAATTTATTCTTGTATCTACCCTCTCTGCTGCATCTCCACCCAACATCCTGGATGTCTGGTTGATTGATAGTGATGCTTCAAGGCACCTCACTAGTTATAAATAAGCCCTCTCTGATTTGGTTGATAAGGATACTAATCTGGAAATTATCCTTGGAGATAATGCCACCTATCCCATGAAAGGGACAGGGACCGTGACCCTCCATCTATTTCAAGGTCAAGTCCTTCGATTACAAGATGTGTTGTACATACCTGGTTTGAAGAAGAACCTTGTGTCCATTTTGACAATGGAAGACAAAGGGTTAAAGGTGGCATTCGTTGATGGAAATGTACTTATCTGGAAGAATAACTTCAAGGAAGCTCTTTCTATTGGTTTTAGAGTTGATACACTTTTCCAAGTTGGAGGAAGTCCACTGGGGGCTATGTCATGTGATACAACTCTTCAAATAGAGTTATGGAATTTGAGGTTTGCACACCTTCATTACAAAGCCCTTCCTGAAGCAAGGAAGGTGGTGATGTGGATGCTCGAACTTAAATATGATCATGAAGGTATATGTCAGGGTTATGCCAAAGGGAAGCATACAAGGGGACCATTCTTCTCAAGTGTCACAAAGAAAACTGATATATTGCAATTGATACATTATGACTTATCTGGTATGCTACCCATGACATCCTTGGGAGGATGTTCCTATTACATGACTTTTACAGATGAATTCTCCTGCAAGACCTGGATATATTTATTAAAGAAGAAGAATAAAGAATTCAAATGGTTTTGTACCTTCAAGGCCTTGGTGGAAAATCAAACCGAGAAGAAAATCAAAGTTTTGAGGACTGAAAATGGGAACGAGTATGATTTAAATGAGTTTAATGACTTTGTTATAGAATCTTACATTAAGAGGGAGACCACAACTGTGTACACTCTTGAGAAAAATGGTGTTGCTAAAAGAAATAACAGGACCATTGTGGAAGTTGTCTGTGCCATGCTATGTAACCAAGGTCTTCTGAAGTTTCTACGGGGATAAGATGTGAACATTGTTGTGTACATTCAAAATAGTTGCCCGCATTCCTCTCTAGACTCCAAAACTCCGGAAGAAGTCTTCTCTAGTAAGAAACCTGATGTTTCTCATTTTAGAGTTTTTGGTTGTCATATTTTCTTTCATGTGCCGAAAGAAAAGAGAATCAAGCTGGATGCTTCTAGAAATAAGGGAATTTTTGTGGGCTACAGTGAAACTTGGAAGCCATTTATAATTTATGTGTCTGGTCAAAGAGAAGTGGAGATATGAAACGATGTCTTCGATGAATATTTTTCCCTCTAGAAAGTGAGAAATATTCCTAGCTCCAATGAAGGCAAAGAAGATGAATAAGCAAGAAGCAGGAATAGTCGAATGATGAACTGATGCCCGATGTTGAAGGACCTATGGATCCTATTGATCCACCTCTTTCAAATAATAGAATACCCTCATGGCTCAAGGATACTCTCATAGATTTCGAGAGACATATTTCCCCAAGGGTGACATTTCGTGAAAGCAAGAATCCAAAGAGATACCAAGGGTATATAGCAGCCATAAGTACGATAATACAATCTAAGCCTGGATCATTTGAAGAATTCGTAAAGCATAAAGTTTGGAAGGATTCAATGTATGAATAATATGAGTCCATTATGAAAAATGATGTGTGCTAAGTGGTCCTTAGGCCGGAGGACAAGTTTTTTTTCACTACAAATGGCTCTATAAGATCAAGCATGGTTCTGATGGAAGTGTTGAAAAGTATAAGGCAAGATTTGTTGCCCAAGGCTTCTCTCAAAAAGAAGGCATAGATTATGATGATATATTTGCACTTATGGCCCACTATATCACCATATGATCTATTATTTCCCTTGCTGCAACATAAGGATTCTACATTAGATGGATGTGAAGACTGCTTTTTTGCATGGTTCTATAAAGGAAGAGGTGTATGTGGAGCAACCTCTGTGGTTCGAAGTCCGAGATAGAGACACCCATGTATGTAGGTTGAATAAAGCCCTCTATGGGTTGAATCAATACCCCAGGACTTGGTACAGAGGATATATAGCTACTTGATGAAGTTGGGCTTCACTTGAAGTAATGTTGATCCGAACCTTTATTTTAAGGTTGATAGAGAAAGGCCTCTCATTCTAGTTATATATGTGGATGATCTCTTCCTAACAGGTGCTGACCCTCTCATTCATCAGTGTAAGAGGGAGCTAGCTTCCGAGTTTGAGATGAAATACCTAGGACTGATGCATTATTTCCTATGCTTGGAGGTCTGGAAGAGGCCAGGCGAGATTTTCCTTTCTCAAGGAAAATATGTCGTGAAGCTGTTGGAGATATTTTTTATGGTGGACTGTAAGTCTGTGTCGACTCTGATGGAACTAAAATTTAAGAAGTTGAGTGGAAACACTACTCGGACCATGCTATCAAATCCTACTGAGTATCGAAAACTCATGGGGGGCCTAATTTTCCTAGTGAAATTCCATCCGAATGTATGTTTTGTTGTGAACACTTTGAGTCAACATATGGTTGATCCTCATCACATTCACTGGATTGGTGCCAAGAATGTATTGAGATATCTTCGGGGCACAATCAACCATGGGCTGAGATACACTGTCGGGTGTTTGAGACTCCATCGATATACTGATGTTGATTGGATTGGCAGTGTGTTGGATAACAAGAGCACATATGGATGTTGCTTCACCTTGGGTTTTTCTTCAATATATTGGATGAGCAGGAAGTAGAAGTCGGTGGCTTTGAGCATCGCTGAGGCCGAATACAATGCAGCGAGTATGGTTTTTTGTGACGATGTTTGGTTGCTAAATCTCTTCAGTGAGTTGTTTGGGCATGTGCTAGATACTACCGTTATCCTTTGTGATAACCAGAGTGGGATTCGTCTTTATGATAATCCCGTGTTCCATGATCGATACAATCATATTGATATCAGGTACCACTTTATCTGGGATATGGTACAGCGAGGCAATGTAAGGCTCGATCATATAGGAACAGATGAGCAGGTCGCGAATATTCTCACAAAGCCCCTGGGGAAGGTCAAGTTCCTAACCTTCCGTGAGAAGCTTGGAATCGTGGAAAGACCCTATTCTAAGGGTCTTGCTTGAGTTGGACTATGAGCTCTGGGAGCTCCAAGGGGCTTGGGGATAGCTTCTTGGAGCTATAAGAAAACATGGGGCTAGCCTTGCCTAGGGAAACTTTTAAGGATGGATATATATTTGAAATTTTAGAAACCTTGGTGAATCTTAGTAATCTATAATACAAAAATTATAAAATGTTTAATGATATTTTTGTAAAAGTATCTAAAATTATGATTATATTATATTATTCTATATAAGATCTTGAAAGTTTTTAAGGTAAAATAATTTCATGCTATAAAACTTGGGCAAATTATGTTTAGAAAAAATGGAAATTGGAAAATATTTGTTTTGGAAAAAGTATATAAAATTAGCCCGATTGCGAATATTAGCCCCTAAAATTTTCCCTGGGCCACTTTCTGAAACCTATTGTGCTTCTGCCCTACCATTATGATATTGATTTGGTTCACCCCTCTTTGATCTGTGCTCCACAGACATCCTATCCATGGAGTTTCGGACTCATGGGAAGTACCTCTGATTTGGCCAATGTGGTGGTAAATGTGTATAGAGACCAATAGCAAGACCGATGGATGCATCAGAGATTGTCATACACTCTATGTCTAGGATGGAACATGTCCAACACCTTGATCTAGGATCAATTATGTTGAGGTTCTTACCTCTAAGTTGACTTCAGGTCAGTAAACTAACTTCGGGTTAGTATGAGACTCTTTTTGAGTCCAAGAGAGGTTTTAACCTCTAAGCTGACTTTGGGTTAGTTGAGTGTGATTTCCTTGAGACTCACCTTTTTTTCTATCTGAGAAAGAGAAAGAAAAGAAAGTTACGGTAAGATTACGCACGATGTTTTGTTTGGTACACGATGGTACTGGTGGATGGCACTTGTGGACAGACGAAGTTCTCCCTAGTTGAGAGAGAGTGTTAATTTTGGGAAACTAGGCCCAAACACTATGTTGCACTGCCCATATGATGATGGTGATATTTTTGTTGGATTCCTCTTTTAGAGAGGTGCAATATTGATCTAAATATCATCTTGTTTGGATGAGAAAAAATATATTTTGAATTTATTTTCCACACATGTGCAAGGTCGGCCAGATTTGTAATGTAGGCTCACATGCCCAATAGATGTGTCACACACCCTCACTCATGGATATAAATTGGAGAGACTTGGAGGTCATTTTCATCATCAACTCATCACACATCTCTCATTGTGATCTGATCTATTCATTATCCTTTGGAGGCCTTCCCTTCACACGTGCGGAGCTGAATTCTGAAATTTGTGGATCTGTTTAGGGCTTGTTTGTTGTAGCATTAACCAGCATTGATCATGGTCAACCCTTGGACGTTTGACCTCAAAACTCTGCCAAAATTACGATTTTGAGAGGTCACACTATTGGGTAGTAAAATTGACGAAATCAGAGTTGTTTGACCTAAGCCCTAATCTACAGGGTTGACTTTTATGTCGTTGTCCTGCGTTGACTTTTATGCGTTGAATTTTGGTTGACCAACATTGACTTGTGATGAGCTGCCTTTGAGGGTTGTGGGTGCGACATTTGGAAGTTTGGTTGATTGAGAAAGGATTTTTTGGTTGAAGCATCCTGTTGACTATCACAATGCACAATATCTCATATATTTGTTGGACAAAAGGAATTGTAAATCTGATCTATATTATTGGCTTGTCTTCTATTGATCTATTGTTGTGTTCTATCAACATTTTACTTTCATGTTTATGTGATTGATATTTTGTATCGGGCCTAAGAAATATTGAAGTAAAATTGCATCAAACATAGAATACCATGGTTATCTAAATTTAACAATGTCTCAGTTGTGATTCTTGCCAAATAATGGGAAGGCTTGTTCCAAGTGATGAGATGCCTCTTCAAACTCAGATATCGATACAGCCTTTTGAAAAGTGGGCATTAGATTTTGTAGGGCCTATCTCTCCTATGTCTAGGAAGAAGATGTATATATTAGTCTGTACTGATTATGTAACAAAGTAGGTGGATGTTAAGGCTTTATATTCTGCCACTGAAAATTTTGTTGTAGATTTCCATTTTGAAGACATCTTCACTCGGTTTGGGGTGGCTAGAGAAATTTTCACCGATTAAGGGACACAATTTACTTCCAAACTAGTAAAGGATATTACTGAACAGTACCATATTAAGCACTGAAAATATACCTCCTACCACCCTTAGGAAAATGGATAGGTTGAATCTACTAAAAAATTCCTAGAGTCCATTCTCACTAAAACAGTTAAACTACATCAAGGAGACTGGGTTGATAGGTTGTCGGAAGCATTATGGGCTTATTGAATAACATGGATAAATGTGATAGGATATACTCCCTATGAGTTAGTGTATGGGAAGCAGGTGTTTATCCCCATCGAATTTCAGGTAAAAACATTTCAGACTACTACTCAACTAGGAATGGATCTAAATGAAGCTCAGAAACAATGAGTACTTCAACCAAAAAAAATTGATGAAATCATACAAGATGCCTTCCAAATAACTATATTGGTACAGGACCAAAGTTATCAATGGCATGATAAGTGTATCAAGAATAAATTCTTCCAACTAGGAGACTAGGCACTACTATATGACAAAAAGTTTAAACACTTCAAAGGGAAATTTTCAACTAGATAGTTGGGACCCTATGAAGTGGAGGAATTTTTCGATAATGGTTCAGTCAAGATTAATACCATTGAGGATGATTAAACTTAATTTGTGGTAAATGGCTAGAGACTGAAAATCTACCACCACCCGCTCTCCCGACAGGAATTTTTGCAAGATGTGATGTACGATCCATAAATGGAGTTGGTTCATAAGGGGGATCCAGCTCCTACTAGTTCTTCAAATTAATTTCTTTTCATTATTCTACATATATATGTACATAATATGAATAACAGTGGGCTGATTTTTGTTTTCCTCCACAACCCACATAGAATAAATAGGAAATCTATCAAGGTTAGGTTTATTCCTTTATTCGGACTTGACATATTATTTATGGAAAAGGATATTTTGGAGTTTATCGTGAACATTTCCGAGTCCCTAAAATTGAATTTTTTGATCATTGAATGACCCAAGCTCGTTAATACTCATGGTATAGTGGTATTTAGGGATACTCCTAGTACAAAATTATTATTTTCTGGGCTTGGAAGAATAATTACATAAAATCAATCCCCTATAGTCTACGTTCTCCAGATTCTCTAAAATTGAATACCCCTGAGCATTAGCTAACTCGGGCTTGTTAAAATGTATGGGAATGCAATAGATAGGGATTTGTTGAGTACAAAATTATTCTTTCCCGGGCTCAACAGAATAATTATGGGAAATAATCCCCTTGGAGCCTTCTTTTGTGCATTTGAGACTCTCAAAAATTTAAATGCCCTAGGCAGTGACCATTCCAGGCCTGGTCAAAATCCATGGATTGTTGGCACCGATATTTTTATATAGAAAACAACAGTTAGATTTCAGTTGCAATTCCTAAAGTTAGTTTATATTAAGTTCCAAGCTCATGAGGGAAGCCTTCTATTTAATTTTTCAGTACAGTCACAATTGCTAAATGTTTCCGATGACTTGATGAGTAAATTTAGAGATTATGTACTCAATTGGCAGTACTTATCATAGACTGAAAGTTAGGTACTGAATAATTTCTACAATATGAATATCAAGTCAAGAAAATGATAAATGGTAACTTCGGCTCAACAACATTTAAACTGATGGAGGTAACCAATTTCAATTTTTTGGTTTATGCATGATTAAAGTAGTAGTATTCTGTAATGAACTCAACGAATGGCACAAACACCTAGTTAAGTATCGATTTTACCTAACCTTTATCATTTTTGAACTCCTGTATATCATTATACATTCAAATGAAGGTATGAATGAGTTTTCATTTATTTAGATTAATTCAGGGAATGTGAATAATAGAACTTAATTGTGATCTACCTCCATTCGTTTTAATTATATGCATGACATTTCCATATGATATCGAAATCCAATTAACGTTATACTATCCTATCCAACCACTCGTTCCACTCATTATTTTTCATGTGATACATGTGTCTAGTACATATTCCATCATTGCAAGTGAACAATCCATAGCATAATTAAGAAACACATAACCACCCTTTTCGAATCAAGCTGAGCCTATTTGAAACCCCGAAAAACAAGGAATTGTATGTCTCATTTGCTAATCCAGTGGTTAATTGACCTGTGAATAACTACATCTCCCTCCTCGCCTTCGACATTGTTTCAATCATGGCATGGGGGCTGACTACTATGAACCTACATTTTCCCAATTTCATGTTGGCCCAAAGTATGCAGTATGTGAGAATCGATTTGAGGAAAAAGGTGGATAGTATTCATGAAAAATTTTCAGGGTTATAAGGACACGTTTTCCATAGAGTTCACGCAGAGCTTCGATGGAAAAGTCGCAAAGGTCGGGAATTTGAGAATTAAGGTTACATAAAAATGGATAAGTAAGGAAACATGGTTTCCATTAATCGGTGAAAAGTACTTCAAAGGAGGGTTGCTCGAATGGAATGATTGTGCCAAGTTTATTAAGCCTATGTACAAAACTATCAACTAGTCGAAAGGATTTATGTGAAGATGTATAGAAGAGGAGTGGTGGCCACTTATCACAATACTAAAAAGGTTCATCACCTACGAGGGAAGGTGCGTGGTTCTCTTTCTTGATCACATTAGGCTCCTCCAACATTTCACAAATGGGCGTGAGGTTAATTTTCCTTTTTTCGGTCATCGAATTTTGTACAAAGTTTCTTGAGGCATTCATTCTACTGCTAAAAATGTTGAAACTAGCCTATACCATCATAGTATTATCAAAATTCTTGTTTTTTATGAGTGGGGTCGGCGTAAAAAGACATGGGAAGAGTTTTTGACTGAAAATTTTCCTAGGGAGGAAAACCAAATCAAAGGTCACCATCAGATTATCATCCCCCATTCAAAGAAACCAAATCAAGTGACTAAAGCCCCTCCTAACTCTGTTTCCAAAAAAAATCAGGGCCCTGATGGAACCCCTGTATCAGCTAAAGCAGAGGGTAGTTCGGAGAATCCCCTGGAGAAGCCCGGATTTGCAAACCATACTTATTCTATAAAGAAATGATCCCTAGCCTCAAAGGGAAATAAATGTAAAGAAGATAATGAGCAAAAGAAGGAACTGTAAACAAGGTTTCAAAAGTCTAAGAGCCCCAATAGAGTAAGTGAAAGAAGCCTCGGGTGGAGGTTATGAAGCCAATTTCCTTGCCAATAGAAGAACGAATTGAAAAGGCCAACACGAATCCTAAGAAAGGGAAGAGGAAAATCTTCTAATAAAAGGAGGAAGAGGCACCAACACTGACTTAACCACCATAGGAAACCACAAAAGCATCTGAGATTCTGACTGTGCCACAAGGTTGGTGGAACACCAAGAGTACGACTAGACAAAAATATCCACCTTTCGGTACTAAAAACCTCGAACCCATCACCATTTTTTCTTCTCTGGTGTTATCATCAATAGCATTCTCTTTGGTTAAGAAAGTCATTTTGTATAGGTTTTAGGGTGTTGATGAATTAATTCATGAAAATTGATGAAATTTCATGATTTGGTTATAATCCTAAGTTTTTACAAGCCCCCACATGTCATCTCATTAAGGTCATGTCAATAAAATCTACCAAAAATCTGCATGCATTGGCTCAAATTCGATTTTAGGCCACTTGTCCATTTTTTCCTGAGTCCGTAGCAAATTTTATGGAAAACAAGTTTTTTCCCTACGGACTCACCTAAAAATTTTGTAGCAAATATAACAAACTCATAACAGAAAACACTACGAACTCATATTTTTATGCACTGAAAAGATAATGGATGAGGTGTCAATTTGAAAATGGATAGAAGTTTGTCTGAGGCCATGTGATGTGTTTTTTAGAGTCACGGTGCATGTGTGATCATCATTATCATCCCAACATTCCATTTTGATTTCCTTATTTGGACTCCTTCCTCTCGCATTCAAACTTACCTTTTTAAAATTATCCTTATGAGTTGTTTTCTACCACCTTTTCCCTTTTGTCTAAGTATAGCTCTAACCACTGTCATGGGTTAGTTTCCACCTTTGTCAACAAAAAACTTGCTGTCATATACTCTTTTTGTAGGTGTCAAATTTAAAATAAGGAAACACTGTTTTAGAGGAGACGGCAGCACATAAGAACACCAACAAGGGAGTTTCAGTGGTAAATTATGAACTTATGGACCTAAAATTGGTCATGGAAGACCCTAGTGTTGTAGAGGCCTTCATCAAAGTCGGTTGCATGAGATTTTGTCAGAAGTTACAAGGGGATTTGTTGTGTTTTTGGACTGTTTAATCAGTCGACTTCAAGAGAAGTTTCTAGGTAAACGGAGATGAGTTCAAAAACTAAGAGAGAGTTTATTGTCAAACATGGGTCAAATAAAATTAACCTCTTCCACTTTTGTCACAGGTGCTACAAATTGGGATATTCGAATATGTCTTTGGGCTCTATTTTCAGTGTGTTTTTTCCTATGATAAACATGTTTTTCAAATGTGTCGATTCGGATTTTTGGAGATTGTGTTCAAAAAACAAAGAGAGGTTTTTATTTATAACGAACCAATTTACAAAACCTCCTCCCATTTTGTAAGTCCATTTTTAATGAAAGATGAGCCATCTTCTGCTCCACGAAGAAGAGTAAGATGTACTTTGAACCATTTTTTGCCTATCATGCTTCATATAATCATCTAACACAATTTTGGTCAAGTTTTGGGAGGTGAAAAGAAAAATTTTCAAAATCTGCAGCTTTCAAGCAAGTTCATAGCGTACTCCAAGCTTAAAGCCCAGAAAACGCAACGAAATCATTGAAGATGTTTTTAGTTATATATATCAGGTTTTGTCATGAAAAAGGCAGGTAAAGGCATGTATTTAATTTCTTTGACTCATTAGACAACCTTAAATCAGAAATAGAGAAAATATTTTGCAGATATGGTGAAAGTTGAAAGCACTATGAACTCTCGCTATGGAAATGCCTAGAAGTCCCCTGTTTCTGCAACGAAGAGGATTTTGAATATTTTTCAAGTCTTGATTGTCTTTTTGAGACAAGCCAACTGATGAGCTCCATCATTAGACATATTTGGAGGGGTTAATGGTCACCTTTTCTCCTTCTCAGATATATTTTTCTTGCATTTTTATTATTATTTGGTTTTATGATGCTAGTATAGGTTGGGATTAAGGCTAACATACTATGAGTGCCTGATATGAGGTTGAGTGCAGAAAATGATGAATTATTAGAATTTTGATAAGGATTTTATCATAAAGACTTGGAGGAGACAAAAAAGAGAAATTATAAGAAGATTTTCCACCCTCCTTAACTCTCAAAGGCAGTCAAAGGATCCCAAATATTCTCTCCATCAATTCGAATTCCAAAGACAAACAAAGGATCCCCAAGGATTCTCTCCAGCAATTCGAATTCCAGAGGCAGCTAAGAAACTCAAAGAGGAGTGCACCCAATATTTGTTTACTTGGAGTCAAGTGGACTCCATTTTCTAGGGAGTTGTTGGTAACTGCCCTGTATAATAAATATTGTAGAGATAGATCTAGGAAGGGGTGGATTCTAGTCAAAAATTTGGTGCAATCTATTGAGCTTTTTATTATTTTACTTAGTGACCAAACTTTCAGAAATGTATGAGGCTATTCTTTTATGAAATGAGCAAACTGATTTTATTTTACTGATTCAAGTTTTAGAGAGCTAGGCTCATGGGTTAGGGCCCAATCCATGTGCCTCGGCCTCTTTATTGTATTTTTTCTTTGCTTTTTGTCATTCCATTAGTTCCACTTCTAATAATTTCGTTTATGTTTCAAGTTGTTGTTTAGTTTTGATTTCAGTGTGCTGTTGTAGGTTTCATCTACTTGCGAGTAATATAATAAAGGAGAAAAACCAAAAATCTGTGGATCGGGACCCCCTTCTCATCTCTGTCAATAGAGATCGAGGAATGAAAACCTTCCCATAGACCCAAAAACTGATTTATGTTCACTGTTTCAAAGATTAAAAGTGGAGTTGCATTACCATTTTCCAGTCTTTCTGTACACTGTATTCTTATGCATTTGTATGTTTCGTTGCACATAAGTTAGGATATTGATCGTAGGAATTATTGCTAAAACCCCAGAGAAGCTAAGTGGTGCCTCCCTGATTCATTCTCCATATTTGTCTCCACAATCTAAGCATTGCTATCATCCCCTCCATTCCCTCTTATTTTCCACTTATTATAACTGCTGCACCCACCTTTTATCCTTTAAAACACTTAAAATATTCAGTCCGCCTTATTCCTTTGTTCTTATTGGTCACGGTTTCCCTACCCTTTTTAATGCAAAACGCTTGAAAACTATTGCTATCGCACTCTACCTTTCATCCTCGAAATTCCCGCTATCACATTTCGCACTTCACACCTTTCTCTCGACTGCACTATTGCTTCTCCACCAACCTTGCGATATTACAATATTGCAAAATAGAAAATCATAGTTTCTATCATTTTTCTTCAAGATTTACTACTCCTTTTCTCCGATTGCAATAACTCTGTCGCATCGCACATCGTACTTTGCATTGTTTTCCTATTTTCTTTAAGACTTAACGCTGCTTTTCGCTGATTGCGATAATTCCTCCACATCGCACTTCGCATTTCGCATCGTTTTCCCTTTTTATTTAAGATTTACCACTCCTTTTCGACGATTGTGATACTATCATGCATTCTGCCACCGATCCCACCACCACACCATGGACCGCACATTGCACTTCGTATCATCTTCCCTTTTTGTGTAAGACTTACCGCTCCCTTTCGCTGATTGCAATACTGTCATCGCACTCCGCCGTCGGTCCCACTGCCACGTCACCCATCACACTTCACAAAATTTTCCTGAACAAAACTTCTGCTATCCCTCGAACTTTGCGATATTGCGATTGCGATATCGCATTTCATGCATTTCACACTTCACAGTTTTTATCATGTTGCATTTTTCACTTCACAGTTCTTGCCCCATCGCACTTCACAAATCAAAATTTTTATTTTTTTCCTTTAACACTTACCGCTCCTCTCTGCGGATTGCGATATCGCCCCATAATTTTTCACCGGTCCTACTAACACGTCATCCACCGCATCACACATCACAAATCGCACTTTTTATTTTGTTCATATTAACCTTTACCATTCCAAACACTGATTGCAATCACCCTCCATCACAACTCCACCATCTCACTTTTTAAATAATTCCTCTCCAAAGAATTTTTGCACCATAATAAAGCTTTAATAAGGTCTAAACCCACTCTTTTCACTTCTAAGCCTGGTTTCATGTGTTTATCCCACCATTAACACCTTTAACCCTTTCTTCTCCAAGCTACAAATCGACACTTTTTGAATTAGAATTAAGTCCTAGATAGCTTAGCTGCATGGATAGAAGCATGGTAGATAGAGCATAAGAAAATTAGGGTTTGTTTAGCTGGTTGGAAAAGTTTAGTGTGGTTTAAATTAGTTTCCTTTCAGCAATTTAGTTTAGTTTCCTTCCTGTCATTTCTTTTCCACAATTTAATTTAGTTTCTTTTTGTCATTTCCTTCCAGCAATTTACTTTTCATTTTTTATCATAGTTTAAGAAATAGCACCCATTTGCAAAGCAAAAGAGGATGACATTAACAGAATGCATCTATTATGTATATAGCACTATCACCTCCAATTTTGTACGAACCCCAGGTTGATAAAGTAAAGTATGGAAGCCCCTGGGAGTTGCAACACTCTTGGTGCAATACGAGGGCTCACCACTTTTTGGTGTCGTTGTCGGGGAGGTGTCTCGTAGATGCTTTGATTTTGTTTAAGAATTATTTTCTTCTTTCTTTTATTTTCATGTCATTTCAGAAATATTAAAAAAATACAAAAATATCTTATTTTCATGCCTCATAGGAGTAGGAATACTCAAAGACAAATTTTACCTAAAACCTCCACATCACCTCCTAGCCACCCTTCACTCTTCTTCAGTGGAAGTGAGATTGAACCCCCTATAGGAGAGCCTTATGAATTTTTTGAGGTTCCTATTAGGGAAGAAGAAGAAGACCTTGTTTCAACTAAGGGACCTGCTTCACCTATCTTAACCATGGCTGTGATCTAGAGAGCCTTTCCCATAAGAGAGGCAGATGGGGAAACTAAGATGAAAAACATTATCCCCTTAGCTCTTCCACACTTTCATGGAATTACCTCTAAGGACCCTGACACATTTATGTTTTAATTTGTTGTTGTTTGTAGGACTTATGACTACACCTATGATGATCATAAGTTGAAGCTATTCCCATTCACCCTTAAGGATGCAGCCTTGCGTTGATTCATGGGTCTGCCAAGGGATAGCATCACTACCTTGGCACAGATGGAAGAGACCTTCAACAACAAATATAGATATTACTGTAGGTCTAAGGAAATTAAGGATGAAATATTTAGGATGACTCTAGGACCTGATGAATCCCTAGAGGACTATGAATAGAGGTTTCAATTAAACTATAAGAGAGCCAATTGTACTCTTGATATTGCATCACTTAAACTTGTACTTCTTAGAGGGATCAATGAAGAGATGGTAGAAACCTTGAATATGATATTAGGAGGATACATCTACCAACAACATTTTTATGGGAAAGTTTGTCTGGCCAACAGTAGGGGATCTCCTCGGTTGAAAGTCCCAACTAGACTCTGAACCGTTTGGAATAGGGATCCCATCCGGGGTGTGGGTCCAGCTACCACTTAGATATCCTTTCTTTAGGTCTCAAAAGAACTCAATGAACCTACAGACACACACTTATTCAAATGATACCAGATACATGCTTGATGAGTTAAACCGTATACAACACTATGTGTAGCAAGGAAAAATAATAAAACATAAACGTCGAAGGAAATGTTGTTAACAACACATCATTGGGGTTATGCTTGTAGGCTGTTCTGACCACGAAAGAAACAATTATTTATGGTTAAAACGCCCTATATCTCCTGAAATATTAAACGATACTACAAATGCTAATAAACAAAGTCATTAACATTCATAAGAAAGCCAAAAGAGTTGAACATCATTAACACAAATACAGAGAACTATGATGCGTAAATGATGCCATTAAAAGTGCAACTTCATTAATCAAAAGATGTTTGAAACTGTATAAGTAATAATCATAGTGTTCGCACAGCAAAACACATCAGATCCAAAAGGAGTTTTGACAAGTATCTCATTCATATGCAACAAAGTGTTATCCTTCAATACAATTCTCTATAACTTTTGAGTCCCCAAAAAAGGATCCTTTACATTTTCCCCGGAGGGAGTTTTATAGATCAAAATTTTTCCTTTGGGTGTCCTAACTCTTCGCCTGCCTGACTGTTGAGCTGCCTTGCAACCTGGAAGGGAACTGCGACCTACGACCTTGCTGGGCAATGCGACCTGTGACCTGGCTGGGCGACGTGACCCTCGACCTGTTTCCCAATGCTACCATCAATCTACTGCCACCGGATTATAAATATGTGCACACAATCGTGAGGTCAGGGGCATCTATCTGTTGTCCTTTGAGGAATTTTTGCCAAGTCTGATAATCTGCTGCTATGGGGGAAACCAAAGGGACCTCTTCTTTCAGCCGATGCATACACTCCAAGGTGTTTGGGATTAGAGTCCCTTTCTTCTATGAGATCTGGTTGGACAGAGAGGCGAGCTTCATGTAGATCCAGACTGGCGTGACAAGAAACTTGCTCAGGTTCTCTTGTGATGCTGCAAGGTCAGAAGTGGTAACAGCTTGCTTAATGGGCTGCAAAAATGACTGGATCTCTTGATTCACTTGATCCCATGTCTTCCCCTCATCCAATGCACCCAACGATGGGATGTGATGTAGGATGTGCATCGAATCGATGCTGCTAATCAAATGTTCGTATGCAGCCATCACCTTGTCTAGGTCCTTGGATAGCTTATCCTTGGACTACATTTTCATACGAATCTGGACTTTGGCATCTTACGTGTGAATCCAGTCCTTCTTTGGAAAATGTTCAGGAGCCTGGGGGTACCGCACTGTCCATTCCATCATTCTGTCCAAGGCAGCTGAGGCTTCCTTCAGCTGCTCATGCCTTTGCTTAGTTTCCGTTTGGGCTTTCACCAGGGGGGCGACTGTTTTTTTTATGGTAAACATTTCCCCATAAACTTGCCTCATGGTAGTCTCTAATATATCGACCTCCCTTTGAATGGTAAGAAGCACTTCATTGATAGGGGGAGTTTTGTTTCGGAGTTGCTGAACCTCCTCTCTCAATGCCGCCTTTTCCTGTTCTGCCTTTTCCTCATGCTGCTCTGCTTCATGTAGCCTATTTTGTAGAGAGAAGATCTCTCTACTCATCTTGGTTACATTCTCTTCTTTGGCCGCAGCGAAAGCTGTGCCGGCCGATGCTATCATCACAAGATTAGTCCTAGTATCAAGGAATATGTCCTTTCCTGTCACGACTGTGGATGAGGTAGAAGGATTTCGCGCCAGGCATCTCCTTTTCTCCTGTCATATTTTGAAGGATAACTGATCGTACGTTAGCCTAGTGAGATCGAATACCTCCTCCTCTTGCCCCTGGGAGGAACTGACATCGGAGAGCGTGGCTTGTGTACTGACTAGAGGTACCTCAAGGGGAGATACCTCGATGTTCTCTAGCATTGCATCCTCCTCTTCTTTCTTTTTATTTTCTTCCTCTTCTCTTCGTAGGTGTTCGGCTTCTGCCTTTTCATGTTCTCTCTTCCGCCTAAGCTCTGCTTCTACCATTGCTTCCAATTCGGCTTTCCTTTTACGCTCAGCTGCTTCAGCTTTCTCTGCTTTCTTTTGGCGGTCGACTTCCACTTTATCAAACTCTTTCTTGAGTTCCCGTTCCACTACGGCCTTCGCCTCTTGTTTCTCCTTTTCATTCTTGGCCTCCTTGGCCTACTTTTTCTTCTGCTCTGACCTTAGGCTCTTCTTGCGCTTATCTTCATCTTCTTTCATATTCTTCTCTCTTTCTTGCTGGGATTGGGCTTCTATTTCTTTCTGTTGGGTAGAAGTATTGTGCCCTATACTGGTTCGAGGCTTTTTGGCTAGAGAAGAAGAAGTGCCTCCTAATTCATGGCTCCTGTCTTCCAAGGTTTGGTCATCTGGGTCTTCTTGGCCAGAGTCCGCCTCCGGAGCAAGTTGTCGGTATGCATTGTACCAATTTCTTCTTTCATCTTCTCCCATGCATTCCGTGTGTTGGTAGTTCCATTTGAACTTAGCCCGCTTGCAACGATCGGGAACTATATTTTCTGGGTCATCTGTCCGATGTTCTAATGCCCCAAGGTGGTAACTTTTCATTTCTTCTACTTATGCCTCTACCTCTCTGAATTATTTGACTGTGTAAGCACCGATAGTGAGGGGTAGTGTAGGCTACGGCTTCTTCTTACCCCTGGACAGGACCCTGGAGAAACCGGAAGACATTTGGAAACAAACCTCTTGCATGAGCATTTTTTCTGTGACAAATCGAGGCATAGCATGTGGGGCCCTGAATGAGCCAAAGACTCGGATGAATGTGTACTCGGCGAATGGGAACCAATGCGCCACCTTACCTAGCATCTCCATGGCTCGCCAAGACATGCAAGGAGTGTCTTGGCCGAACAATTTTCTGTAAAGAGTGGGGATGAACACTTGAGAGATCGGCTCTATGTCTTGTTTATACCTGGAATCCCAAAACACCTTGGTTTGTAAGTGGATTGCACGGGTCTATTTTGGATCCCAGTTATGCACCCATCCCTCAAAGTGCAGCCTTGAACAAATGACATCCAAAAAATAAGAGGCCATATAGAATTCAGAAGGCATTCCTTCATCTGGTACCAATGCTGAGGATAAGTTTGTCTGAATGGAGGTCACCAATATGCTGGCCGAGTTGAAACAAGTGTCATGCGCCATGACATAATCCATGAGAGTTGCCCATATTCCGCTGAAGGTGGTGGCATTGGGGCGCCCATACAATCTGCAAAGCATGGCAGCCACTAATTTATATACTTTTCTAAGGCCCGCCACTGGATATTCTTGGTCCTTCTTGACCTTAAATTTCTCAGGCTCCTCCCACCACTTCTTTATAGTATCAACTATAGGAACTGCATGGGTGATAGCCCAATCTTCTATGAAGTCCTCTTCTCGCTCAGGCAAAGAGTAATAAAAATGAGCGTCTGAGCCTTTGAGTGTTGCGAAAGCCTTGCCTTCGCTGTCCCTGATTACGAACTTATTGGGGTTAGTTTTCTATATAATCCAATCTATCATCTCTGGGCATGGGAATATAGCCGTATAGCAAGATGTAGCTTAGACCTTTTGACCTATAAGTATATCTCCTGATCAGGGAGGTCCTCTGGGAATTCTGTTCTAGCGAACTCTTGGTACACTTAGTACCAACACATGTTGTCCCCTTTAGCAAATGTGAATAGGGTATATTTGTAGATCAGGGGTGGGGACATTGCCATTTCCATCTCTACGTCCTCCACTGCCAGGCTCTTGTCTTTTTTCCAAGATACTGGAGGTCCCATGTCGCTTGAATCTGAGGGGACAAGTATACACTCTAAGTCTACTTCGAATTCACCTGTCATATTCATGAAATAATCTCAGGATAAGAAAGATGCCATGATGATACAAGACCAGTTACATCTTATCAATTATTTCAACTGGGGACACATGTAGAGCTGAATAAGCAGCCTACTGGGTCGCAAGGTCACAAGGTCGCGATGTGAAAAAATGGAAGAAGTGCGACCTTGCGACCTTGCGACTAGGTCGTGGAGTCGCGGGGTCGCAAGTTGTGAGAAAATGGAAAAAATGTGATCTTGCAACCTTGTGACTAGGTCATAGGGTCACGGGGTCACAAGTTGCAAGAAACTGGCAGAAATACGACCTTGTGACTAGGTCGCGCGGTCGTAGGGTCCAAGTCGCGCTAGGGCTTGTCGGGGTTTTGGCGCGCGCGGCGTGAAGTTGCTTTTCCCTTTAACTTGAAAAAAAAAGGGCTAAATGGGTCTAGACAGAGCCAAGGGATAGCTTTTGGAGCAGGATACAGGCCATGAGAGGCTGGATGAGGAACTATGATAAGTTGGGGAAGCAGGGTGGATGTTGGAATCAAAAGGGAAGCCTTAAGTGACAAATGAAAACAATGACTAAGGTAGGGGAAATTTAAAGGATAAGGAATACAAAGATTAGACAAGAATAACCAAAAAAGGAAACAACAGGAGGAAAATGGCAACTTACCTGGGAAAATCGCGCTCCAGTCGGCCTGTCAGAGGCATTTTTTTCTATCCACTGCATATGCAAAATTCGACCTAGCGACCTCCTATATATAAAAAGGTCGCACGTGCGGGCCATTAATGAGGTCGTGGGGTCGCATGGCAAGGTGATCGAAGAGGGATTTGACCTCGTGACCTTGCGACCTTGCAACCTCAGGGTCGTGGGGTCGCATGTTCGCGGGGTCGCAGTTTTCCACAAATTTGAAATTTGCGACTCAGCGACTTATCCCTCCTGACTCTTTACTTAACTTTTCTTTGTGCTTAAGGGGCTCCGAAAAATTTTAAAGTGGGGGTTTTTTTGGAGGGTGTTGTAGAGGCTACAACACAACCCTATGAAAAAATCAAAATTGTCTTCCAGAACCATTCTAGGGAATTTAGGAAGAAGGGAAGAGCTAGCCAAAGTACATCCAATACCCCTTCTTCTTCCACCTTCACAAAACATGAGATTGTAAATATGCTAGAGGAATTCAAGAGAGACATGATGCACACCTTTGCTTTGCAAATGGACATAATGTAGGTTTTAACCCTGAACAGAAATTATCTACACATGAATCTTATAACATAAAATAAACAATAGCGAGAGCATAAAACATAGAACAGATAAACACAGAGATTTTCACCTGGATCCGAAATCGGGACGAACAGCTTGATTTTTCATTATATTCCTTTTAGTGTTACAACACATATATATACATGTCGAAGCATACAGAAACCCCAATCCATTAACCCTGGATTAGAACATAACCGTAGTTCCCTTGACCAGATCTACAAAATACCAGGGGCTGAAAACCATCGTACCCCAAAACCATGTGCAAACTCATGAACAAAACATGGGTGAGTCCGCCTATGAGTGGGTCCGCACACCAAAAAAAATTTTGCTGGGGTGCTTCCCCGGACCCCAAAAGTGGGGGATGCCTCCCCCTTGTGACCCCCCTGCTGCGCCCGGCGCAACGTATAGTGCGTGGTGCTAGTCGTGGAAATAATATAACACATACCCAACATTCTCCCACTTTTTGTTTTCTTTCCACAGGGGGCCACAGGAGCACTTAGTCATTGGGAAAATTCTTCAACACCCATTGTTTCTCTACACCAAGAGAACTTTTGAGTACTCACAGACTTTGTCAATGCATCTGCAACATTCTTCAAAGTGTCCACCTTTACCAGCAACACCCTTTTAGCCTCAACCATATCTCTAACAAAGTGATATTGAACATCAATGTGCTTTGTCTTTGAATGGTAAGCAGGGTTCTTAGCCAAGAAAATTTCACTTTGGCTATCACAGTCTATCCTTATAGCTTGATGTACCAACCCCATACTTGAACACAATCTCTACAACCACTATAGTTGAAAGAGCCACTACAGACTGTCTTTTACTCATCCAACTGACTGCGCCTCCAAATAGGTTAAACACATACCCACTTCTAGATCTTCTTTGGTCCAGATCTCCAACCTAGTCTGCATAAACAAAACCACGAATGTCCAACATTCTTTCCAATTCTGGTCTTCTCTGGTAGCACAAGCCATAATCACTAGTGCCACGTAAATATCTGAAAACCCGCTTCACTGCTGTCCAATGTTCCTTCCCTGGCATTGACATAAACCTGCTCAATACTCCCACTGCATGGGTAATGTCTAATCCATTACGGACCATTGCGCCCATCGGACTACTGCTAACACTTGCATATGGAACACGGAACATATCCTCCTCTTCTTCTTGTGTCTTGGGACACTGTTCGACAGATAGTTTTACACCTACAGGAATAGGAACATTCACCGGTTTACTATCCTGCATATTGAACCTCTGCAATATAGTCTCGACATACTTCCTCTGGTTTAACCAGAGCTTCCTCTTTGCCCGATCTCTCTTAATTTCCATACCCAAAATATAGTTTGCAGCACCAAGATCCTTCATGTCGAATTTGGAGAACAGTTGGGTCTTCAAATCTTGGATAATTTCTTTGTCATTTCCAATAAACAACATATCATCCACATACAAGACCAAATAAATAACACGGTCACTAATTAATTTAAAATAAACACAGTGATCCTCCTTGCTTCTGGTGAAGCCAAGTCCCCGTATATAGGTATCAAATTTCTGATACCACATCCTTGGTGACTGTTTTAACCCATACAAAGACTTCTTTAACCTACATACCAGTTCTTTCTTCCCCTTCACCATAAAGCCTTCAGGTTGTTTCATGTAGATCTCCTCTTCCAGATCCCCATGAAGAAATGTTGTCTTCACATCCATCTGTTCTACCTCAAAATCAAATGCAGCAACAACAGATAAAAGTAATATAATAGAAGTAACTTTGGCAACAGGAGAAAAAATATCACCAAAATCAATTCCCGGCACCTGGGAATAACCCTTTGCTACCAACCGAGCTTTGTATTTCTCCACCTTGCCTTCTACATTCATCTTCTTCTTAAACACCCATTTGCTCCCAATGGGCTTCCTTCTAGCCAGCAACTCCACCAGATCCCATGCCTCATTTTTGTGCAAGGATGCCATTTCATCAACCATGGCCTCCTTCCAGAGTTTTCCATCCTCGGAATCTACTGCCTCCCTGACAGTTCTGGGATCATCATCAGTTATAGTTAAGGCAAAACTTGAACAAAAATTAGATGGACTATACCTTTTTGGTTGCCTTCTTTCCCGAACTGATCTTCTCAAAGCTGGAGTTTGTGGCTCTTCCTCTTTTAAATCTTCTTCTGCTGTAGATTATGATCCATCCTCATTTAGCTCAAACTCTATCTTCTCAAGTTCCTTTGGTATGATTTCATGTTTAACAACATATTTCACCTCTCTAAACACCACATCTCGGCTGTACACAACCTTCCTTGTTTCTGGGTTCCAAAGCTTGTAACCTTTTAAACCATCCTTATACCCAATAAAGATGCACCTTTCAGATTTATTATCCAAATTGGTCCTTTTCTCCTTTGGAACATGTACATATGCATCACATCCAAATACCCTTATATGTGAAAGAGAGGGTTTCTTACCAGTCCATACCTCATGTGGAGTCTTATCCTCCAACGCTGATGAAGGTGATCTGTTAACTAAGTAACATGCGGTCTCCACTGCCTCTACCCAGAATTCTTGTCCTAACCCGGTACCACTGAGCATGCTTCTTGCCTTTTCCATCAGTGTTCTGTTCATTCTTTCTGCAACTCCATTTTGCTGAGGTGTGTATGGAGTAGTCTTCTTTCGTGCTATACCACACTTCTTACAGAACTCTTCAAATTCCTTCTTGCATAACTCCCCACCATTATCTGTCCTCAGCGCCTTTATCTTCTTCTCTGTCTGGTTTTCCACCAGAGCCTTAAATTCTTTAAATTTGTCAAAGACTTCAGATTTCTTCCTCAAGAAATATATCCATGTATTCCTTGAGAAGTCATCTATGAATGAAACATAGTACACGGACTTTCCCAGTGATGGAACTGACACAGGCCCAAACACATCACTGTGCACAAGTTCTAATATCTTGTTCGCCCTCTTAGCACCAGAAGGAAAACTCACCCGATTCTGCTTCCCATATACACAATGTTCACAGAAATCGAAATCCGGAGAGAAATTAGACATACCTTCTACCATACCATTTCTATGCAGTATCCGAAGGCCCTTCTCTCCAATATGTCCAAGCCTTTGATGCCATAACATGGTCTTTTCTCCAGAGACAGCTAGGCTTTCCACTCCACTTTCAGGAACCACAGAACTATTACACCCATCAATAATAGTGCTACCTTGTAGCTTGTACAGAGTTCCAGTCCGAACTCCCCACATTAATACCAGTGCTCCCCGAACCATCTTGCAGGCATCTTTCTCGAACACTGTTTTTACACCTGCATCATCCATCTTGCTTACAGAAATCAGATTTCTGGCCAATGCAGAAATATGCAAAACACCAGGAAGTGTTCTAATCCTTCCACCTTTTGACTTCGACTTGAAATTTCACGTCCGATGATTTTGACAGCCCTATCATCCCCTAGAAAGACATCACCATCATATTTTTCATACTCGCAGAACCACTCCCTATGGGGAGTGAAGTGAAAGGATGCACCTGAGTCAATCAACCATGACTCATGATCTACATGTGTATTTGAAGAAGAAGCCAAATACACATCCCCACCTTCATCCGAGGTGGTTTTTGCCTCTGCAGAAGGAGCATCATCAGATCCCTTTCCTTTCTCAGGAGATTTAGATATGCAGTCCTTTTTGTAGTACCCTTCCTTTCCACATTTCCAGCATACCTTTACAAACTTTCCAGGAGATTTATATCTCCCTCTAGATTTGGATCTCCAACTTGAAACCTTATTCTTGTTTCTGTTTTGGTACCTTCCTCGTACAGATAAGGCATCTCCATTCTGGCCCTCCATATTTCTCCGTCTCATTTCCTCCGACAACAAGGCTGAGACAATGTCATCAAAATTCAAGGTAGTTGTATTGCTACCTATTACAATAACCAGACTGTCCCACGAATCTGGTAGAGAACACAACAAACTGATGCACTTATCTTCATCCGAGATTTTAATATCAACAAATGAAAACTTACTTACCACAGTATTGAAGGCGTTCAGATGCTCTGTCACCGAGTCTCCATCCTTCATCCTCAGGTTATATAGCTTTTTTTGCAGGAACAAATTATTCACCAGAGACTTAGATTGGTACAAAGTCCCAAGTTTTTCCCACAAATTCTATGACGTAGCTTCCCTAGATACATTCAACAATAATGAATCTGAGACACACAATCGTATTGTGCTCTTTTCCTTCCGATCCAGCTTCTTCCAGTCTTCATTTGACATTTCCATTGGTTTAGTACCTGGATCTACCGCGATCCACTGATCTTTATCCACCAGCAGATCCTCCATCTTGAGCTTCCACAACTCAAAACTCTGACCATTAAATTTCTCGATCTCTATCTTTCCACCGCTCGCCATCTTCTTTCACCGCAAGAATCGATCCCGCAGATCTCCCACTGAACAAGGTCTACCACAGGCCCGAGCAAAAAACCCTCAACAACAAAGGCGTCCCCTTGAAGCCAAAACAGCTCTGATACCAAATGTAGGTTTTAACCCTGAACAGAAATTATCTACACATGAATCTTATAACAGAAAATAAATAATAGCGAGAGCATAAAACATAAAACAGATAAACACAGAGATTTTCCCCTGGATCCCAAATCGGGACGACCAGCTTGATTTTTCATTATATTCCTTTTAGTGTTACAACACATATATATACATGCCGAAGCATACAGAAACCCCAATCCATTAACCCTGGATTAGAACATAACCGTAGTTCCCTTGACCGGATCTACAAAATACCAGGGGCCGAAAACCATCGTACCCCAAAAACATGTGCAAACTCATACACAAAACATGGGTGGGTCCCGCACACAACAGGTGGGTCCGCACACACCAAAACAATTTTAGCCGAGGCCCGGCCCCGCCCTAAACCCCAACGGTGGGGGGGCTGCCTCCTCCCATGTGACCCCCACTGCTGCCTTGGGTGCAATGTCTCGATTTTGTAGAGCTGAAGTACGTGGAAATAATATAACACATACCCAACACACAATGTGAGTCGAAAAGGCAAGAGAGGAAGCAAGAGGAAGCGAAGAGAGCACTGACCATTGTTTCCTAGATGTACGGGGAAGCACCCAATAAAAATAATGTCTTGAATGTCATAGAGGTTTATTTATTCTGTGAGGAGAATCATGCCACAGAAAAGTGCCCCTCCTTACCTCGACTTAAGTCTGTATATCGAGGTGGGGAAGAAATGCCAGAGAAAATCTGTTTCATCAACCAGAGAAGGCCTCAAGGCTCTCGACCATATCAACAAGGTATGCAAGGTGCACCTTACTCGTACTATCACAACAATTAGAGTGCACCCATGCAACCTTCGTACACCCCCACTTCTCCATCCTGGTCTACACCTCCTATTTGGCCTTACAACCCTTCATATCATCCTCAGCCAGTAAACCAACCATTCCAGTAGTATATTCCACCACAACCTCAGTGGAAAAATCCATCCCAAGGGTGGAGGCCTCAACAAAATCAACCACCTTCTCTAATGCCTCCACCCAAACCTCAACCTCAGCTTCCTCATGTTTCTCCACCTAGACTAGCTATACCTGCACAACCCAATCCGGCTTTGAACAACGGAGACGAGGCACAATGGTCTCCCGGTGGAGAAACTTCCCATCGACATACTGTGGAGATACGAGGAGGTTAATATCGGTCGGGGAAGAGTAATCCTGAACAAACATCCCTCCTCCACCAGAGGTTGGGAGGGGAAAGATAAGGTAACACTCGGATCAACAACCTCCTTTTCCTGAGCATTTGATCCACCAAGTCAACACTGCCCAGTGAATGCAGTCAACGTGGAAATTTTGTGTGTAAAGATACCACTTCTCTAGGCCATTAAGGATGTCCCTATATACAATAGGCTCATCAAAGAAAAGTGCTTCAAGAAAATTGGGAGAAGGAAGAGAGATACCCCCACCATAAATATGGTAGGACAAATGTTTGACCTAATGTTGGGGAAGGTGATATTTCCAAAGTACCTGGAACCTGGTAGTCCAGTTGTTGATGTGCATATAGATGGTGTCATAGTCCCCAACACTATGATTGATCTAGGGGTTTCCATCAATATCATGACCAAGGAAACTATGTTTAAAATTAATCCCCAAGGGACTTTGAGGAAAACCACAAAAGTTTTGCAACTTGCAGATCGGTCCACAATAACTCTGGAAGGAATTGTTGAGGATGTTGGAAATGTTGTCATTGATGGCAAAGGAGGCAGTGCTGAAGCAGAGACAGGCAAAGGAAGAAGCAAATATAACAGAGGCAGAGCCGTTATCACAAGCAGTGGCAGAGCAGAAAATTCCGGGAATCGCTTAACTCAAGCGGCAATATAATGCACATAATACAGAACCTCATTCCGGGAATCGCACACTCCAACCAGAGTTAAACAGTTAATATAACACAAATATTATTCCGGGAATCGCCTACCTAGATGGAGGATGTAGAATCTGTTATACAGCCGGGCGTTACACAAAACTCATTTCCGGGATTTTTTTTAATAGTCATATGAATGGTGGAACTCTGCGTTGGAGGTGGAACCATAGTCAAATGCGCAGTATGAATGGAGGAAGAACCATAGTCGTAACAAAATATATAAATAATAAAGGAGAACCAGAACCTTGACCGGAGGAATCATGAGGGGACTGAAACCACGAGCGGGTTCACGGAGGCGGATTTCCCAATTCCGCACCACCTTTCGACCATAAGGTGGTTTTGCAGAAATCACAGCGATTCCATAGACTTCATGACACGTGGCATAGGCAGTATTGGAAGCCACCATTTAACTTGCAATTTCGCACGTTATACACTGACCAAAGACACCGGGCGAAATGGATATAAACCGTCGATCTGGCGGAGGAGCATCGGACAGAGATCATTAAACGAAGATGCGTGAGGTTTAATAAAATAACACAGAGATTAAGACAGGTACGGTGCGTTCCGTGGATTGGTTGTTTGACTGAATTGTGGGGCCTGGCGGAGTCATATATATAAATGAATTGGTTTAATTATGGTTTTCGACGTTTTATGGTCTTAATATAAGGTCCGGAGGTAATATAAAAGTCGGAGATACGTGCAATGGACTCCGGGTATTAATATAAGGCAGCAACCTTGGTGATCATGTTCGACAATAAAGTTGAACTCGTGATTATATTATATATTACCACGGTTTTGACATTTGATTAATTATAATATAATTTAAATATGCGAATGTCGGGTTATTCATATGGACGAATTTCATATATTATATGTGTTGAGATACTATGGTGTGCATATAATGGAATATGCATATGTGATTAAATATGCCGAGGGTCTATTAATATACTTCTAATCACCAAAGGTCCATGTTATATAAGTGGAGCGCATAAAACGTAAAGTTGTTGCGATTTTATTAAAAAGTGCCGTGTGGTCCGTGGGCTTTATATATATGCCTCAGCTTGACGGGAGGGCGATTTTAATATACAATGATTGTGATGTCCGTTCCACTTGCAGAATGTTCCACATCAACAAGACACTGGCTACAAGTCAGCAGTCACATATTTTTCTAAAAGGCACTGATATAAAAGCACTGCTACATGTATACAACAATTACACCACAGTAGAGGACAGAATAGGATACAGAGGAAAAAAGAGTTTAAAAACACAATCACGAGAGAAAGAACAAAACAGGTCAAAAGAAAAAAGACAGTATGTGACTAGCCAAGAGGGTGAATGATGGGCGGAATTCACTTTGTGGTCGAATGTAAATGTTTTAATTTTTTGTTTGTGATGCGTTGTGGTCTCGAAAAAAAAAAAAGGTTAGAGAGTGTAAATATAGAAAAGGCAGAGTACAGAAGAGTGAGGAAGAGAAGATTAAGAAAAGAAGAGCAGAAAGAGAAACTATAGAACAGAGCTGATATCTGAGGTAAATCAGCAAAGATTCAGTTTGATAAATTGAGGAAGTTGGAGCCTCCCTATCAAGTTGCGGCTTGATAGCTGTCAGTTGTAGCTGACTGAGGTTGGAGCCTCCTGTAGGTTGGTGCCTGCAGAAAATTGAAGGGAGTTGGTGCTTCCTTGCAAGTTGTAGCTTGCAGAATTGAGGATAGAGCCTCATGTAGGTTGGTGCCTATAGAAAATAGTGGTGAGATGGAGTTGGAGCTTTCCTTTGCATCACAACAATAATAAGATGTGGTTTTCTCCCCTTATGGGTTTCCACTTACATCTGTTGTCTCTGTGTGTGTTTCTTATGTGTTGATGTGATTCTTTCAATCTGCTTAATTGTTTGCTGCTCTCAATATAAGTGTGGTGTCACATTAATTTAATATTGGCTACAACATTTTAAGACTGTTCACAAATTAAGCTGTAAATAAATTGGTGAAATTCTTGAAAAGCTTATGTATGTATTAAACTGATTCACCCCCCCTCTCAGTTTAATTAAAGATTCAACAATTGGTATCAGAGCGGGTTCCTTTGTACAAGTCTAACAACTGAAAGGAGATCCTAGGTTCCCAAGATGGCTAGTAAAGAAGGATGCTCAACCAATAAAGCCCCTTTCTTCATTGGTGAAAATTATGCTTTCTGGAAAATCAGAATGAGGACATACATAATGTCTCTAGGAATAGAAGTCTGGGCTGCTGTGGAATTAGGATATGCCCCGAAGGCAACTGACACAGAAAAGGACTCAAAACAAGATTTTGTGGCTAATGCAAAAGCCATGAATGCCATCCTGAATGGATTATGTGAAGCAGAGTTTATTAAATTAATGCACAAAGACACTGCCAAAAAAATATGGGATACTCTTGAGAACATACATGAGGGAGACCAGAAAGTAAAAACTGCCAAACTTCAAGTATATAGAGCCCAGTTTGAAAATTTAAAAATGAATGATGATGAAGATGTTGGCAGCTTCTTCCTAAAAACTGCAGAAATTGTTAACATTATGAAAGCTCTTGGAGAAACAATACCAGAAGGTATAATTGTACAAAATATTCTAAGATCTCTTCCATCCAGATTCAATCCCAATGTGTCTGCAATAGAAGAAACAACTGATTGGGAGACATTGACCATGAACCAGCTACTAGGAAATCTTACAACATATGAGATGAGGCTCCCACAGAAGAAGCCAAGCACAAGGGCGGCAGCATTCAAAATAGAAAAGGAAGACATATGCTCCTGCTCTGATGAAGAAGAGGCTAAATTTGTCAAGAAATTGGATAGAGGCTCAGGTAGATACAAAGGTAAACTTCCCTTCAAATGCTTTAATTGTGGAAGAGTTGGACATTATGCTGCCAGATGTCCTCACAAGAAAGTAAGAAATCAAGCTCCAGAATCAGAGAAAGACACATCAAAGAACTGGCAGAAAGGAAAGAAATTCAGCAGAAAATCCTTCTATGCTCAGCAAGACAGCAGTGCATCTGAAGACTCAGATGAATCCTCAGAAGAGGGAACCTCTGAATTTTTACTAATGGCCATAGAAGTTCTTGAAGGACTCTTTCTAGAAGAAGAAGGGGAAGTCGACCTTGAGGGGGAGCTAAGAAGTGCTCTGGAGGAGATTGACAGACTCAAACTAAAATGCAGAAAACTAAAAGAGATTCTCCTACAAAGTGTGAAAGAAGAACATAATTCAGAAGTCCTCATGCAGCTGAAGGTAAGGCTTGAAGAAGCCAAGAAGATAGAAGATATGTTACTTCAGAAAATCAAAGATAAAGCTCGAGAACAAGAGAAGCTGGAAGAAGAAATTATGTGTCTGAGAAAGAAATTAGAAAGTGCTCAACAGAAAGTTTCTATATACCCTTCTCAAATGACAAGTTCTAGTAAGTTGAATGAAATTTTGGTTGCTCAAAGATCCCCTATGATAAAGACTGGAATAGGCTATGAAGGAGAATCAAGTAAAGGAAAAGAAAAAGTTGACAGAGAGATTATTTTGTAAAAGAAAAGAAGATTGATGAAGCAGCTCAAAAAATTCCTACAAAAGAAGAAATCTGTAACAAGGAAGAAAGAGATCAGAAGAAACCACTAGTAGCAAAGAATGCAATAAATACTCAGACCCCTGAATATGTAAAATTTGGAAACCATCAAAGGAGATTCTTCCCTCCAATGAAGAATGCCACCTACTATGTCTGCCACAAGCTGGGACACATTGCTGCTTATTGTCATGCAAGGAGGAGTAATTCAAACTAGCAAAAGATGCAAACATTGAAGATACTGCCTCAAGCAAACAAATGGAATAGACAACCTTACATCAGGTATGCAAATAGCTTCTATGGTTACTGCTTTTATTGTAAGGAATTTGGTCATAAAATCATTGAGTGTAGAAAGTATGGACAAAGGTTAATGTTTAACACCTCAAGGAGGTTTATGAATCAAAGAAATTCTGTTCATACTCACAATTCTACAAAAACTATAATCAAATGTTGTATATGCAATCAAGTTGGACATATGCCTTCCAAATGTCCTCTCAGAAGATGTAGTTCATCACCTCACAAAAGATATCAAACAAAAGGGTGCCTCCAGTGGATAAATAAAATGAATAAATGTGACTTGGCTCTAACTGCTCAAGATCTGAAAAGTCAGTGGTATTTGGATAGTGGCTGCTCAAAACACATGACATGAGACAAAAGCAAGTTTATAACTCTTGATGAAAAGAAATCGGGCAATGTAACTTTTGGAAATGATAAATCAGGTAAGATCAAAGGAAAAGGATCAGTCAGCATAGACAATGGCAGAGGAAAAGCCCAAGATGTACTGTTTGTAGATGGGCTGAAAGCAAACTTGCTAAGTGTTAGTCAGATGTGTGACAAGGGCTGTGAAGTCCTTTTTAGAGCACAAGACTGTGAAGTCAGATCAAGCACCACAGGAAAGACTCTGCTCAAAGGTGTTCGAATAGAGAGTAATGTGTACATAGTGAAAGAGGAAGATGAAGCCTGCCATCTTAGCAAAATTGAGGAGTCATGGTTATGGCATAGGAGATTGGGACATCTCAGCTTCGACCATATCATCAGACTGAGTAAGAAGAAAGCTGTCAGAGATATGCCTGACATAAAAAGGCCTTCAAATACCATATGCAAATCTTGTCAATTGGGGAAACAGACTCGCACATCCTTTAAATCTAAAGATGAGCTATCAACAAGAAGACCACTCCATCTTGTGCACATGGATCTGTGTGGACCTGCTAGAACTAAGACACCAAGTGGAGAATCCTACTTCATGTTGATAATAGATGATTTCTCGAGAATGACATGGGTTGCTTTTCTCAAAAACAAATCAGAGGCACTGGAAGAGTTTAAGATATTCAAAGCATTAGCAGAAAATCAAACTGGATGCAAGCTCTAATGTATCAGATTGGACAGAGGAGGTGAATTTATAGATTATGACTTTGCAGATCTATGTAATGAATATGGCATAAAACAACAGTTTATTATTGCAGGAACACCTCAGCAGAATGGAGTTGCAGAAAGACAAAACAGATCTGTTCAAAAAATTGCCAGAGCCATGATGCAAGAGAATAATATTGCTCAAACCTTCTGGGCAGAAGTAGTGCACACAACAGTACATATCCTTAACAAAGCTCACTTAAGGCCAAGAAGTGACAAGACACCCTACGAACTGTGGCATGGAAAGCCAGCTTCAATCAAACATTTCAGGATCTTTGGTAGCAAGTGTTACATAAAGAATAATGATGAAAATCTTGGAAAATTTGATGCAAGAGCTGATGAAGGGATATTTCTAGGATATGCATCTAAAAGTAAAGGGTACAGGTGCTACAACAAGACTCTTCGGAAAATAGTTGAATGTATTGATGTGAGATTTGATGAAGAACTTCCAAACAATACAAGAAATACAGAATGTTGCAGTCTGTCAGACAACCATGAAGAGGAAGACCAGAATGATGATGAAACAAGCAAGACAACAGAATATGCAGAGCTGAGATCGAAAACCCCCTCAAGATACACTCAAAAAAATCATCCTGAAGATCAGATCATAGGAGACAAGAAAGCAGGGGTCCAGACAAGAAGGCAGCTAACAGAACAAACAAAAGAGGTATACATAGCCATGTTGTCACAAATAGAGCCAAAGAAATTTGAAGAAGCCAGCAAGGACAAGTCTTGGGTGAATGCTATGAATGAAGAATTGGACCAAATTGAGAAAAACAATACCTGGGAATTAGTGCCTAGACCCACTGAGAAAAATGTCATAGGCTCAAAATGGGTATTCAAAAATAAAATGAATGAGGAAGGATAGGTAATCAGGAATAAAGCCAGACTTGTCTGCAAATGATACTTACAAATTGAAGGACTTGATTACGATGAAAAATTTTCCCCTGTAGCCAGAATGGAAGCTATCAGAATGTTCCTGGCATTTGCATGCTACCAGAATTTCAAAGTATATCAAATGGATGTAAAATATGCATTTCTGAATGGATACTTAGAAGAAGAAGTCTACATGGAACAACCAGAAGGCTTCTCATTGACAGACAAAGAAGACTATGTGTGCAGACTGAAGAAGGCCCTATATGGACTAAAACAGGCTCCTCATGCTTGGTACTCAAGGCTGGATAAATATTTGCAAAAACAAGGTTTTAAGAGAGGTGGAGTAGACAACAATCTATATATAAAAGCCCATGAAAATGAACTCCTGATTGTTGTAGTGTATGTTGATGATATTATGTTTGGAAGCAACAAAGATGAACTAGCAAAAGGGTTTGTTGATGAGATGAAAACAGAGTTTGAAATGTCTATGATTGGAGAACTCAATTTCTACTTGGGACTGCAAATTCAACAAAAGAACACAGGCACATTCATCTCTCAAGAAAAATACTTAAAAGAAATGCTGAAAAGATTCAAAATGGAGGACTACAAACCTGTGACTACCCCCATGATATCGGGATGCAAGCTGTGTGCTGATGATGGGTCTACAGATGTAGACCAAAAACTCTACAGATCCATGATAGGAAGCCTATTGTATTTTACAGCTTCAAGACCAGACATCATGCTAGCAGTAGGACTAGTGGCTAGATATCAAGTAGCACCTAAACAAAATCATCTTCTTGCAGTCAAAAGAATACTCAGATATCTACAAGGAACTACACAATATGGGCTTTGGTATCCTAAAGGCAAAAGCTTCACTTTAACAGCATACACAGATGCAGATTGGGCCAGCTGTGTGGATGACAGAAAAAGTACAAGTGGAGGTGCATTCTATCTAGGAGAAAGCCTATTTGCATGGTTAAGAAAGAAACAAACATCCATCTCTCTGTCTACAGCTGAAGCAGAATATATTGCAGCAGTAGCATGTTGTACACAAGTCATGTGGATGAAGCAAACTCTTCAAGACATGAAGGTAAGCATTGATGAGCCTATTTCAATCAAATGTGATAATACAAGTGCTATAAGTATATCTAAAAATCTTGTACTTCACTCAAAAAATAAACATATACCAATCAAGTATCATTTCCTCCGAGAACAAGTGGCTCAGAAGATAGTAAAACTAGACTATGTACCAACAAAAGAACAGAGAGCAGATATATTTACTAAACCACTTGCAAGAGAACCATTCGAATACTTGAGAGACAAACTAGGGGTAGTATCTGTAGATACTATTCTCTAATATGAAGAGAAAGCACAGTCTCAGGGGGAGAACAGAAACGAAAACATCATTCCTAAAGGAAATCAGCAAGCAAGGGAAGCATAAAACAGGTCCATAGGATCAACATTATTAGTATTATCAGCATTCAGCATGAAAAAGCAACAAGGACCTTTCGAGTGTCAAATGAATCATCCCTGTCTGCAATCTAGCACAGGTTACAGGCACTTCAGATGAAACACAGCTATAAAACATATACAGGCTCACTATATCAGACAAAGACAAAATGTATATTCAAGTTCGATAACCCTCAAAGTGTTCTCTCAACAAGTTTTATACATCAACTGCAAGCAAAGATGGTATCAACCCTTGCCATTGATGTCAAAGGGGAGGAAGAAAAACAACAAGAGGAAGAGGAGGCAAATAAAGAGCGAGCAACGTAAGAAAGGATTCTAACAGCAAAATATAAGAATTATATTTCCATCAATGCCAAAGTGGGAGACTGTTGGAAATGTTGTCATTGATGGCAAAGGAGGTAGCACTGAATCAGAGATAGGCAAAGGAAGAAGCGAATATAACAGAGGCAGAGCGACAGAAGCAGCAGAGGTAGAGGCAGAGGCAGAGCAGTTATAAAATTCCGAGAATCATACCCCAAGCCGGGTGTTACACATATAATACAGAACCATATTTCGGGAATTGCACACTCCAACCGGCGTTATACATTTAATATAACACAAATATTATTCCAGGAATTGCCTACCCAAATGGAGGATACAGAATCTGTTATACAGTCGGGCGTTACACATAACACATTTCCGGACTGTGTTTTTAATAGTCATATGAATGGTGGAACTCTGCGTTGGAGGTGGAACCATAGTCAAATGCGCAGTATGGATGGAGGTGGAACCATAGTCGTAACAAAATATATAAATAATAAAGGAGAGCCGGAACCTTGACCGGAGGAACCATGAGGGGACTGAAACCACGAGTGGGTTCACGGAGGCGGATTTCCCAATTCTGCACCACCTTTCGACCGTAAGGTGGTTTTGCATAAATCGCAGCGATTCCATAGACTTCGTGACACGTGGCATAGGCGGTATTGGAAGCCACCGTTTAACTTGCAATTTCGCGTGTTATATACCGACCAAAGATGCTGAGCGAAATGGATATAAACCGTCGATCTGGCGGAGGAGCATCGGACGAAGATCATTAAACAAAGATGCGCGAGGTTTAATAAAAGTGCACAGAGATTAAGCCAGGTACGGTGCATTCTGTGGATTGGTTGTTTGACTAAATTGTGGGGCCTGGCGGAGTCATATATATAAATTAATTGGTTTAATTATGGTTTTCGATGTTTTATGGTCTTAATATAAGGTCCGGAGGTAATATAAAAGTCGGAGATTCGTGCAATGGACTCCGGGTATTAATCTAAGGCGGCAACCTTGGTGATCATGTTCGACCATAAAGTTGAACTCGTAATTATATTATATATTACCACGGTCTTGACATTTGATTAATTATAATATAATTTAAATATGCGGATGTCGGGTTATTCATATGGATGAATTTCATATATTATATGTGTTGAGATACTATGGTGTGCATATAATGGAACATGCATATGTGATTAAATATGACGAGGGTCTATTAATATAGTTCTAATCACCAAAGGTCCATGTTATATAAGTGGAGCGCATAAAACGTAAAGTTTTTACGATTGTATTAAAAAGTGTCGTGTGGTCCGTGGGCTTTATATATATACCTCAGCTTGACGGGAGGGCGATTTTAATATACAATGATTGTGATGTCCGTTCCGCTTGCGGAATGTTCCACATCAACAAGACACTTGCTACAAGTCAGCAGTCACGCATTTTTCTAAAAGGCACTGATATAAAAGCACTGCTACATGTATACAGCAATTACACCACAGTAGAGGACAGAATAGGATACAGAGCAGAAAAGAGTTAAAACACAATCACAGGAAAAGACAAAACACAGTCAAAGAAAAGACAAATGCGCAGCTAGCCAAGAGGGTGAATGAGTGAGTTGGAATTCACTTTTAAATTCAAATGTAAATGTTTTAATTGTTTTTATTGTTTGTGATGCATTGGCAAGTCTCCGAGAAAAAAATGTTAGAGAGTGTAAATATAGAAAGGGAAGAATACAGAAGAGTGAGGAAGAGAAGATTAAGAAAAGAAGAGCAGAAAGAGAAGCTACAGAACAGAGCTGATATCTGAGGTAAATCAGCAAAGATTCAGTTTGATAAATTGAGGAAGTTGGAGCTTCCCTATCAAGTTGCAGCTTGATAGCTATCAGTTGTAGCTGACTGAGGTTGGAGCCTCCTGTAGGTTGGTGCCTGCAGAAAATTGAAGGGAGTTGGTGCTTCCTTGCAAGTTGTAGCTTGCAGAATTGAGGATAGAGCCTCCTGTAGGTTGGTGCCTGCAGAAAACAGTGGTGAGAGGGAGTTGGAGCTTGCCTTTGCATCACAACAATAATAAGATGTGGTTTTCTCCCTTTATGGGTTTCCACTTACATCTGATGTCTCTGTGTGTGTTTCTTATGTGTTGATGTGATTCTTTCAATCTGCTTAATTGTTTGCTTCTCTCAATATAAGTGTGGTGTCACATTAATTTAATATTGGCTACAACATTTTAAGACTGTTCACAAATTAAGTTGTAAATAAATTGGTGAAATTCTTGAAAAGCTTATGTATGTATTAAACTGATTCACCCCCCCTCTCAGTTTAATTAAAGATTCAACAGAGGATGTTATGGTTACCATTGACTCTTGGGAGTATCCTACATATTTCCTGGTCCTGCAACAAAAAACCAAGTTTAATGGTTATCCCCTCATCTTAGGGAGACCTTGGTTATCCACTACAGATGCTTATATTAGTTTTCGGACTGGAAACATGACTATAAAAAATGGGCATGTGTCTAAACAGATAGTGTTATATCCTCTAGCCCAGCCTTCCATTGATCATGATCCCCCTATATGGTTGGAGGATGAAGAAGATGAGTTATATAAAATTTTCCCTATGTGTACCATAGATGTTATTCTTAGAGGGGGGCAGCTTGATGAATATGAACTCATCGACCATGCCATTCAAAACCAGTCCTCGACTAACATTCCTCTCGAAACCTTAGTCAAGATTCTGAAATCCAACCTTGTGTTGGGGTTCCCATGTTTTGGCCAGATTGGAAAGACCAAAAGATGAGACAACATCAGAACCACTTTTAGACCTTAGGATCTAGCCCTCCTAGGTCGAGAGAGGGATCTCTCTATTAAAACAAAGAATGGTATATCTTTGAATGCTCAAATTGAGATATGAGGCTAGGTATGAAGCACAAGGGGGGATTTAAATGATTTGGTTGGTTGGTTGCTGGGTTGGTTTGGGATCATAAACTGAGAAGGTTTTGGGAGGAAGGGAGAAAAACAACAGGATGTTTCAGCAAAGGGGAATAGGTCAAGAAAGTGCCATCCATTGGGCTATGGAGTCATGAAAGGAGAATTACTTGCAACAACTAGCCAAGACTTTCAGAGGGCAAGTTATCTAGTACTAGAGGATCTTCTAGATAGATGATGGGATGGAACATTAAGGAAAGAAGGTGAAAGAAAGAGAACAACCCAATTTCTGTCTATAGATCAGGTCAGAGTTCATTTAACTCCAGACCTGCTTGGACATACTCAAAGGCAACTCTCAAAGAGGGACAAAGGGGCTGCTTATAGATCGGACCAGAGGTCATTTAACTCCAGGTCAGCTTTAGCATGCTCCAAGGGAAAACAAAGATAAGATTAACAAAGGGATCTTAGGAAGGTCAGTTGGTTACACAAGGATCCTAGTGGACAGGGATAACTCTGATCCCCAGTGTTCCCAAATCTTCCATCTTAAACCCAACAAGAACATCTAAGAACTGATTCATTTATATCATACATCAGAGAGTAGGCAATATCATCCACTACACTGGTTAAATCAACTGAAAACAATTCTCAGAGAGTACATAAAGCAGAAAACATTAAAGTTAGGGAGAGCAGGAACGTATGGCACCTAACAAGGGTGAATCCTATGTCATACTTTTTTTGCCTACCAGAAGAACATGAAACAGTATGAAAATGTAATAAACAGAGTTAGGAAAACATCACCAATAGCAATAGACTAGGATCCTGTAAAATGTGCTTTGATTAATTGATGCAAAACTAGTCATGTACAATAAGCCCAATGGATAATACAATCCAAACTTTCTCCTCCCAGCCTATTACATACAAACTACTCTGTAACTCCCTCCCAAGACTGTTCTAACAGTCAGACTGAATCCCTCTAACAGCAACAATCGAAAAATCGAACAACTGAACAACAACCTTTTACAATATGTTCTTCTAGATTCTTATAGGAGAAAAGAGAAGAAGAGGTTGGTGAAGAATTAATGCTCAGAAGAGGAGGAAAACCGCAACCCATTCTGCTTTAAACCTGTGCATTTACCTTTGGCACTCTGGCTGCAGTATTAATGCCATTCTCTGTTGACTGGACAAACTGGAGAAATAATGATGCTAGGGTCTCCATACCATGTAACAAATGCTTTTGATGGTGTAGGACTGCTTATAGGGCAGACAATCTTCTCAGGGGCACGGTTTATAATAAAAAATGCATGGGCGCTTTGTCCTCTGATAAAGAAAAACATTTCTGATGATGTAAAAACCCTGATGTTACCCTATACTGTGCACAGGATCTCCTGTTCGATCCTCGAGGTCTTCAAATTTGTACTTTTGCCTTCTAAAAATCCCTGAAGAAGCTCATAGTCTTCCATTTCTTGCCTCGAGCTCTTTGTTGTTCCCGTACTGTCTTTGTTCATGCATTCTGAGCTTTAATGCCGTCGGAGAGGGTTTGCAGAGTTTAAATCTGTCTTTTGATGGAGAAAACCACTCTGCTGATGTATAAAACCTGCTACTCATTAACTCTGGCGCACAAACTCTCTGTCGCTGCATTTAAACACTGTAAAATCGTGGCAGACTTTCCCACTTCTCTGTAAACCTGCAAAATACGCAACCCGTTAAGAAATCCATGGATGGGGGTGATGGATGCAGTGGGATGGCGGAATGATGCGGGGTTACGGTGAAACATGCAGTGGGAGACTTGGCGGAAAATAGAGCAAATATACGTGAAAAACCTTAAAAACATGAAAATGATCCAATATATGTGATGGGATGGGCGCATGTACGATGGCTGCATGTGGAGATGACGTGGCGGGACCGGGGACAGTGGAACAGTCAATGGCGGAGGGAAAAATCTGGACCGTTGATCGTGGCGGAGATCAACGATGGAGAACATGAGTTATCGTGCGTGCAACTACATTAAACATCGTACACCTTCGACGAGCGATAGCCGTCGGATGGCCCACTCCATATCAGACAGTCTACGGAAATTTCGCTGGGCATCCGTGTCCGAACAATAACGCGTGATGGATGGAGTTAACGGGCAGGATGGGTGGTTTTGAAGTCGTACAGGAGGATAGTTGTCAGGCGCTGAGTGGAATCGTTGGCCGTCGGGGAAAAACTGCCAGCCGCCCGAAGGCGGTGCGAAATAAACCAGGCAGTTTTGGAATAGTGCATGGCGGGGTCCACAGGGTAGATGGGCTCCTCACCGCTGATCTAGCAGGCAAATGAACGGTGGAGATGCGGCAACAGGTGATGAACGGGGAAAACGACGGAGGCTGTGGGGGCGGCGATCGCCGTCCGATCTGCGCAGATCGACAGCTGTAATTGCGCCCGATGAAACACTAGGGCAAGCGCCTTTGGGGTTAGCGCTTGGGTCACGGCGCTGGGTTATATGGAGAGAAAAAAGGCGCGGGGCTATCAGAGAGGGGGTTGAGGCCTATTATAAGGTCTGAAGTGGGTTTTTAACCCATTTTCATGAAATTAAAGGCTAGAATGGGTAACGATAGGGAGATGGAGGGGGAATTTGAAAAACAAAGGGTGTAGGGATTTTTAGAGGGGATTTAGGGGGTGAAAATGTGGTGTTTTGCAGGAGTACAAGGGGTAAATTAAGGCCCCCTTGGAGCACACATTAATAACCAGTGGGGCTTTAAGATGGGAAAACAGCAGAGGGGATTTCACTACAAAGTAGAGGCTAGCAGAAGACATTCAAGGATGATGTGTCTTCAGGGGAGATGCATTCCTTGAAGGTCTCCAAAATAATATAGCCCCCAACTTGCTTGTCAAGAATTTCATAGGGGGGCTAACACCTTGGATGGAAGTGAACTCGGTTGATTCAACCTCTCAATCCACCAAGGCTACTGAGTTTAGCCCGTCCAGATCTCTGAAAATCAACCCAAACCTCTCCAATGAAGAAGAGAAGAACCTATGCCAGATTTTGAAGGAGAATCTTGAAGCATTTTCTTGGGATTACAAGGGCATGAAAGGGGTGCATCCTTCAGTGTGAAAACATCATATTTACATCAAAGAAGGATGCAAGCCTGTGAGACAACCCCAAATAATGATGAACCCAGCTCTAAAGGACATAGTCAAAGAAGAGCTGCATAAACTATTGGATGTAGGGTTCATATATCCTATATCCGACAGTGAGTGGGTATCTCCTCTTGTCCTAGTCCCAAAGAAGAATGGGAAGTGTTGAATTTGTGTTGATTATCGAGAACTTAACAAAGCCACCAAGAAAGGCCATTTCACTTTGCCCTTTATAGACCAAGTTTTGGATGGCCTTGCGGGGAAGAATTTATTTTCCTTCTTAGATGGGTTTAGTGGGTACAATCTGATTCAAATCAGCCCTAAAGACCAGGATAAGACTACTTTCACCTGCCCTTAGGGTACCTTCGCTTATAGAGTCCTACCCTTTGCGTTGTGCAATGCCCCAGCTACCTTCCAAAGGGCTGTCCTGAGCATCTTTTCTAAGTTAGTCCATGACTCTGTCGAAATCTACATGGATGATTTCGCACCATATGGGGATGACTTCCAGGAAGCTCTCTCCAATTTGGGTAAAGTACTAAGAAGGTGCATTGAGATGCATCTCTCCTTGAGCCCAGAAAATTGTGAATTCCTGATAAAATCACGGGTTTTATTAGGACACTCCATATCCTAAGCAGGAATATAGGTAGACCCAAACAAAATCACTATCATCAAAATGGTACCTACTCCTTAAAAGAATAAATATGCCAAGAGTTTCTTAGGCTTAGCTGGTTACTATAGAAGGTTCATCAAAGATTTCAGCGAGATGGCTTCACCATTATTTGGGTTATTGGCCAAGGATTCCGAGTTTATTTGGTTCGGTCCTTTTCAAGAGGCTTTCGAGCTGATTAAGGGAAATTTGACTACTGCCCCCATCCTTCGAGGTAAAAATTGGACTCGGTCTTTCCACTTCCACACTGATGCATTTGAAAAAGTTGTAGGGGTAGCATTAGGACAATTAGAGGACAAAATCCCTTTTGCCATTTATTTCATTAGAAAGAACTTGTCCAAGTCCGGGCTAAATTATATTGATTTTGAGAAGGAGATGTTAGCCATTATCCATGCCTCGAACAAATTTAGGCATTATGTAACTGGATATCAGACCTTTGTTCACACTGACCATGTAGATATCAAGTATTTAATGAAAAAAACCATATTTTAATGCTAGAATAATTAGATGGTTATTACTTTTGCAGCAATTTGATTCGACTATTGTTGATAAACATGGAAAGGAGAATGTTGTTGTAGATTTTTTTTCTAGGTTATCTCTCCTGCAGGTGAAGAAGGAATGGTGGATGACCAGCTGCCAGACGAGCATCTCTTTTCTATATCAACACTCTCACCATGGTTTTCTGATATAGCCAACTACTTGGTTGCTAGGAGACTCCCTCCTAATCTTTCATTCAGGGAGAGGAGCAGAAACATCAGAAAAAGTGCCCCTTTCACATGGATTGGGGGAAACCTTTTCAAGCTAGTTTTGGTGAGGTAAATCCCCTCTGTGGATAGAGGCGATCCCACTAGCCCTAGAGTGGATCTAGCCACAAATGAGACACGCTATAACATTGGTCCCTAGCTAACGAATGGATAGAGACTCGATAGATGACTTACCGGAGGTCCTACGCTGTTGTCGTCATCGGAAAGAGTGGCTGCCTCTCGCTCCTGGTTTGATAGATCACGATCTACTCGCTTTCACGTTTGGATACCTGTACAGACACAAGAAAAAAAGATGATATACAACATACCATTTCACATTCGTAACTATCATTCAGTCTAAGAAGACTAAATCAATCACATTAAATAAACATAACACAATGATGGAACCAATACCATAGTCGAGTATATTAATGAAAGAAAGGAAGAGTACAACCAAGCTTCGATGTTGCAGTCTCCTCCAACAAGGTTCCAGCGGAGCGCGTCTCACAAAGGCTCATTGGTAATTCAGACGGGGCTCTCTCTACGGAATTCTCCTTGGTTATACCTTCTCTATAGCAATTACTCAGCTATAGTATCTCTTCTCCAAGTTCATCTTCTTGGCAATATGTTCAGCTAGCTTTTGTAAAGGGATAAGGCCTATTTATATAGAGGAAGAAGGAGAGGTTATGATCCCTATAATCATGGAGGGGAGTCTTATCTTCAAAGAATGTTCCATGGGAGGTAAAAACCACTACCTAAAGGGAGAGATCCATGGCTTATCAACTTTAACCACTTCCTGTGACTCATCCCTGAGATGGTTAAAGGAAAATTCCACCTCTATTTTGTTAAAAAAATTTCTAAAGTAGCTGGCGCGGGCACAACACAAAGATAGAGTGCTAGGTGGTGCGGGCTCTAGTGCAAATCTTCCCTATTGGCGCGAGGGGTGAACTGGCTACCCGTGCCAATGCCAAAACATAGGTTTTTGTGTGCTTTTTGAGGAAATGTTCAACAGGCGAAATGATGTCCTTATGAAGAAGGATGCAAAGAAGGTGTTTTCAGAGTATGACACTACTCACAGGTCATGGGAAATACCCTCCAATATGCGGGGCGATGGATTGCAGGGATGGTGACAAAATGTTGTGTAACAGATGCGCCCTAAAGCATGAGGTCCGAGAGAGAGGGAGGGGTGAGATGCTTTATGAGAATGCATTCGACCCAAACACTATTGTCGAAAGACCTGCAAGTACAAGTACAACTGATATTTCTGATACATGACATGTGGTATGGGCGCAGCCATCCATAATAGAGTACATAAACAGCAAGATCTGAGGTATGGACACAGCCATCCAATAATAAGGATCAACAAATAGACTCAGGTATGGTCGCATCCATCTAATCAGAAGAGCCATGCAATAAGTCATAGTAATCCACAACAAACCCACAGCCTGGATTTCATCAGAAAAACCCAGGGTATTACGCTCCATCTCGACCCGAACAAAGTACAAATTCGAGAATGCGAATATGTGAGCTGAAGTCGAACATGCAAGAAACTTGTCTGATTACCAACGAATGATGAAAGTCGTTAATAGATGTGAGAGAAACCACCAATAATGAAAATGGCTCTCAAGGTATGAAACGTACAATCCACGGAATGTGAACAGTGATCTTACGTCGAACACCTGCAGAGTCATTCGATCGAAGGCCAATGATGTGGACCTTACGTCGAATGTGAGGAACCTGCCTTTGAGGCATGCAGGCTCCAAGGTACCTGAAGGGAGTCTCTAGATCAACTTCCTGGATAATGAGCTGGATTTGATAGGTAGTGACCTAATCAAAGGTGGGCCATAATGTTTCCCACATCATCGACACGAGACAGAGGAATGTGATTTTTGTGAATCAAGACCAACAGAGAATCAGAGGGAGGTTGAAAAATTCAGAGGCAAACTTCTCTTGAACATATCAGCGACACGACACTAGATTTGGAAGTATTTGACATCAAGGGATCTGAGGTCATGGCAACATGGAAAAGAGAATATGAGTGGTCAAAAGAGATTACCCAAACCCATGGAGGCAAATGAAAAAATGAGATGAGATGTCCCCAACCCGACACGAATGCAGACAAGTGCCATGTTCAAGAGCAACATTCTGCCAACACGACTACAATCTGGTTCCATTTTCCCCCACCATTTCTAGCGAGTACCCAAATTATTTTTGAAAACAAGCTTGAAGGGGATAGCATGTGCTTGCGATGTAAGTTTTTCCTTCGAACAAATCCAACCTAGTACATTTTATGAGACCTAGGAAGGAGGAACTCGAGTAACATCATAACAACGGAGTCCGATGTCATCAGTTTTAACGAGTCTGACAAAGGAAGAACTTGGCATCTTTTCATATTTAGAGAGTTTGAAAAGAAAGCAAAAAAGAAAACTCCAGCAAGGCCCTTTGCGTAGGTAGTCTCACAGATCCAGAGAGGTAGAAAACTGTGTCTGAGAGAACCTCTTAGTCATGATAGGCTAAGTTATTCTTTTTTCGTAAATAATCTATCCCAGCCTGAAAAAGGGGTAAACGTATACTGAGTAGATATCGTTTTGCATCCAATTTAACGAGTTCAAAACGACAAGCGTCTCGGCAATCTTTTTCAGTTTTAGAGAGTCAGAAAAGAGCTAAAAGGTGACTCCAGAAGTGACTTTTTTGTGTTTTTATCAAGTCCGAAAAAGTATAAAATACAACTCGTCCTTCGTCATAACCATGTGAAAACCTGTTGCTACATAAAAAGACGCGTGTAAAATTTATATCTCGACAATAATATGATAAAATAATTGAAAAATATGTTTTAAAACCTAATTTAAGATTTTGAAAAGTTATAAAAGACCATAAGTGGTAAAAATTATTTACTTTTCACATTTACCTCTTTGTGGAGCAACACTCTTCCATTTACCTTGCGATATTGTGGTGACGATTGCGAGCGATCCAGTGAACCAATCTTGACCCCGTCAGTTTCAGGTAAGAGCTGACATCTTTTTCCATATTTTGAGCTAAATTTTATTACCTTTAATTGTCATTTTGAATCCCTTAGGGGAGGATTTGTAAAAACTAGGGCATCGCGGTTGGCACAGGTTTCAGGCACGGACCCGTGCCAATCGACCCTTTTTTACACAGGGTTCGTGCCCATTGGCACGACTGTTAGAAAAATAGTAGCACCAATTGCGCAACTCAAAATCCACCCAAATTTAAAGAAAATCAACCATCTACTTGCAAATTTTGATGCCTAAGGAGACTTACAATGTTCGTATGAACAATGTGTGCAGGTACCAAGCAAAAAAGATGGTAATTGAGTGGAAAGAGAGAGAACACAGTGAGGAGGATGAACAGGCCATGGAGAATGAACAATGCATGAACGCCCTCAGAAATTGTGGGCTAAATAAATTCTTCCTGACACCATGCCTCCGGGCTCAGCCCGAATCGCTTCAATATTTGATAAGCATTTGGGACGAAGATCAAGAAAATTTTGTGCTTCAGGATCAAGAGCTTGAACTCAAAGTCTCTGATGTGTATTTCATCACTAGATTTTCACGTAGAGGTGCAATCCCTATCTTGACTAGTACCTGTCCTTCTGGGGAAAGTATGGGAACGGTAATTGACAGGGTGTGCCAAGGGGCACGAAAAGGAACAGGGAGTGGCAAAGTTGACATCCAAACCGTTCATGATCTGGCACTAAGAGTAGTGCTGCATACTATCATGCGGGTTGTAGGATCGCAAGAACCGCATGAGGCCATGAAGACATAACTAATTCTTGCCTTAGAGTGCATGAACCTGACTCTCTTCAACTGGGCTGAGGCCATGACTATCAACATCAAGTGACAACTCACTAAGTTCAAGAAGGCCAAACTAAAGTAGTTTGGGTATGGATCGATTCTGGTATCGTTCTTCTTGGAATGAATACCCATAGTCCAATGTCAGGAGGTTATTGTCCTGATGCCACAACCCAGAGAGCCACAGATGGCTCGATGGGCTGCATTGATGCCTAGAGCAGGGGGTGGCCAACAGATGTCCTGGAGGCCAGATTTTTTTGGTTGGCTTCGATGACAAATGATTGTCATGGAGGATTGGCCCTATGCTGGTACAGACTTCACCGGTGATCCCGACCTCCCGTTCCCAGAGGGAGAGGATTGGGACAAAGAGCTAGGTGAGACTCATTTTTTATTTTCATGAGTTTTATGATTTTTTGGTATATATGCATGTTTTGAAATTTATTCTTATATGTATGCAGATGTTGGCCCAGAGCGTCTTGCAGGTATGTCGCCGATAGCGAGGAGAACTCCTTGTGAGTTCGATCCTCATGGTGAGGGTAGTGACGAGGAGATAGTACAGAACCTGGAGGGGATCACCCGTGGGATTCCAGACTATGCTTGTTTTGATGATGTTCCTCAGGCCTATCAAAGGCACACTGTAGGGGTGTCGAGTCGTATCCACCGCTTGCTGAGGCAGTTGGTACGGGTGGTGACATGCTATCATGAGCACCACACCGATTAGGCACTTAGGCTTTTATTTCTACACATTTTTGAGAGACATGTTATCTCGCGATGTAACTGAAACATACATATATATTTTTGGGTTTTTAATGATGCACATGCTGCAAACAATCGATATATATATATATATATATATATATATATATATATATATATACATCTATTTTCTACATGGGTCTATTTACATATGATGATGTTTTATAAATTCTACAAATGTCTATCTAGCATAATGATAGCTATTGCATCAGTTAATGTATTCATTTGTCTTGGTATATGTTGATATGTAATGAAATAAAAATGTCTTTCAAGTAAATGAATATGAAAATACAATCTCAAAATGCATGGGTTTCGAACCGAATAACGACCGTTAACTTGAAGAACAAAAAGTTGCGAATCCAAATTCACAAGAAATGCACATATGCCGAGGTTAACTGCCTCGGTTAATAGTTCCAAAAAAACACTATATTCAGTGACATTTTTTGTAGTTGGTCCTAGACAAATACCTTGTAGGTTAATCAATTCACCAATAGGATCATAAATTACTTAGGCTGCCGAAGACAAGTTCTTGGTACTGCAGGAAGCACCATCTGTGAAACCGACATAAGGGGAAACAGACATCTGCATAAAAAAAAAGACCCAATAAGCAGAAAAAAGCTCACAAATCACATCAAACCAAAGCATGCACAAAAATTTAAAAAATCACCTATGTACACATATCATGCATGAATGACTCAAGCATAATACCTTTTCAGGTACAACCCATTTCTGGGCTTTGCTAAGGGACAACCTTCATAATCAATAAGCTCATAAGCCCCATTCTGTAACACATGTTTGAGGATGTAGGGAACATGCCACATGGGTTTGAATTTACCTACCCCCAGCTTGTCATGAGCTTGGTCGTATAGGAGAACGAGGTCGCCTTCGATAAAAGAATGAGGGGAAACTGTTTGGTCAAAATGAGCTTTGACTTGCTTCTTCTGTGCTTTGATGACCAAGGCAGCTAAGCGACAAATTTCATCCAATCTCTATAAGTAGAGGATACTCTCTTCCTCAGGAAAATTATTAGGAATTAATTCCACAGCTAGTTTGAGTGAAGGCATTTCACATTCAATCGGAAGGGTGGCTTCCAGACCGTATACAAACTGAAACGGGGTAAATCCGATCGCACTCTTAATCGACGTTTGGTAAGCCCGAAGAGTTGAAAACAACATGAGATGCCAATTTGATTTATGGATCTCGATTGTTCGTTGAAGAATTGTAACTAGAACTTTGTTTATGGCTTTGACTTGGCCATTAGCTTGAGGGTAATAAGGCATTAAGCTGTTGTCACGCAGACCCAACTTAGATGTCAGCTTTGCCATCATATAGTCCCGAAAATGAGAATCATGATCAGTAACGATGGCCTGAGGGACACCAAACTGAGCAATAACATGATTAAATATGAATTTCATTGTTGTCTTACCGTCCGCAGCCAGTGTAGGCATTGCTTCGGCCCATTTTGTAAAATAATCGACGACGACGATAATATAGGCATGCCCCCTGTCCGAACGAGGGTTACACACCATAAAATTGATGCCCCATTTGGAAAAAGGACCAACAGTAATGACAGGGTGTAATGGAACAGGTGGCACATGCATTTTTCATTGATATATCTGGCACGCATGAGATTTGCATACTGCGACAATGCAATCTTTAAAAATGGACGGCCAGAAATAGGCAGCATGAATGATCTTCTGTGCATTGGCATAACCAGACATGTGACCACCACAGGCACCACTGTGGTAGTCATCTAAAACTTTCTCAGCTTCCTCGAGGGTCAGACATTGGCGGAGTATAGAATCAACTCCAACACGATAAAGGGTATCTCCGATAATACGATAAGGTTGCGACTGATGCCGAATGCGACGTCGGGAATATTTCGTTAACTCAGACCTAAAAGTAGAAGTTTTGATATACATGATGATATCACCATACCACGGATCGAGGGTTATAATCAAGAAAAGAGTTTCATCCGGAATGTGATCCTCGAAATGAGAAGGAGCAAAGTCGGCGGGGAGAGAACAAATCAAATCAGCGAAAAAAAGTGATTTATTTGATTTGGCTGTAGTAAACTCCAAATCAAATTCTTGGAGGATAACGATCCAGTTCGAGTATTTTTCCCCCAGCAACTGCCAAGACAGAATATAGGTCATGGGGTTACAATCAGAAATCACAGTCATCATGCGTAAAAGGATATAATGACGAAAATGTTGGACGGCCTGGACCGCAGCCAACACTAACTTCTCGACAGGTGCGTAACGTGTTTCAGGGTCGAGAAGGTTCTGATACAAGCAGTAAATGACATGCTCGGTACCTTCATCATCATCTTGAACCAAAACCATGGCAATCGTATTGAAGGCGACAGCCAGATAGAGGGTGAAATCACGATGGTAATTCGGAGGATGTAATAGAGGAGTGTTGAAAAGAAATGTCTTAAGCCTATCAAAAGATTGTTGAGCAATCTCATCCCAAAATAAAGGGACGTCCTACTTTAAAAGTTGTGTGAATCCTTTGGCTACTTCGGCGTAGTTTGGGATAAAACGATGTAAGAAATTTTCTTTCCCTTGGAGACTCTGAAGTTGGTGTAACGAGGATGGAGAGGGGAGATTAACAATAGCCTCAACCTTAAGCGGATCAAGGAGAATTCCATATTTAGATACGATAAACCCTAAAATTCTACCAGAATTGACGCAGAAGACACATTTATGTGGATTGAGCCGAATGTTGTAGTGTCTACAATGAAGAAAGATCTGGCGGAGATGGTCCGAGTGGTCTTTTCGTGCAGCTGAATGAGCTGGAAGGTCATCTAGGTATGGTTGAAAAATATGACAAATATCATGAAAGGCGTAAGACATCGCACACTGGAACGTAGCCCCAGCATTCTTTAAGCTGAAAGGGAGTTTCTTATACGCGAACGTTCCCCAAGGATAGATAAAATTGGTCTTGTGTTGATCGAACGGGAGAATTTTTATCAGATTATAACCAGAAAAAACGTCCGTAAGGGAAAAAATCTCACTCCCTGCACAATCGTCAATGATCTGATCGATGAAAGGGGTGGGATAGTTATCCTTAGGACAGGCCGGATTAATATCGCAATAGTCAACACAGACGTGAATTTATCCCTGCTTCTTATCCACGGGAACAATATTAGAAACCCACTCTATCAGAGGAATCAGATAAATGAAGCCTTCTTTGAGAAGTTTTTCAACTTCAGCTTTGATGGCGGTGGCTTTCTGAGGATGCACTGGACAAAGACACTGGCAAACAGGCTTCGCACCTGGGTAGGTGGGAATCTCGTGCACCATAATACTGGGATCAATTCGAGGCATTTCTTTGTAAGACTAGGCGAAAACATCATGGAATTCGTGAAAGAGGCTAGTATACACTTGGACTTCATCAGAAGAGCAAGTGACTCCCACATGGATGTTCTCGACAATTACCAGTTTCACGGAAATGTCGATAGGCATCGTCTGAGTGATGTTACCCAAGTTACCTTCAGCGAAGACTTCATGAGTCAAGATAGGCATTTGAAGTGGCGGAGAGGGAACTTGAGATGCAAAATGCTCAAGACAGTTAGACATTGCCCCAAGGCCAGGAATAAAAGAGGAACAATGATGCCCATCGCTCCACAGTAGGTCTTCGAGAGACATGGTTTCCATTATAGCTTCATCGGATGGAAACACTTTTGTCAAAGGATCAGGCGAATCTGCATTTCCGAGCCAAGGGGATTAAGAATAAAAGTTGAGAGACATGCTCAAAGGAGCACCTTTAGGAGGGGCAGAATCAGATGCAGTTATAAGCTCACAATAATTGATTTCAATGGGAATAAGCAGCATTGAATCCCCAAATGAATCAACCTGTTCAGGTAAAGGGACGATCCATGGGTCATCTGACCAAGAGATCATATTAACTTGAATGGTATTTGGTGGTGGAAGGGGAAAGATACCCATGAGAGTGGGATCTTTGAAAAGACATGGCCCCACACTGTCGGGGGGAGAAGGAATCTGATCCATGTATGGCATGTTTTTCTCGGAAGACGAGGTAAAGAATGACAACTCATCGACAATGATGATTTTTCTCTTGTGTGGAAACTTTAGAAGTCGAAAGAGGGTGGACGAAATGCATAGCATAGCGTGAGTCCAACTGCGACCGAGTAGAAGATTGTAATTGAGTTTAGCATCAAATACTTCTACTTTTATGTTGACCATCTTACCTTGCAACATGATTGGTAAGCTAGCGAGAACACCCAAGGGTTTCGATTCCCTTCCATAAAATGCCTCAAGGGCATTAGGTGAGGAAGTGAGATCTGGAGAGCCAATAGTTTTCCAGCAAGCGGATGACATGACACAAGTGGATGCACCTTCATCCACAACAGCTCTATGGATGTTGAGACCATTAATTTCGACTTGTATGACAAGCACAATCTCGTGCGAAAGTCGGGGGACGAAATTCTCTAAGTTGAAATAGAGAAGGCTAGAATCAGCAGGATCAATCCCGCTGATCGTAGATAATAACACTTTCCATTGAGATGGACAACTCTAAAGCACTTCTAACATGGACATTGTGGATGGTGCCTATGCTAAATCCTCAACAACACTGTAATGCTGAGCAGCACGGGCGTTAGGATTCTGCAAAACCAGAGATTCTGGGTTTGATCCCCAGTGGAGTCGCCAATTTGTTGGTGAGGTAAATCCACTCTGCGGATAGAGGCGATCCCACTAGCCCTAGAGTGGGTCTAGCCACAAACGAGACACACTATAACATTGGTCCCTAGCTAACGAATGGATGGATATTCGATAGATGACTTATCAGAGGTCCTACGCTGTTGTCGTCATCGGAAAGAGTGGCTGCCTCTCACTCCTGGTTTGACAGATCACGATCCGCTCGCTTTCATGTTTGGATACCTACACAGACATAAGAAACAAAGACGATATACAACATACTATTTCACATTCATAATTATCAGTCAGTCGAAGAAGACTAAATCAATCGCATTAAATAAACATAACACAATGATGGAACCAATACCATAGTCAACTATATTAATGAAATAAAATAAGAGTACAACCAAGCTTCGACGTTGTGGTCTCCTCCATCAAGGTTCCAACGGAGCGTGTCTCACAAAGGCTCGTTGAGAATTTAGATGGGGCTCTCTCTACAAAATTATCCTTGGTTCTACCTTCTCTATAGCAATTACTCAGCTATAGTATCTCTTCTCCAAGTTCAACTTCTTGGAAATATGTTCAGCTAGCTTTTGTAAAGGGAGAAGGCATGTTTATATAGAGGAAGAAGGAGAGGTTAGGATAATCATGGAGGGGAGTCCTATCTTCAAATAATGTTCCATGGGAGGTAAAAACCACTACCTAAAGGGAGAGATCTGTGACTTATCAAGTTTAACCACTTCCTGTGACTCATCCCTGAGGTGGTTAAAGGAAACTTCCGCCTCTATTTTGTTACAAAACATTCCTAAAATAGTTGGTGTGAGAACAACACAGAGACAGAGCACCAGGTGGCCCGGGCTCTAGTGAAAATCTTCCCTATTGGCATGAGGGGTGAACTGGCTACCCGCGCCAATGCCAAAACATAGGTTTTTGTGTGCTTTTTGAGGAAATGTTCAACAGGAGAAATGATGTCCTTATGCAGAAGGATGCAAAGAAGTTTTTTTCAGAGTATGAAATTGCTCACAGGTCATGGGAAAGACCCTCCAATATGCAGGGCGAGGGATTGCAGGGACGGTGACAAAATGCTATGTAACAGCTAGGCCCTGATCAAATCCTAAGGAGATGTGTGAGGGAGGAAACAATTTTTGATATCCTCTCTGAATGTCATGACAACCCATGTGGAGGCCACTTTAATGCAAAGAGAACTGCTTACAAAGTTTTGCAGGTAGGATACTATTGGCCTACCCTTAACCAAGATTCCAAAAGATACACCAGCAAGTGTGACCAGTGCCAAAGGATGGGGAAACCCACGCAAATGGATGAGATTCCTTTGCACCCTTAGGTGGATCTTGAGCCATTTGACAAGTGGGCCATGGACTTTGTTCGACCTATCGATCCACCATCCGGACAAAAGAAGTATATCATAGTCTTCACTGATTACTTGACAAAGTGGGTTGAAACCAAAGCAGTGAAGGTAGCAACCGAGGAGAAAGTAGCATAATTTCTAAGGGAGAATGTGTTTTACAAGTTTGGGTACCCTAGAGAAATAGTCACTGATCAGGGAGCACAATTCACCTCTCACCTCATTGAGAATATTTTGAGGAAGCACAAGATTATGTATAGAGTTTTCTACTACCTATCACCCTTAGGCGAATGGCCAAGTAGAAGTAACTAACATAAATTTAGAGAGCATCCTCACCAAGGTTGTGAGAAGCAACTGAAAATATTGAGAAGACAAATTGGTAGAAGCTACTTGGGCCTACAACACTATTTGGAAGACAACAATAGGATTCACTCCTTATGAATTAGTCTATGCTAAGAAGGCTCTACTTTTAGTTGAGTTTGAATTCAATAATTTAAGAATAGCAACTGAATTAAATCTAGATCTATCAAATGCCCAAAAAGAGATATTTTTGTAACTAAATGGATTGGATGAGTTCAAAATGAAAGCACTTATTCACACGGAGGTAGTTCAACTGCAAAGGAAGGTTTGGCATGAAAAGAAAATCAAAGAAAATACCTTCCAAGAAGGAGATTGGGTGTTCCTGTATGATTCAAGGTTTAAATATTTCAAAGGAAAGTTGATGACAAGATGGTTGGGACCTTACACAGTGGAAAAATGTTTCGATAATGGCGCAGTTCAAATCAGAACCATAGATGAGGAAGGTATCCCCTTGCTTGTCAATGATCACAGACTTAAAATTTACAAGAAGCCTTTGTCAAGGGCATATTTTATAAATTCAATAAGAAAAGAGGTGTATGTGATGGGAAACTCCATAGTTTCCCACACCTCCTAGCGAAAAAAAAAAGAGGCAAGCTTGTGGGTTGGAAACCTCAATGGAGGCACCTCACTTGGTCAATATATATAATAAAAAACATAATAAAGATCCATGGGTGAAAACCTCTCTAAGGCGCCCAAGGCAAGTTTGTGGGTTGAAGACCTCCATGGAGGCAGCCCACTTTATTTAAAAACAAGAAAAAAAAAAACATCTGCATCTTTGTGTTTTCTGCATTTGCTTTTTTACAGGTTATTAATGGTTTCTGGAAACATAGGGAAGCATTCATGTTCTCTCCCCTTATATTTTACCATCCATCCCATCATTCACTCCATTCATTTCCATAACTCCTTCCATCACCTCTATACACCATATTCCTCCATTCCTGAGCACAATGTACCAAAAGAAAGCAAGCCACAAACTGCTACAAACATCAAGAAGTTCCTTAAAAAACAAAGTTGTTCACGGACTGCAAAGAAAAACAAGGAGGAGATGATAAAGAAGACCCCAGGAAAGATAGGAGTTCCACCCATGGAATTTGGAGCACCCCCACGTAGCATCTACAATGGGAAGAAACAACAAGAAATATTAGCAGCTCACTCAGAAATTTTCTCATTCAGAAAGTTGCTCACTCAGAAAATAGGAAAATAAGGAAGAACACGACATATAAGAGGCTTGTCTCCAAATTCCAGCTCCTATAAATGCCTTGAAAATAATAGGTAAGATCAGGCATAGCTTCTCACCCCTCGCTATGCATCCATAATAGCCAGAAATAATTAAATTTTTAGACTTAGAGTTTAAGGGGAAGAAAGGTGGCTAGATAGCTTGGCCACCATCATGAAGTATGACTAGGGATAACTGCAAAGTCATGCCACTTGAGCAAGAAAAATAAAAAAATTTAAATCAAGTGGAGTAGAGGAGAACGAGGGGAGGAAACGCGCAGTCCATCATGAATTAACAGAGAGAAGGAAACAACGTTCTCTAATGAAAATTGGATTTGGGCCCGAGTTACACAAGCGCTCCAAGATTAGTTGCGCAATCTAATAAAAATATATCCTATCTCATCCAAACCAATGAATTGAGAATTTTTTAGGGAAAGAGACCAAAGGGAGCCCGCAACACATCAATACTTAGAGTGGGCTACGTATTTGAACACCGTGCGGCAGCAGCAGCAGAACAACATCACCAGAAGAAGAACCAGAAGAGGAACAAGAAGAACCAGAAGAAGGAGAGGAAGAGACAAAGGGCCAAGGAAAAATGGAAGATATGGCAATAAAAGTCATATAGGTAGCAGAAAGTGAGGAAGAAGTAGACTCACATCACAACACCATATCCCCTCAAGACAAAGAGGTAGTTGCCACCTTATCTCCTCTAAGCACAAAGAGAAAAAGGCAGACCTCTATGTATTTCAGAGATGAAAAGAGTCAGAGAGAGCCAAAAACTCCTCCCACGAGCCCGATTATCAATGAAGAATCACCAAGGGAGGAGAAAAAATCAAAGAAATTTTTTTGAAGGAGTAGCTACAGAAGGCACAGGCAAAGAATGTAGCACTGAAGGAGAAATTGCAGCAAAAAGGGCAGCAAGTAGCCACCATGGCAGACTTATGCATAGAATTCCTTCAGCACAGATTCCCTTCTGACTCATATGTTGTGTACCTCAAGGAGCAATGGCTCCTATTTCAAATCAAAACTATAGCCTCCCATAGATCCCTAACTTTCCAAGATTGTTGGCAATTCATGGATTTCGACAAGCAAGCTAACATTGTTGATCAGGCAAAGATGGTAGAGTTTTATGTGCATAACCTTGTGCTGACAAATATGGATACTTGGGACCCTAATCCTACAATGGGGGATATGCAGTTGATGGCTTTAGTATCTTGGATGATGAATGAGGACACTAGAGAAAAAGAGATATGAAGGGTCATGAGAAGAAGAAATAGAGAACCCTTACATATCAGAGCGGAATTTTTCACCCTAAGATGAGTCATCCTTAACCATTGAGAGATTGAAAGGGACCCTACACTAGTTGAAAGCTACCTTTAGACTCAAACACATGTAATAGGCCACTTTAATGATGTTTCTAGGCAGATAGAATATGAGTGCATTATGGCTAGCCAGAGGAGACGGAACAACCTCCCTCATAGCCTTAATAATAGGGAGTACCATACTCCAGAAAGACTGAGGGGTGCATTGGAAAGGACACCATTATATAGGAGGGCCATGCAGGCCAAAAAGATCTGATGGTTGGGACTAAAGCTCAGCCCACCTTTGTTGCTGGGGCTGAATGATGAAAAGGACACATATGCAAAAGATAGAGAATGGAAGAATGCAACAAAGAATAATGGTTTTTACCCCCTTGGGGAAACCTCCACACTTATTCCTCAATAAATCAAGGGGGTTGTCAAAGCCTTGAAGGAAATGCAGGAGGAGGATTGTTTTCTCAGAGGATGAGAAACCATTCAGTAGGGGGGTGATCATGAGCTCCATCATTAGACATATTTGGTGGGGTTAATGGTCACCTTTTTGCCTTCTTAGATCTCTTTTTCTTTCATTTTTATTATTATTTGGTTTTATGATGCTAGTATAGGTGGTGATTAAGGCTAACATACTCTGAGTGCCTAATATGAGGTTAGGTGCATAAAATCATGAATTATTAGCATTTTTATAAGGATTTTATCATAAAGACTTAGAGGAGACAACAAAGAGAAATTATAGGAGGATTTTCCACCCTCCTTAACTCTCAAAGGCAGCCAAAGGATCCCAAATATTCTCTCCAGAAATTCAAATTCCAAAGGAAGCTAAAGGATCCCCAAGGATTCTCTCCAGCAATTCGAGTTCTAGAGGCAGCCAAGCAACTCAAAGAGGAGTGCACCCAAACTTTGTTTACTTGGAGTCAAGTGGACTCAATCACCATTTTATAGGGAGTTGTTGGTAGCTTCCCTATAGAATAAATAGAGTTAGATCTAGGAAGGGGTGGATTCTAGTCAAAACTTTGTTGCAAGCTATTGAGATTTTTATTATTTTACTCAGTGACCAAACTTCATAAATGTATGAGGCTATTCTTTTATGAAATGAGAAGACTGATTTCATTTTACTAATTCAAGTTTCAGAGAGCTTTGGACACCAATCCATGTGCCTCAACCTCTCTATTGTATTTGTTCTCTACTTTATGTCATTCCATTAGTTCCGCTTCTAATAATTTCATTTATGTTTCAAGTTGTTGTTTAGTTTTGCTTTCAGTGTGTTGCTATAGGTTTCATTTGCTTGCAAGTAATATAATAGAGAAGAAAAACCAAAAATTTGTGGATCAAGACCCCCTCTCATCTCTATCAATAGAGCTAGAGGAAGGCAAACCTTCCCACAGACCCAAAAATTGATTTGTATTCATTGTTTTAGAGATTAAAAGTAGAGTTGCATTACCATTTTCTAGTCTTCCTCTACACTGTATTTTTATGCATTTGTTTGTTTTTTTGCACACAATTTAGCAGGTTGATCGTAGAAATTATTGCTAAAACCCCATAGCATCTCTGTGGTGTCTCCCCACTTCATTATCCATCTCTATCTCCATAATCTGAGCATTGCTGTCACACCCTCCATTCCCTCTTCTTTTCTGATTATTCTAACTACTGCACCCACCTTTTATCCCTCAAACACTTAAAATATCCAGCCCGCCTTATTCCTTTGTTCTTATTGGTCACGGTTTCCTTACCATTTTTAATGTAAAACTTTTGAAAATTATTGTTATCGCACTTCGGCTTTCCTCCTCGAAGTTCCCGCTATTGCATTTCGCACTTCGCACCTTTCTTCCAACTGTGCTATCGCTTCTCCACCAACCTTGCGATATTGCGATATTTCAAAATCGCAAATCACAGTTTCTATCGTTTTTCTTTAAGACTTACCGCTCCTTTTCACCGATTGCGATAACTCTGCCTCATCACACATCTCACTTTGCATCGTTTTACTTTTTTCTTTAAGACTTACCACTCCTTTTCACCGATTGCGATAATTCCGCTGCATCACACATTGCACTTCGCAATGTTTTCCCTTTTTCTTCAAGACTTACTGCTCCTTTTCTCCGATTGCGATATTTTCATCGCACTCTGATGCCGGTCCCACCACCACGTCACGCATCATACATTGCACTTCACATATTTTTCCCTTTTTCTTTAAGACTTACTGCTCCTTTTCACCGATTGTGATACTGTCATCACACTCTGCCACTGGTCCCACCACCACGTCACCCATGGCACTTCGCACTTCACAAAATTTTCCTGAACAACACTTCCGCTATCCCTCCAACTTTGCGATATTGCGATTACGATATCGCATTTCGCACTTCGCAGTTTTTCCCCATCGCACTTTGAAAATCGCACTTTTTATTTTGTTCCTTTAACACTTACCACTCCTGTCTTCTGATTGCGATACCGCCCCATACTCCACCACTGGTCCCACCGCCACATCATCCGCCGCATCACACATCGCAAATCACACTTTTTATTTTGTTCTTGTTAACCTTTACCACTCCAAACGCTGATTGCGATCAACCTCCATCACAACTACGCCATCACACTTTTTAAATCATTCTGCTCCAAAGCCTTTTTGCACCATAATAAAAATATAATAAGGTTTAAACCCACTCTTTTCACTTCTAAGCCTGGTTTCATGTGTTTATCCCTCCATTAGTACCTTTACCCCTTTCTTCTCCAAGTTTCAAATCAACACTTTTTCAATTATAATTAAGTCTTGGATAGCTTAGCTGCATGGATAGAAGCATGGTATATAGTGCATAAGGTAAGTAGGGTGTGTTTAGCCGATTAGGAAAGTTTGGTGTGGTTTAAATTAGTTTCCTTTCAGTAATTTAGTTTAGTTTCCTTCCTCTCATTTATTTTCAGCAATTTAATTTAGTTTTTTTTTTCATTTCCTTTCTGCACATTAAATTAGTTTCATTTCCGTCATTTCCTTTATACAAATTAAGTTAGTTTTTCTTCTGTCATTTCCTTCCAGCAATTTACTTTTTATTTTTTATCATAGTTTAAGAAATATCACCCCTTCGTAAAGTAGAAGAGGATGACATGAACATAATGCATCTTCTGTGTATATAGCACTGTCACCTCCAAGTTTGTACGAACCCCGGGTTGATAAATTAAATTATGCAAGCCCCTGGGTGTTGCAGCACTCTTGGTGCAATACCAAGGCTCACCACCAGCCACATGTAAAGGTAAAAGGTCATTAGTTGACTATTTTGATGTAGACTCACTCCTCGACAAAGCTTTTCAAATTTCCAGCTCATCATGGAAGCTACTTCAACAATTATGACACCACCTCCTAAAATTTTGGAATACAAGTCTCCTGACTTGGTGGGAATATTTATGGTTCAGTCATGGTCAGTGCCACCTCAGGCACATGACATTTTTGATGTAAATATGCAGCTTTAATAAAAAAAATTAATGTAATAAATATGTTTTAGAGTCGTATTAGGTTTCTAAGTCCTAAAAATAGTAGATGTTTGTTTTCTCTCCTTATAATATACTTTTGGTTAATATAGGTGTCATTAGAAGTATTCGAAGGTCTGGCCTTGCTAGCAGAATCATTATAAAGGCACCTAAAGTTATAAATAGGCAGATAATTGATGGAGAGAGCGTTGATTTATGTTTTTACTACAGACTACTATTGTAAAATGTTTCATCAGTAATATACAGTGACAACTTACTTCTCTTTACCTGAGATTCATTGATATTCACATGAGTATTTTCCTTTAATGTTCTGCAATTTTATCTTCAGTATCTTAGTGTTTGATTACTTAGAATTCATGGCTTACATGCTCTAACTTCCTTCAAGCACTTATTTTGTTGCAAATGTTATATTTTCATCAAAATATATATATGCCTCAGCTTCCATGAGAGGAGTATTACATGTCACTGATTTTTTTTATACTGACTCCATATGCCCAATGGTAGTAATTTGTCTTCATCTTTCACCTGCACAAAAACACATTTAAAACCCAATTTCAGATTTAACCATATGTTGAGCTTCAATTAGATAATATCATATATATCCTTGAGAGATCCCTCTCGGGTTGGAAAGGCTGATTTTCAGCTAAAAGTAGGCTTGAAATAGTTACTCTAGGTTGACTGTTGAAACAACCCATCAGTATCAATTTAGTGATAACATTTTTGTGCGTCTGTCGGGATTCTAAAGACACATTTTCCTGAAATTTTTTTCTCAAACAAAAATATTGAACTCTTGTAGGTAGCAGGAGATCAAAAAAATTGAAGGTTGTACTTCTACCTTGGCATCTCCATTCTTGAAGAATTTATAAATTCATAACTTCATGGTAACACTACTGAAAAATGAGAGACTTAGATACAACTACAATTTCTTCAAGGTATGCATGTGTGGAATTTTTAAAAATTTATGAGTTTCCAAATTCTTTTCCCAAGGATGCATATTTTTTAAGGAATTGTTGAAAATTTAATGGAGAAGATTTTAGTTTTACCTTGAAGCATATATCAAATTTTCATGGCTTTACTGAGATTCTTAGAGTCAGACATGAATATTTTTCATCAGATTGTTCTATGATTCATTTCAAGGGAAATGTAGACAATGGATTGAAAGTTTGTCTGTCAGATCTATTAAGTCATTTGCAGATTTTTGGCTTATCTTTTTGGAAACATGGATGGAAAAAATAGAGTTTGTGACAAAATCTATTTCCATTCAAGGTTTTAAGAAATGGAACGATGAGCACACTAATGAGGAAGTGGATGAAAAATTTTATTTGGCCTTGTCTTCTTATTTAAATTAATTTGAGTGCAAGTTAAAAGATAAGATTCAATTTTTGGATGAATTTGCTAAGAACATTGAGAAAGACATTGAATTTTTAGAAGATCAAATTCAGTCCTATAGTTTCCATTGTCAAGATCAATTTTTTGAAAGCTTTTTCATGCCAAAATACAAAGAGAAGCTGGTGCTACCTTTTTCTATTGAGATCGAGGAGGAATGTCTTGTTTTTTAAAATGAGTTTGATAACACACACCTGAAATCTTATGTTGCTAAAGGAAGCATATACAGGTTGTCTAAAACTACAGAATGTCTTGAGAATCACCAAAAAAACTATGTCTTCTATGATCCCATAGCTGACTACGTGGAAGATTTCTACAATTCAACTTTTTAATTATTTTATCACTATAAAAGTCAGACCCATTTTATGTTTTCTTTTTCATTATAGTATCCAGTTTGCATTTGGTTTAAGCAAAGTCAAGGAGTTCATGTATCAGATTAGCTCATTGAAAGGCTTTATTGGAGGTTTCATGTCTCTTGAATCAAGCATGAATATTACAGCTGTTAAGGTAGGTAGGTGTGTGTGTGAATAAACTCAAGTATTCTGAGCATCTTTTCAACATGTACAGATTTAGTTTTCAACTTGGATTGCAATTTTCAACAAGCTTGAGCCTGAGGAGAAGGCTATAAAAGTTTGAAGAAAATTTCATCAATTTCATCAATTTTAGTTTTTCCAAGAAAGGCACTAGAGCTACAGGTTCTTTGTTGTACCATAGGGGCACATCATACCAATGAAGCCATTGTTATCATCAATAACATTCAATTTGGTTAGGAAATTCATTTTGTATAGGTTTTAGGGTGTTGATGAATTAATTCATGAAAATTAATGAAATTTCATGATTTGGTTATAATTCTTAGTTCTTACAAGTCCCAACATGTCATCTCATTAAGACCATGTCAATAAAATCTACCAAAAATCTGCATGCATTGGTTCAAATTCAGTTTTAGGCCACTTGTCCATTTTTTCCTAAGTCCGCAACGAATTCTATGGAAAACAGGTTGTTTTGCTATGGACCCACCTAACAAGTCCGTAGCGAATCTGCCAAAATCATAATAGAAAACACTACGAACTCATTTTTTTATGCATAGGAAAGATAATGGATGAGGTTTCAATTTTCAAATGGATAGAGGTCTGTCTGAGATAATTTTTTGTGTTGCTTGGAGTCATGGTGCATGTGTGATCATCATTATCATCCCATCATTCCATTTTGCTTTCCTTATTTGGCCTCCTTCCTCTCGCATTCAAACTTACCTTTTTAAAATTATCCTTGTGAGCTACTTGCTGCCACCTTTTCTCTTTTGTCTGAGCATAAATCTAGCTATTGTCATAGGTTATTTTCCGCCTTTGTCAACAAACAGCGTGTTGTCATATACACTTTTTTCAGGTGTCAAATTTCAAAGAAGGCAACACAGTTTTGGAGGAGATGGAAACACATAAGAACACCAAAAAGGGAGGTTCAATGGTCAAGTGTGAACCTATGGACCTAAAATTGGTCATAGAAGACCCTAGTGTTGCAGAGGCCTTCATCAAAGATGGTTGCATGAGATTTTGTCAGAAGTTACAAGGGGATTTGTTGTGTTTTTGGATTGTTTAAGAAGTCGACTTCAAGAGTATTTTATGGGTAAACAGAGATTATTTCAAAAAATATGAGAGAGGTTATTTTCAAAAATGGCTCAAATCACATTAACCTCTTTCACTTTTCTCACAGGTGCTACAAATTGGGAGATTCGAAGATGTCTTTGGGCTCTATTTTCAGAGTGTGTTTTTTCCTGTTTTAGACATGTTTTTCAAATGTAGATTTCAGACATCTGGATATGGTGGTAAAAAAACAAAGAGATTTTTTCTTCAGCACGAACTGATTTACAAAAATATCCTCTTGTTTTGTAATAACTATCAGGGATCGGGAGATAGGAGCTCATTTCTAACCCTGATTTTTCAGAAAAGAAAAAAAAATGTCCATTTTCAATGAAAGATGAACCACCTGTTGATCCATGAAGAAGAGTATGATGTACTTTGAACCATTTTTGGCCTATAATTCTTCATATCATCATCTAACACAATTTTGGTCAAGTTTTGGAAGGTGAAAAGAAAAATTTTCAAAATTTGTAGCTATCAGGCAAGTTTGTAGCGTACTCTAGGCTTAAAGCCTAGAAAATGCAACAAACTCGCTGAAGATGTTTCTTAGTTATATATATCATTTTTTGTCATGAAAAAGGTAGGTAAAGGCATGTGTTTAATTTTTTTGACTTGCTATACAACCTCAAATCAACAAAGAGAGAAAATAGTTTGCAGAGATGGTCAAAGTTGAAAGTGCTACGAACTTGCCTAGAAGTCCCATGTTTTTGTAGTGAAGAGGATTTTGAATATTTTTCAAGACTTGATTTTATTTTTTATAAAAGCTAGCCACTTAGAAAGGCCAAATATCATTATTTGATTATTTTGATGTAGACTCACTCCTCTACAAATATTTTCAAATTGCCAGCTCATCATGGAATCTACTTCAACAATTATGACACCACCTCCTAAAATTTTGGAAGACAAGTCTCCTAACTTGGTGGGAGTATTTATGGTTCATTCGTGGTCAGTGCCACCTCAAGAAGATGAAATTTTCATGTAAATATGCAGATTTAAAAGTTTTTCAATGTAATAAAGATGTTTTAGAGTCCTATTAGGTTTCTAAGTCCTAAAAATAGCAGATGTTTGTTTTCTCTCCTTATAATCCGCTTTTGGTTAATATAGGTGTCATTAGAAGTATTGGAAGGTCCGGCCTTGTTGGAAGACTCATTGTAAAGGTGTCTAAAGTAATAAATATGCAGATAATTGATGGAGAGAGGGTTGTTGGATGATTTTTACTACAAACTACTATTGTAAAACTTTTCATCAGTAATATACAGTGACAACTTACTTCTCTTTACCTGAGATTCATTGATATTCTCATGAGTATTTGTCTTTCATGTTCTGCAATTTCATCTTTATTATCCTAATGTTTGATTACTTAGAATTCATGGCTTAAATGCTCTAACTTCCTTCAACTACTTAGTCTGCTGCAAATGTTATGTTTTCATCAGAATATATATATGCCTCAGCTTCCATGAGAGGAGTATTACATGTCATTGAGTTTTTTTATACTGAATCCATATGCCCAATGGTAGTAATTTTCCTTCATCTTCCACCTATAAAAAAACACATTTAAAACCCAATTTCATAGTTAGCCATCTGTTGAGCTTCAATTAGATAATATCATCTATATCCTTGAGAGAGCCCTCTCAGGATGGAAAGGCTTATTTTTAGCTAAAAGTAGGTTTGGAATAGTTACTCTAGGTTGATTTTTGAAGCATCCCATCAGTTTCAATTTAGTGATAACATCCAGAACAAGAAGTGAAAATCCGCTCTCGGGTATTCAAGAAAATAGAGAAAGTGGAAAATATGTATCCTAAGGAGACAAGCTAGTTGACAACTTCCAAGATATTTTAAATAGTTCTCCACATCATGTCCAATCTGAAATGGGACCAACAACATGGAAACAAGTAGCTAAAACTATGATAATCCGAAGACACAAAAGGTCAACTCATAAAGGGACCAGTTCATGGAATCAAACCCTGACTATTGAGGATACCTCGGCTCATAGTGAAGAAGACCTACACCTGCAACTAGCCAAGTTGCAAAATAATAATGAGAAACTTAAAGAGAGGTCTCATAAGTACAAAAAAAATTTTCGATATGTTCATTTGGTAAATTAAATTTATAAAAACCAAAATCTGGATCTTGTATCCAAGAGTGACGCACTAGTCTCGAAGAATAAGTGGCTCATTGATCAAATGCTTAGTATTAAGCTCAAAAATTAAATTACTCATAAATTCTCCAAACTAGAATGATAGTGAAGAGCTCATTTCCAGGAATTCAGCGCAATTCGTTTCATCAAAATCCGACTTCGGATGAGGAAGTTATGACCTGTTGTCTGTTTTCTCAAACAACTAAAAAATTTGCAGAAGAGTGATAGGTTCATGACATGGCAGCCCATTCAGTACCCTAGGTATATTCAGGGAATATTCTCCAGTTTTAGCCTAATGACACTATGATAAGTGTCACAACCAAATTTGCAAGTGAACTTTGGAGGTGAAATATTTTTACAATTATCCTAAGGTTGAAGGAGAATTTTTTTTTTAGTTGGAATAGTCCAACCAGAGCTGGACACGTGGTACAGCCAGAGGTCACCACATGCCCCCTCTGGTGGACCCATCCAACCTTTGGATTATGGTAAAATTTAAATTTATGGGTTTTTTCCAAATTTCTGCATATACATTGTATTTTTTGCTGAATGGACATTTGTATTTTGGGTCACACATATTTTATTTAACCCAAGGTATAAACCATGGGATAGACATATATATTATGTGGGTGAATGTATGTTATTATAACCTAAGGTTTTAACTATGTACATACAGAGTCATATGTATGTGGGTGAATATGATTTATATCCAAATTTTATGACTTATGGTTGAATGTTGTAACGTGGACCAAAATTATGGTGCGGGGGTCAGGGTCGAACCCACGACCTACTCCGTGCCACTACAACGTCTTGCCATTTCTTCTCTATGATGGGTCTTATCCCATAAGGGTTGCATCCAACATTTATTACTTATCAATTCCGACGACAGGGGTTTGGAGGGGGCCAACCCCCTCCCATATGACAGCAACGAAGATCCGTGGGTGGAGCGGATTTGCAAACAGCGGAGTTTCAAAACGTTAATCCATGATTATAGCAATAAGTTGTTGGATTAAGGATTAATTAAACAGGTTTAATACTTATGGATAAGCACACAGTTAATATGTGCTTATCTTAGTTAATTCATCTTAACTGCTAATTAATCTCCTGATTGAGTTGGCAGCTGATTTAGCAGGAGCTGCTATTTCGGAAAAATCCACCAAAATGTCAGAGCTATCTGGAGTCTTCTCCATATTTGGAGGAGATATTGTAGGAAAAAAAATTCCATAACTGAGGAAATTTTCGACCAATTTTGGATCAGGAAGAGTCATTCCTAGTAGATTTTGATTTTTTGGACACATTGGAGCAGTTTGCAAAGGAAATAGGAAATTGTAAACAACATTCTTTGCACAATTGAGCAAATACAAATTCCCATGCCATGGAAGCTGGACCAAGGAGATGTAGCCTAGGAGGGGTGAACTCCTTCATAAAAAAAAAGTGTTATTGATTCAATTGTGATGATTTGTTGTGTGTTTATATGTTGTTTTTCAGAGTTTAGTTTCCATGCTTTGATGTTCAAGTATTCAACTTAATCTCCACAAATTTACTTGTTAATCAATCATAAACACTTCAATAAACCCTTGTACAAGAAGAAAATATCAGCACTTTTAATATAAATCTAAAGATAAAATTAGCACAACAAAACTAACATTAAAATTCAGATCAATATGGTATTAGAGCAAAGGTTATTTTCTTGTTTTGCTTGAGTTGTGTGCAAGAAGGGTTTTAATAGTTGCAATTTTGTGATGCTTACAAGGTTGAAGTTACAGAGAGGAGAAGGAAAACTATTGGTTGCTAGTCCTGAGGTTAGGACCAGAAGAAGGAGAGCTACAAGAGCACCATATTCACCCAGAGTTCCACTCAGAGCTGCACTTGAAGCACTTCAAGTTTTATCTCTAGAATTTGAGATTGAGGAGGTACAAATTGCACAAGAAGTTGAGCTGATTGAAGAGGTACAAACATCAAAGCTGATATTGAATCCATAGCCATCATGTCAGGTGTTGGAGAGACTCAAAAAAATTCATAAGAGGAAGATTTCAAGAGATACTTCAATGACATAAAGAGGATGGTTAAAATCATGTTTGATGCATTCACTACTGGAATGGCAGTAGAAGGTTCTAAGCCTCCACATGGAGAAGGAACTTCAGATGATAAAAAGGATGAAGAGAATATTTCAAAGGGCAGTGGAGGAAAGCCACCTCCATCTCCACCATCCTCATCCTCATCATCTTCATCAGCATCATCTTCCACTTCCACCACAAAAACCACCCATACTCATTCAAAAACCCCAAAAGGAAAAACTCCATTACTCAAATTGGACATTAAGTTTGAACTTCCCATGTACAATGGCGAGGTAAATGTAGAGAAGTTGATAATTGGATCCACTAATTGGAGGTATATTGCAAAATTCAGAACCTACAAGAAGATAACATAAAGATCCAGTTGGCTTCATTTAGTCTAGAAGGAGCATCACTAGTCTGGTGGGAAGAAAAGACTCAAGAGGAAATGTGAACCCATGGTAAGATATCCATTTCTTGGGTTGAGTTTATTTCTTCAATTAAAAGCCAATTTTATCCATTAGCCTATATGAAAAAATCCATTACGAGTTGGCAAAACTTTAGGCAACTCAAGGGTCAAATAGTTCAAGAATATACCCAGGAGTTTAGGAAAAGGGCTTTGTTGTTAGGAATAAACTTGAATTCCCAAGATACACTCTTGAAATACATTTGGGGTTTACATTCCTATTTGAAACATACTATCCTTATGTCTAACCCAAGCAATTTAGATGAATTATGTGTGCAAGCCACACATCTTGAAGAAAGGGGAAAGAACATTCAGAAAGAGGGTAGTAAGAAGAAGCCATTCAAGGGTAAGGGAAAAGAGAAGGGAGGAAAATGAAAGGGAAAGAAGAATTCAAGTCTTAAGAAATAAGGGGAGAAAACTACATGAAAACATTGTTCCAAAGAAGGGCATAATGAAGCTCACTATTGGAAATTACATCCTGAACTAAGGCCTAAGGAACCAAACAATAAGGGGAAACAAAAAATGACTACCACCACACAACATGATCTTGGATCTGATTCTGGTGATGAGACCAAGATTGTAGCCACGGTAAAAAAAGGGAAAAGAAGCTATAGCAAGTAATAGTTCCTCAAATTGTCACAACAACACTCCAAATGAAAAAACAAGGATAGAATTGTTCCATGTAAGGGTGATTTCAAATCATACAAATATTTATGCATTGTTTGATAGTGGTTCACAAGAAAACTTGATTTCAGAAGAGTTGGTCAAAAATCTTAACCTTGAAACTATACCACATCATAATCCATACCCTTTGGGTTGGATAGTTAAGAATGCCAATTTACATATTACAAGGAAATGCATACTTCAATTTTCCATTACTGCAAACTTTGTTTATGAAATTGAGTTAGATGTGGTTCCACTTGAAATTTCTGGAATTATCTTGGGAAGTCCATATTTGTATGACAGGAAAGCGGTATTTTATCACCATGAGAACAAATATCATTTTCTCAAGGATGGGGTGGAGTATATTGTGAGAACTCATCACAAAAAGTTGAATATTTATTTACTTAATGCAGGGTAAATGAAGATACTAGTTAATGCAAGTAAAATTTTTGTGCTTCTCATGATCAAGAAAAAGGATGATATTGAATATGAACCTTTTGAAGGATGTGATGAATTAAAATATGATTTTTTTGATGTGGTAAGTCAGCATGGGGAGATGTTTCAAGAACCAAGTGGATTACTGATCCAGGTGGATATTGGTGGTCACCCACCTATTCCACTTGGGGCTCCACCATTGTCTCTTTCAGTTTTTCAGTTTCGGCACAATTTACTATTTTTAGCAGTTTTTCAGGTCCTGAACTTTCGGAGCCGTTTTGAGGCCCTAAATGACGTTTTTAGGGAAAATGGAGAGCAACATGAGTCCATGGACCAATGTTGCTTGTTCAAAATTTTTAGTCCTCGGATAGATATTTCTAATGAGGTATGGTACGCGTCAAACGGACATCGTATGCCAAAGTTACGCCCCTGGGAAGTTGAAACACCAATTTACCCAAACGGGGCCCATAGTTTTGGTGCTTCATCTCCTAGGGTTAGGGTTTTGGCTGTTTAGGATTTCCCATTGTTTCTAAATAATAAATAGGCCCTCGAGCCTCATTGTAACTTAGTTCAGAGGCCTGTAGCTACCACATCTCTTCTCAGAGATAGCTACCAACGCCCTAGCTAGTTTTAGTTCCATTCTGTCTGTAAGCAAATTTCAGTTCTTTGATATTAATGAAATGAAGTTTTATTTCCGCTGCATCTTTGTATTTATGGTTATATGTTTATTCTTTTGTGCTCCTGCATAAATCTGGATCAGTGGTATCAGAGCGGTCTTCTTTTTTCTCGATCGTTCTTTGCATGTCCCCAACGAGGTCGGGGAATAAGGAGCTAGGGCTTGATCTGGTGGAACCTTTGCAAGATCAGCCTCGCAAACCTCGACGGACGTGCATGGGGGACGAAAATAAAGATGAGGGAACAAGAGATCCTATCAAAATATTGCTTGAGGAGGCCCTCAAAAAACAAAGGAACGCGATGATGGTTAACTTTGCTCAGATCCTTCAACGGCTGCCCACCAACGGTGCATCTGCATCCAGCAGCCACTCTGGAGGCGTGACTCCTTTTAAGGTACAAGTAAATTTTGAAATTCCCATATTTGAGGGTCAAATAGAAGCAGATGTCGTAGATAGATGGTTGAATCTATTAGAAGGATATTTCTCTATTCATGACTTTTCAGACTAGGAGAAGATTATTTTTACACTCCTCAAATCTACCCCCCATGTTAAGGACTGGTGGGAAACCTACTGTGAGAACAAGGACCAGACAGAACTCTCTCTATTCTCAGTCGTACCAACTTGGAATTCTTTCCGAGATGCCGTCAAGGAACAGTACTATCCCGTGGGGAGCTATGAGGACAAGTACATACAATGGACCACGTTGTGACAACAAAGGGATCAAGATGTGCATGAGTTGACGAATCTGTTCCATACCCTGCACACAAAGTTGGGTATCAAAGATTCAGAGAAACATCTGGTGCTAAAGTATCGCATTTTGTCTGCAGTCCCATTTCGGGGAGGAAATGAGTTCCCTCCCAACATCTCATAAACATTCGACATCTGAGGTATGCTGCCAAGATTGAGCAGAAATTCAAGCAGAAGAAGCGAGACTTTGGATCTGCGAATCAAAAGCAAGGGAAAGGTGCTGGCCAAGTAGAAAAAGGACGAACGGGCAAAACCTTCAAAGACAAACCGTTGAATCCACAAGAAAATAACAGCACCGCAAAGCCAAAGAAGGACACAGGAAAGTGGTGTGAGTTCCATAATAGCTCCACTCACAACACAAGTGAGTGTCGAGCCAAGCAGTTGCTAGTGGCCGAGATGAGGGCTTCTAAGTCAGATGCATGCTCCAACTCCGAATCAAAACCTGAAAAGGGGAATGAAAAAGGGAAACAGATTATTGATGCGGAGCCCAACACCACTGTTGCCACTACAAAGATCCAGAAGGAGGAACCAGAAGATCCAGAGGAGGAGGAACATCTCTTCCACTCCCAGATGTGGGTAAAGGGCTCCCCTGTATAGTTCATTGTCAACAATGGGAGCCAAAAGAACCTCATTTCAGTAGACGTCGTGAAGCGGTTGGGCTTGCCAACCACAACTCACCCACATCCATACACCATCGGGTGGCTTCACCAAGGACGAGATCTCCGCGTCAGCCAGCAGTGTCACCTTCCCTATAGCATCAAGCCCTTCACGGATGAGGTATTATGTGACGTTGCTCCTATTGATGTTTCTAATGTATTATTAGGACAACCATACTTGTGGAAGCGTTATGTTGTGTATGAGTCTAGACCTCATGCTATTATTGTTACTTTGGGAAATAAGTTGTACAGGATACCAGAGGTACCACCTCCTGCCACTATCTCTTTGGTTACTGCAAAACAATGCAGTAAGATCATTTCCCAAACCAGGAAATTCATTTTCCTGATGATCTGCCCCCAGGGAAAGAAGAAGACTATGGCCATGACCTCCAGACAGGGCTCCTCTGCACGACAAAAACAAATGGATAAGGTTGTGGAGGAGTACGGGGACATCTTCACCTCACCCACAGGGTTTCCTCTGCACTGTCAAGTCAAGCACCCGATTGATCTGACTCCGGGTGCGCCACTACCTAATGGACCAATCATTCGACACTCTGTTCTGGAGAATGATGAAATCAAGAGGCAGATTCAGGAATTGTTGCAGAAAGGTCATATCAGACCAAGTTCATCGCCCTGTGAGAGCCCGATCGTGTTGGTACAGAAGAAGGATGGGATGTGGAGAATCTGTATTGACTATTGGGTGCTGAACAAGATAACTTTCCAGAATAGGTACCCAATCCCACGGATTGATGACCTTTTGGACCAACTCAAAGGTGCAAAATATTTTAGCAAGATCGACCTCAAGTTTGGGTATCACCAGGTACCAATTGAACCCTCTGATGTGTGGAAGACTGCCTTCAAAGCCAAGGAAGGCCTTTTTGAATGGCTGGTCATGCCTTTCGGGTTGACGAATGCTCCCGCAACCTTCATGAGGATGATGGAAGACATCTTGCGACCATTCACCAACTCATTTGTAGTGGTGTACTTGGATGACATTCTGATCTTCAGCAAGACTTGGGAAGAGCACCTTCACCACATCCAACAAGTCCTCCAAACACTGCGGCAACACAAGTTGTGTGCCAATTTGGAGAAGTGCACGTTTGGCATGACCTAGGTTCAATATCTGGGATACATTATTGATGAAAGGGGGTGCATGTGGATCCAGCCAAGATCCAAGTCATTCGGGATTGGCCAGCCCCAACCACTATAACAGAGCTTCGCAGCTTTCTGGGTCTTGCTAATTTCTACCGTAGATTCATGTTGGGATTCTCTCATATCACTTGGCCCTTGAGTCAAGTCACCAAGGGAGGAGCGAGAGAAAAATTCTTTTGGTCGGAACCTCAACAGAAGGCATTCACAGAATTGCAAAATCGGCTATGTTCTGCCCCAATGCTCACATTACCACACTTGCAATAGCCATTTGAGATCGAGACAGATGCCTCTGAATATGCTATTGGGGCAGTTTTTACTCAATAGGGACATCCAGTGGCATATCACAGTGAGACATTGTCTGACACAGTTCGCAAGTATCCCACTTATGACAAAGAAATGTATTCCATTGTGTAATCTTGTCGAAAATGGAAGCATTACATTTTGGGGAAGGAAACAATCATCCACACAGACCACTGCCCCTGCAGTTCATACAGACACAAGGGAAGTTGCAAAATGATCGCCATCAGAAGTGGTCCACATATCTGCAACAGTTTCATTTGAACATCAAGTACAAGAAGGGTAGCACCAATCATGTTGCAGATTGCCTCAGCCAACCACCGATCGTGGCGCTCACCACCGTGCTCAACTCTTGTGGGCACGAGAATTTTGATTGGACGCTTCTCTATGAGAGTGACCCAAAATTCGGCCACACTTACAAGGCACTCTTGGGGGGTACGCAAGTTCCAAATTTTCACCTCCAAGATGCACTTTTATGTCACATGGGACACCTTTTTGTTCCTTCAAGCGAGAGTGCCAATATTATATGGGAAGCGCACTACAGTCGAGTCGTTGGGAATTTTGGGGTCAAGAAAACAATATCAATCCTGCAAAAGTATTTCTATTGGCCGAACCTTCGAAAGGATGTCGAGAAGCACATCAGATCCTACACTGCTTGTGCCATTGCCAAACCGACCATCAAGAAGCAAGGCCTATATACTCCTCTACCTACCCCTAGTCGACCTTGGGAATCCATCTCCATGGATTACATGTCGGACCTGCCTTCTACTAAGCAGGGAAATGACTGTGTTTTTGTGGTCGTCGACAGATTCTCGAAGATGGCCATTATGGCGGCCTGCAAGAAGAATATCACAGCAGAAGCCATTGCTAAACTCTTCTTTGAACGAGTGTGGGTGCACTTTGGGATCCCACAATCTATCATATCAGATCGGGATAGCAGGTTCCTCAGCACATTTTGGTCTAGCCTTTGGTCGATGTTGGATACCAAGCTCACCAAGTCCACAGCTTTCCATCCCCAAACAGATGGCCAGACAGAGGTCGTTAATAGAATGATTGTACACATTCTGCGCATGTACAATTCAAAGCATCCACGCACATGGGACAAGATCCTCCCCTATGTACAAAATAGCTATAATCAGGCTCTCCATAGTTCAATCGGCCATATCCCCTTTCAGGTGGGCTTGGGATTTCAGCCATTATGTCCCATAGACGTAGCCATGCCATTTGCAGCTGCTCAAGCCGATTCAGCTCATGTCCAGTCTGAAGTTGACAAAGAAAGTAGCTTCATCGAGCGCATTCAACACATCCACCAACAGGTTCATGATATATTGGATAGAGCCAATGCCAAGTACAAGCAACGCCATGATCAACACCGGGTGCCACACGTACAACTTCTAGGTGGGTGACAAAGTATGGCTACATTTGCAGAAGGAGCGCCTCACTGAACCCCACTGCAAGCTTCGCCCGCTCCTATACGGGCTGTACACCATTACCAAGGCTGTAGGGAACAATTCCTTCAAGCTCAGTATTCCACCATTCCTTGGTCTACACCCAGTCTTCAATGTGGATCGCCTTCATCCTTACTTCCTACCTCTACTGGACACCTCGGACATTGTAGAACAACTCACACCAACAGAGTTAAACCCAGACTACATGGAATAGGCCACCACAGATTATATCATGGACATGCAAATCAATAACACTCGCCAACAGAAGATCCAAATATATTGGGTTGTCAAAGCTGGCCAACTCCTGCACCAAGGAAAGTGGTTCACCAGGGACCAAGTTCAGCAAAAATTTCCTCATCTCATGGAGGAACTTAACGCAATGGGGACCATTTCTTCCTAAGGGGGGAGAAATGATCCATGGACCAATGTTTCTCATTCAAAATTTGTATTCCTCAAATAGATATTTCTAACAAGGTATGGTACGCGTCAAACGGAGATCGTATGCCAAAGTTACGCCCCTGGGAAGTTGAAACACCAATTTACCCAAACGGAGCCCATAATTTTGGCGCTTCATCTCCTAGGGTTAGGGTTTTGGCTGTTTAGGATTTCTCATTGTTTCTAAATAATAAATAGGCCCTCGAGCCTCATTGTAACTCAGTTCAGAGGCCTGTAGCCGCCACATCTCTTCTCAGAGATAGCTACCAGCGCCCTAGCTAGTTTTAGTTCCATTCTGTCTGTAAGAAAATTTCAGTTCTTTGATATTAATGAAATGAAGTGTTATTTCTGCTACATCTCTGTATTTATGTTTATATGTTTATTCTGTTTCATTCCTGCATAAATCTGGATCAATTACCTCCCAAGAGGGGAATTCAGCATGAGATTCAGCTGCAGCAAGATGTTCCACTTCCAAACATTGGTATGTATCGCATGTCAATCATGGAGAGTTTGGAAATCAAGAAGCAAGTCCAAGAATTTCTGAAAAAAGGTATCATATGCCCATCTACTTTGCCATGTGGTTCACTGATTGTTTTGGTACCAAAAAAGGATGGGACTTGGCGCATGTGCATAGATTTCCATGCACTTAATAAAATCATAGTAAATAATTGCTATCCACTCCCATGAATTGGTGATTAGTTAAGTTACGAAAAGTATTTCACTAAGTTAGACTTACGAAGTTTTTATCATCAATTTAGAATATTTGAGGAGGACATTTGGAAAACTACATTTAAAACTAGACAAGGATTGTTTAAGTGGCTAGTTATGCCATTCGGTCTAACAAATGCTCCAGCTACTTTCATGAGAGTTATGAATGATGTTTTAAAACCATTTCTAGATGAATTTTTCATTGTTTACTTAGATGATATTTTGATATTTAGCAAATCAAGAGATGACTATGTCACACATGTGAACAAGGTACTTGACGTCTTAAAAAAAGAGCAGTTATTTTTAAAGATATCGAAGTGTGAGTTTGGAAATACTTCTTTAGTGTATTTGGTACACATTGTTGGAGGAGGTGAGTTCAAGATAGACCCTTCCAAGGTTAAGGTCATTGTGAATTGGTCCAAGCCCAATACAGTTACGAAGGTAAGAAGCTTTCTTGGGGAAGCATAGTATTGGAGGAAATTCATTGCTATTTGTCTTCCATTGCAGCTTAATTACATGCATTGACAAGTGTCAAGAAAGTATTCCATTGGGGAGATATGTCGAAAAAATAATTTGACGATTTAAACAAAATATCAGTTTAGCACCGTTATTGGCTCTTCCGGATCTTAAACATCCATTTGAGATCCAAACAGATGCTAGTGATTATGCCATGGGAGAAATTCTCATGCAGCATGGTAAGCCTATTTCATTTCATTCTGAAATTGTTAATGGAGTCGTGACTAACTATCCCACCTATGAAAAAGAGTTATATGCATTGGTAAAAATTTTAAAGAAACGGAAGCATTATTTTATGGGGAAAGAGACCATTATCCATACTGGCGATCAGCCATTACAGTACCTACAGTCACAATCAAAGTTGCATCAATCAAGACATTTCGGATGGATGGGATTTCTACAAAAATTCCATTTGGTTATCAGGTATAAAAAAGGAATCTACAATAAGGTATTTGATATTCTCTCTAGGCCTATTGTAAATTCATCTATTATACTCAAGTACAATTCAGTTATGCATGAAATTTACATTGAACAATATTCATAAGATAGTGATTTTCAAGATGTGTATGAAATCTTGAGTCAAGGAAACCAAATTGAAGATTTATATTATCATGTGCATAACAGTTTGTTGTATCACTTGGGAAATTTATGTATTCCACAGGGAGAAAAAAATAGTATCATAAGGGAGGCCCATACTTCATTGATTGCTGGACATTTTGGTGTAGGCAAGATGGTAGCGAATCTACAAAGGTATTTTTATTGGCCACACATGATTGATAGTGTATCTAGTTTTATTAGAGGATGTTCTTTGTGTGCAATAAGTAATCCTAGCAATAGGAAAGTAGGCTTGTACACTCCACTTCCGGTACCTTCACGTCCTTGGGAGAGTATCTCAATGGATTTTGTAGGAGGTCTTCCCATGTCAAGGAAAGTTCATGATTACTTGTATGTAGTTGTAGATAGGTTCAGAAAAATGTGTCTTTTGATGCCATGTAAAAAAAAAATTATAGCTGAACAAACAACTCATATTTTCTTTCAAAATGAATGGGTTCATTTTGGTCTTCCTACTATTTTAAGTGATTGATATTCCCGGTTTGTTGGGAATTTTTGGTAAAAATTGTGGGACATGATGGACATAAAGTTGAAGAAGAGTACAACCTTCCATCTGCAAATAGATGGTCAGACTGAGGTGGTTAATAGGACAATCATTCATCTTCTTAGAGTTTATTGCAGCAAACATCCCAAGTTGTGGGATGAACAGTCGTTACATTCAACATGCATGCAACTGGGCAAAGCATTCTTCCACAAACACATCGCCATTTGAGGCATGTCTTGGGTACTTGCCAAGATCACCTTTGGACTTCATATTTGATAAATATGTTGCTATAAATGGTCATAGTTACATAGATAAGGCAAGGAAGTTCATTGAGAAAATTTATTTGATACATCACACAGTGCAAGAACAACTTGAAAAGAGTCAAAGCAACTACAAGGCAAGGCATGATAAACACCATGTTGATCACAAATTCCAGGTTGGAGATGAATTTTGGTTATCTATCAGCACATAAATACTTCAAGGGGAAGGTAAAAATATTAAGCCAATCCATTATGGTCCTTTTAAAATTCTAGAAAATATTGGTAACAATGCATTTAAGCTAGATTTTCCTCCTTATATGCAAATATATTATATCATTAATGTTGATAATTTGAGATTTTTTGAGCCTCCATTGATTGATGATCAAGGAGAGCATGTTCAATTTCCATCAATAGAAGATTTATCGCCCAAATATCTTGATGAACTTCAGCAAGATCTCATACTTGACAAAAGAACCAGAACTTCAAGAAGAGGGAACGTTGAATACCTTAGAGTGGGACTGAAGGGACAAAATCCTTCCAAGGCCAAACGGATGGAGATTGAAAGGGTGAGGGAGTTGTACCCTCACCTGCTAAACAATTGATAGTATCATTTGGGGTCCAAAAGGTTTCTAGTGGGGAGGAATGATCAGAGGCTCAATATTAAACTCAAAAATGAAAGTGCTCAGAAATGTTCCAAACCAGGACGACAACGAAGAGCTCTTCATCGGGAATCCAGTGCAATTTGTTTCATCAAAATCCAACTTAAGATGAGGAACTTATGACCTGTTGTCCATTTGATCAAATAGCTAAAAAAATTGTAGAACAGTGACACGTTGATGACATGGCAGCCCAGTCAGCACTCCAGGTATATTCAGGGAATATTCTCCAATTTTAGCCCAATGACATTGTGACAAGTGTCACAACCAAATTCGCCAGTGAACTTTGGAGGTGAATTTTTTTTACAATTATCCTAAGGTTGAAGAGATTTTTTTTAAGTTGGAATAGTCCAACTAGAGCTGGACACGTGGTATAGCCAGAGACCACCACGTGCCCCTCTGGTGGACCCATCCAACCTTTGGATTATGGTGAAATTCGAATTTATGGGTTTTTTCCAAAGTTCTTCATATACATTGTATTTCAAGCTGAATGGACATTTGTATTTTAGGCCACATATATTTTATTTAACCCAAGGTATAAACCATGGAACAAACATATATATTATGTGGGTGAATATATGTTATTGAAACCTAAGGTTTTAACTATGGACATGCGGAGTCATATGTATGCGGGAAAATATGATTTATATCCAAAGTTTATGACTTATGGTTGAATGTTGTAATGTGGACCAAAATTATGGTGTGGGGGCGGAGGTCAAACCCATGACCTACCCCGCACCACTACAACATATTACCATTTCCTCTCTACGATGGGTCTTAACCCATAAGGGCCGCATCCAACATTTATTGTTTGTCAATTCTAATGGTGGGGGTTCGGAGGGGGCTAGCCCCATCCCATATGACTGCAACGAAGAACCATGGGTGGCACGGATTTCCAAACAATAGAGTTTTAGAATGTTAATCCATGATTATTGCATTAATTCACGGGATTAAGGATCAATTAAACAAGTTTAATACTTATGGATAAAGGCGCAGTTAAGACGCGCTTATCCCAGTTAAGCCGTCTTAACTACTAATTAATCTCATGATTAATTTGTTGGCGGATTTAGTGGGATATGCTATTTCGGCAGAATCCACCAAAATGTTGGAGCTATCTGGATTCTTCTCCAGATTTGGAGGAAATATTGTAGGAAAATATTTTTTTTCCATAACTGAGGCAGACCAATTTTGGCTCAGGAATATTCATTCTTGGTAGATTTTGATTTTTTGGACACATTGGAGTAGGTTGCAGAGGTAATAGGAGACTGTAAACAAAATTATTTTCACAATTTAGCTAGTACAAAGGCCCATGCCATGGAATCTGGACCGGGGAGATGTACCCCAGGAGGGCTGGAATCCTTCATCAAAAAAAAGTGTCATTGATTCAATTTTGATGGTTTGTTGTGTGTTTATATGTTGTTGTTCAACATTTAGTTTCCATGATTTTATGTTCAAGTATTCAACTTAATCTCCACAAATTTACTTGTTAATTAGTCATAATCACTTCAATAAACCCTTGTATAAGAAGCAAAGATTAGCACTTTTAATATAAATCTGAAGATGAAATTAGCACAACAAAACTAACATTCAAATTCAGATCACTCAGTTGGAAGGTGAGGCAATTGAAGCCCCTCAAGAGACTTAGTTCCCATGAATGAGATCTAAGGTTTCGACAGAAACCAATGTATAAGAACCATGGTTTAGAAGTTCTAATTAGTGCAGCGAGAATCTGAAGGCATGGATAGCCCAATTTTGATGATTGGTCAATTATGAAGGGGATAGTTGCATGAGGACATGCATTCCCTCTGGAATAGGGGGTGTTGGCCATACTATTGTTATCCCTTTCTACACCCTGTCCTACTATTTTCACCATAACCTATCCTACTTTACCCTTTTTGACACCACGAAACCACTCTACACTAGCTAAACTATGTTATTTTACAGTGGTGGTAAGAATCACTAATAATGGTTGTTTTCACGTATCTTTGGTTAGTTTAAGTAGGTGTTAAATGAATTTATATTTCTTGAATTATTAATTGAATGATTTAGAGATGAGGGTTCCTAAATATAGGGAAGGCGCTTGATTACATGGACAATTCATCAGTGATCGAGCACCCAGTTCAATGAATACATCAAGTAGCCATTTTGTACTTAGTTTGGTACTCGATTTGATACTCTACTCTAGATTCGATACTAATCAACTAGTCAGCTTTCGGCATCCCAAAGACAACTTCTCTTGTTCATGAGTGTGGTGTTAGTTTTATCAGTCCAAAGATAGAGTCCCAAATGGAACAATGCAAATATGATGAGGATGAAATGATCTTGGAGATTTAGCTTAGCTCAAATTAGTCATATCACATATGTATTTACTTTCCTTGGTCATTTTGTTGTAACCATTTTTCAAGCCGAAATTCTTTAAAAAGGCCCAGCATTTGTATGAGAGGTTACACATATACACACACAAAATGAACCAATGACGAGGATATTGTGACTTGAAACACCATCTGACTTTGTTTTTTATTAATTTTGAAACATTTGGACTCATGTTTTATTGAAGGTTTTAATATAATTGTTCTTGGCTTCTATATATTCCTGGATTTATTTCTTCTTGATCTGTAAGTTATTGAGTTAATTTAGACTTGTGTTAGGTCATGGAAAGGGCTCACCACAGACCTCGACCAATTTTTGTAACAATTTTGGTTAAGTAGAAGGTTTGTTTTGAATTCGCTTAGCATAACTGTACTTAAGTGTTTTTTTCTTTCGCTGGTAATTTCTAGAATTTATGTCCTTAGAATCATACTTTAGTTCCATTTGAAATCTCTTGTCGATCTGAAGGTTATGATAGCTGGTTAGATGTTTTTTTAAATCTTTCGGGTTGGAAATCATTTATTTAGGTATTATCTAAATTTATCGATTTCTTCTTGTCAATTTCAAGTTCTGTAAGTTTGAAGAAGTAGGCTTCAGTTTAGGACGGATTTCAGAGGAACGAGTTCTTACAGTTTTAAATTGAATCCTATATTCTAAATGAAATAACTCGATCATGGGTGGATTTGTATGTTTTGGAAATAAATCCTTGTATTTGGTGTTCAATAATGTTTGAATCTTTGTGAGGATTGATTAGGAACAATGTGCCATTCATTTTACTAGGAATAATGTGTGTTAGTCATTTGAAGAACAACATGCCATTTACTTTATTAAGAAACAATATGTTAATTATTTGATGAAGAAATGTGTAATCCATTTGATTTCGTAGTTAATATTGAGTTAGATTTATGGATTTAGAAGTTGTGTCGTTTTCTTACTTACTCGGTAATTAGGAAGTTGTGTGTTATTTATTTGATTACTCAGTCAATTTCGAATTAGAAGGTCATGTGTTATTTGCTCAATTTCTCAAATAATTTCCAATGGATTTGATAAAATAGGAAGTTGTATGAATGATCTTAAAAGTTTTTTTGAGTTTACTTTTCAATTTCTAGCACCCTGGGTTAGTTTCATGTAGTAACTTCTAGATAGAATTAATTGTTAAATTAGATTGAGAACATGGTTTGTGAGGATTGTTGAACTTATTTATGGAATAATATTTAATTTTTCGCACAATAATTAAGGATAAATTATTGATATGGGTTGTATGAAATTCAGAAGTGTAATAGGTTTCTTCACTTCAACAAATTTCAGTGTGATAATTTTTAAATAAGATCAGAGTTTGGTTATTCTTCACTTGAATTTGTACTAAGTCAACAAAGGATAAATTTAGATATGAACCGTAATGCCTTGTAACTCAAAGCTTACGAATTCTGGTTGAAAACTATAAATTTGGGGAATCCAATGACATATAAAAACCCTAATATATATATATATATATATATATATATATATATATATATATATATATATATATATATATATTGTGCTAATTTCAAATTGATTGTGTAGATGAGATAGCCTCCCCTAAACTTCAAAGAGGTATGGTTTTGATTATGTCTATATTTGGTTTATCTAACATGACATGTATGTAGGAGATAGAAGATCAGAGCTGACAAGCATAATAGTGTATTACAATTCACGTGAATCTCCTTGCATATCAATTGAGAAAAAAAGAGATGAGTATATATATGTGTGTGTGTGTGTGTGTGTGTGTATTGTGCTAATATGAAACTGATTGTGTAGACGATATATCCTCCCTTAAACTTCACAGAGGTATGGTTTTGATTATGTCTATATTTGGTTTATCTAAAATGACATGTTTGCAGGAGATAAAAGATCAGAGATGATGAGCATAATAGTGGATTACAATTCACATGAATCTCCTTGTAGATCAGTTGAGCAGAAAAGAGATGAGTATTCTCCTGATATATAAGATACATTAAGAAGTTTGAATGGAAAATTTATAAGAAGTTTTAATGCAGAAAATAATAGGTTGATTGAGTCACAGGAAATACTTTCTAGAGCTCGGGAAAATAAAGTAGAATTTAATGCAGTGATCCTTCAAAGTCCTTCAGATTTGCAGAAGCAAGGACAATTGAAGAACGGTCATGGAAAGGAGGAAAGGACTAATGTCTCAATTAGGATACATGTTGGACATGGATGATACAGTCAAAGATGGAAGATAGTTGGATACACCTGACAGGAGAGGTAGTGGTCATGGATTTTATTATAGTTTCGGATTTGAGAGACCGCATCGTCATTACCACCAACATTCTTATAGGATAAGTGAGAAGCGGTATTTTCCGGAAGAGTTCAAGAAATATAAGCCTCCTACTTTTGATGGGGATGTGAAGAAACTAGAAGATGAAGAAACATGGCTACTTGGGATGAATAAGTTCTTCGAATTGCATAATTGTTCAAAGAATATGATATCCAGGATATCATTCTTCAGTCTCAAGGGAAAAATAGATATATGGTGGGAAGATGTGAATCATGTCAGAGGCATCAAGGTAGAAGAGTTGAGTTGGAATGAGTTTAAAATACTATTTAGGAATAAGTACCTATCTAAGAGGTATTATGATGGAAAGGACAAGGAATTATATGAGTTAAATATGGGTTCCATGACAGATGAAGAGCACACAACTAAGTTTCTAGAGTTTTTCAAGTATGTGCCCTACCTCAAGGATGAGAAGAAAAAGGTGCAAAGGTTCATCAGTGGATTTCCTTTAGTATTTAAAGATCAGATTGTGTATGATGAGACTCGGTCATTGGAGGGAGTCATTGGGAAGTTGAAGGATTGTTATGAGAAGTCTAATCTTAAGTGAGATTGGTGTTCAGTATGTGTTATATTCTTTCCACGAATAGTCGCACGCGCGAGGGGGTCACAAGAGGGGTTGATACACCCCCATGTTCGTTGCGTCGGGCACAGCTATCCACCCACTGCGTGGGGTCCAGGGCAAGGCCCTGGGAATAGTTTTTTGGACACTATTTTAGGTGGGCGGACCCACCTATGGTTTTGTGCATGGGTTTGCACATGTTTTTGGGGCATGATGGTTTTCAGCCTATGGTATTTTGCAGATATGGTCAAGGGAACTACGCTTATGTTCTAATATAGTTTTAATGGATTAGGGTTTATGAATGCTTCAGCATGTGTGTGTGTGTGTGTGTGTGTGTGTTGTAACAATAATAGGAATATAACGAAAAATCAATCTAGTAGTACTGATTTGGGATCCAGGGTAAAAATATCTGTGTATATATGTTTTATGTTTTATGCTCTCGCTATTGTTTATTTTCTATTTCTAAGAATCTGTTTGAAGATAATTTATGTACAGGGTTAAAACCTACATGTGGTATCAGACTTGTTTTGGCTTCAAGGGGACACCTTGCTGCTGAGGGGTTTTTTGCTCGGGCCTGTGGTAGACCCTGTTCAGTGGGATATTTGCAGGATTGATTCTTGCAGTGAAAGAAGATGGCGAGCAGTGGAAAGATAGAGATTGAGAAATTTAATGGTCAGAGTTTTGAGTTGTGGAAGCTCAAGATGGAGGATATACTGGTGGATAAATATCAGTGGATCGCGGTAGATCCGAGTACTAAACCAATGGAAATGTCAGATGAAGACTGGGTGAAGTTGGATCGGAAGGCAGAGAGCACAATACAGTTGTGTATCTCAGATTTAGTATCATTGAATGTATTTGGGGAAGCTACAACAAAGATTTTTTGGGTTAAGTTAGGGACTTTGTACCAATCTAAGTCTTTGGTGAATAAATTGTTTCTGTCGAAAAAGCTATATAACCTGAGGATGAAGGATGGAGACTCGGTGACATAGCATCTGAATGCCTTCAATACTGTGTTAAGTTAGTTTTCATCCGTTGATATTAAAATCTCAGATGAATATAAGTGCATTAGTATTTTGTGTTCTCTACCATATTCATGGGACAGTCTGGTTATTGCAATAGGTAGCAATACAACTACCTTGAATTTTGATGAAATTTTCTTAGCCTTGCTGTCGGAGGAAATAAGATGGAGAAATATGGAGGGCCAGAATGGAGATTCCTTATCTATATAAGGAAGGTCCCAGAACATAAACAAAAATAATTTTTCGAGTGGGAGATCTAAATCTCCAGGAAATCCTGTAAAGGTGTGCAAGAAATGTGGAAAGGAAGGGAACTTCAAAAAGGACTCCAGATCTAAAGCTCATGAGAAAGGAAAGGGATCTAATGATGCTCCTTCTACAGACAAAAAAACCACCTTAGATGAAGGTGGGGATCTGTATTTGGCTTCTTCTTCAAATACACATGTAGATCATGAGGCATGGTTGATTAATGACTCAGGTGCATCCTTTCACTTCACTCCCCATAGGAAGTGCATCTGTGAGTATGAGAAGTATGATGGAGGTGATGTCTTCTTAGAGGATGATAGGATGTCCAAAATTTTCAGACGTGGAAAATTCAAGCTGAAGTTGCAAGGTGGAAGGATTAGAAAACTTCCTGGTGTTCTGCATATTCCTGCATTGGCCAAAAATATGATTTTTGTAAGCAAGATGGATGATGCAGGTGTAAAAACAGCATTCGAGAAATATACCTCCAAGATGGTTAGGGGAGAATTAGCATTAATGCGGGGAGTTCAGATTGGAACTCTATACAAGCTTCAAGGTCGCACTATTATTGATGGGTGCAATAGTTTTGTGGTTCCTAAAAGTGAAGTGGAAAACCTAGTGGTATCTGGAGAAAATACCATGCTATGGCATCAAAGGCTTGGACATATTGGAGAGAAGGGCCTTTGGATACTGCATGGTAATGGTATGGCAGAAGGTATGTCTAATTTCTCTCTGGATTTTGATTTCTATGAACATTGTGTATATGAGAAGTAGAATCGGGTGAGTTTTCCTTCTGGTGCTAAGAGGGCGAACAAGATATTAGAGCTTGTGCACAGTGATGTGTTTGGACCTGTGTCGGTTCCATCATTGGGAAAGTCTATGTACTATGTTTAATTCATAGATAACTTCTCAAGGAATACATGGCTATATTTCTTGAGGAATAAATTTGAAGTCTTTGACAGATTTAAAGAATTTAAGGCTTTGGTGGAAAACTAGACAGAGAAGAAGATAAAGGTGTTGAGGACATATAATGGTGGAGAGTTCTACAAGAAAGAATTTGAAGAGTTATGTAAGAAGTGTGGTATAGCACAACAAAAGACTACTCCATACACACCTCAGCAAAACGGAGTTGCAGAATGAATGAACATAATGCTGATGTAAAATGCAAGAAGCATGCTCAGTGGTACCAGGTTAGGACAAGAATTCTGGCCAAAGGCAGTGGAGACTACATGTTACCTAGTTAAAAGATCACCTTCATCGGCGTTGGAGGATAAAACTCCACATGAGGTATGGACTAGTAAGAAACCCTCTCTTTCACATCTAAGGGTCTTTGGATGTGATGCATATTTACATATTCCAAAGGAGAAAATTACCAAGTTGGATAATTAATCTGAAAGGTGCACCTTTATTGGGTATAAGGATGGTTTAAAAGGTTACAAGATTTGGAACCCAAAAACAAGGAAGGTTGTGTAAAATAAAGATGTGGTGTTTAGAGAGGTAAAATATGTTGTTAAACATGAATTCTTACCAAAGGAACCTGATAAGATAGAGTTTGAGCTAAAGGAGGATGAATCAGACTCTACAAAAAAACAAGATTCAGAAGAGGAAGAGCCATAAACTCCAGCTGTGAGAAGATTAGTTCGGGAAAGACGGCAGCCAAAAAGGTATAGTCCATCTGCTTTCTGTTCAAATTTTTCTTTAACTATCACCGATGATGATCCCAAAACTATCAAGGAATTAGTGGATTCAGAGGATGGGAAACTCTAGAAGGAGGCCATGGTTGATGAAATGGCATCCTTGCAAAAAAATGAGGCATGGGATCCAGTGGAGTTTTCGGCTCGAAGGAATCCCATCGAGAGAAAATGGGTGTTTAAAAAGAAGATGAATGTAGAAGGCAAGGTGGAGAAATACAAAGCTCGGTTGGTAGAAAAAGGTTATTCCCAGGTGTTGAGAATTGATTTTGGTGATATTTTTTCTCTTGTTTCCAAGGTTAACACTGTTACTGATTAAATAGGTAACTACACTGGTACCTACTTTTTGACGTAGCAAGAAAAACACCTGATTTTGAAAAGTGGTGATGTAGAATCTTCTTTTTTTTTAGCATGTTTTTGGCACTTCATTTTTTTTTTTCTTTGTGATGCTTTTTATGTCGATTTTGAATAGTGGTGGCATATCATCACCAATGTTTTTTTAGAGGATTGATTTTGACACTATACATTTTCTAATGTCTTCTTCTTCCGTGAGATGCTTATTTTTAAGTGCATTTATGTGGTTGTGTTTAAATAATAATAATAATAATAATAATTTAAAAATAAAAATTTGTAATGATATCTTCACTTTTTCACATAGATAAAAAATGAAAAAATGGTCAATATTATAAAGTTTATATTTTCTACAAGTTTATGTATTGCTAATTAATTTTTCAATGCACATCAAATAATTGTAGCTAAAAAGCCAATATTTTGAATGATATGACAAAAAAATACAAATTTTCAATACAAATAGAATGCAAAAAATACACTTTTAGAGACTTTTTGTTGAAAAAAACATGTTAAATAAACTAATTTTTGGGAAAATCTTAACCAAAAAAACTTAATAAAATAGCATTTTTATTGAATTTTATGTCAAAAAATAATAGTAATCACATGTTTTTCGCAAAAAATAAGGATTCTTCTCATAAAATATCAAATTCTAAACTTTACAAGTAAAACTGATTAATAGATCTCAAAAATGAGCTTTGTTTGCAAGCATAACTTAAACATCATCAACAATATCAACTCATACATGTTCAACATCATCTAGAACATCATTGATGGCTTCTTCCGCAACATTTTCTACTTCATTTTGGTCATTGTCATCTTCTAATGGATCTTTCATGTCTGCAAATCTTCCAACGTGTCCCTTTCAAATCATTCCATATAATGGTGGTTGAGGTTGCTTTGCTTTTTTTGCCACACGTGATTCATTAAAATCCCCTTTCCTCAAACCAACTTCTTGCTTTGCATCTGGAAGGAATTCAAGAGCGTTAATTCTTTGTTGAATAAATTTGCAGTGCACTAGGTCTCTCTGAATGGCAATGAAATTTCTTTCTTTTGGTAGGCAACATGCTAGTGTTGTACCTAATCATCAAGCACAAAAGAAATAAGTAAAAAAATTAGTATAAAGACATAAAAAGTAAAAAATAAATATTTAAATTTAAATTTGTATAATAAAAATTACATGAACCTGAGAATAGATCCAAAATCCAATCTCCTTCATTTAATGGTGCCGCGTGGCCTGGCTCCGGCCCCCAGCTGGGCAAAGGGCGATTCCGAGAATCACCCTCCGCCTAGCCGGGGGCCGGAAGCAGGCTGAGTAGCCCTCGACGACAGCACTCAGCCAGCCTCCAACCAGCTGAGGGCGATTCTCAAAATTGCCCTCTGCCCAACTGGGGGCCAGAGGCAGGCTGAGTAGCCCTCGACGGCACCACTCAGACGGCCTCTGCCCAGCTGAGGGCGATTCTCAAAATCGCCCTCCGCCCAGCTGGGAGTGATTCTTGAAATTTCCCTCCGCCCAGCCAGGGGTGATTCTCGGAATCACCCTCCACCCAGCTGGGGGCTGGAGGCAATCTGGGCAGCCCTCGATGCTGCCACTTGGCCTGCCTCTGGCCCTCGGCTAGGCGGAGGGCGATTCCGAGAATCACCCTTGTCTTGGGGAAGAACGATTCCGAGAATCACCCTCAGTTGGGCAGAGGGAAATTCCGAGAATCACCGTCCACCTAGCAGGGGGCGATTCTCGAAATCGCCCTCTGCCCAGCTGGGGGCCAGAGGCAAGCCAGGCGGCACCGTCGAGGGTTGCCCATCCTGCGTTCGGCCCTCGGCTGGGTGGAGGGCGATTCCGATAATCTCCCTCTACCCAACCGAGGGCCGGAGGTAGGCTAGGCAGCCCTCAATGGCACCACCTGACCGGCCTTCGGCCCTCGATTAGGAAAAGGGAGATTCTCGGAAGTAGCACCATCGAGGGCTGTCCAACCTGCCTCTTGCCCTCGGCTGGCTGAAGAGTGATTATGAGAATCGCCCTCCACCCAACCGTGGGTCAGAGGCAGACTAAGCAGCCCTCGATGGTGCCGCCCAGCTTGCCTCTGGCCCCCGGCTAGGTGGAGAGCGATTCTAAGAATCACCCCTGGTTGGGGGGAGGGTGATTCCAAGAATCACCCCTGGCTCGGCGAAGGGCGATTCCGAGAATCACCCTCTGTCCAGCCGGGGGAGATTATCGAAATCAACCTCTACCTAGCCAGGGACCGAAGGCAGGCCGGGTGGCGCCGTCGCGGGTTTCCTAGCCTGCCTTCGGCCCTCGGCTGGGCGGAGGGCGATTCCGAGTATCGCCCTCCGCCCAGTTAGGGACCGGAGGCAGGCTGGGAAACCCTCGGCGCCAATCACCCTCTGCCCAGCCAGGGGCCAGAGACAGGCAGGGTAGGCCTCGATGGCGCAACCTGGCTAGCCTCTGGCCCCCGGCTGGGCAGAGGTTGATTCTCGAAATCACCCTCCTCCCAGTCAGGCGGCATCGTCGAGGGCTGCCCTACCTGCCTCTGGCCCGACTGTGTGGAGGAATATTTCAAGAATCACCCTCCACCCAACTATGGGGCTGAGGCAGGCTGGGCAGCCCTCGACGGTGCCATCTGACCCACCTCCGGCCCCCAGCTGGGTAGAGGGAAATTCCGAGAATCGCCCCTGACTAGGCGAAGGGCGATTCCGAGAATCGCCCTCCGCCCATCTAGGGGCGATTCTCGAAATCACCCTCCGCCTAGCCGGGGGCGATTCTCAGAATTACGCTCTGCCCAGCTGGGGGTGATTCTCGGAATCGCCCTCTGCCCAGCTAGGGGCCAGAGGCAGGTCGTGTTGCGCCTTCGAGGGCTGCCTAGCCTGCCTCCACCCAGCCGGGGGCCGGAGGGCTGCCCAACCTGCCTCCAGCCCTCAGTTGGGTGGAGGGAGATTCTTAGAATCACCCTCTACCCAGCAGGGGGTTGGAGGCTAGCCGGGTAGCACCATCAAGGGATGCCCAGCCTGCCTCTGACCCCCTTGTTGGCATGTGTTGTCCTTGATGGCAACCTACTTGATGAAGTAAGATTGATTGGCAATATGATGTAATGAGTTGTCTTTAAGTTCTTGAAAACCTATTTGATGAAGTTGTTCTTGATGGAAACTTATTGAACTTGATGGAAACCTACTTGATGAGTTAAGGGGGAGATTGTTGACAATGTGATACAATTTATTGACTTTGATGGAACCTGCTTGATGAAGTTGTCCTTGATGGAAATGATGTAAATCTAATGTATCTACAGATCCGTTCAGAAGTAGCAGAAGAAAGAATTTCAGAAAGTGCCAGAATAATGTTGAACAAGGTATGTCACAAGGCATACGCAGTTTTATTAAGGAGAAGTCGCGTATGTACGCGGAAATGAACGTGCCAAGTCGCGTATGCCAATTTGCGCTCTATTTTTATAAAACCAGGGGGCATTACCATGGTATTGGCCCAAAGTATTGAGCGCTTGATTATCTATTTGATCCCATCCAGGAATACCATCAGCGGTTGAGTGGTTTTGACTCATGGTATTGATAAAGGCCAAATCTATTTAAGGAGAAGAAAATGACCGTTACTGCGAGGTGTGCAAATCCTAGGAATTGAATGAATGCCTGCAAGTATATATATGGAGATAAATTGATCTCATTATAAACACTGAAAGAAAATGATGAAGAGGGATCTCTAGATCTGAAATGTATATGTATTTTCTAGATCTGTTTATGGAATGTTTAGATCTGAGATGAGGCGAAATACTTTCTGAAGTAAAGGATGAAATCAGAGTTTTTTATCTGATCTGAAGAGATGCACAGTCCTGAAAAGTTACATATCTATACGCAGGTTCACTTCATTAAAAGCGCGTGTATACGCAGGTCTGCTTAAGGAAAAGCGCGTATGGGCAGTTAGGGTTTTCTGAAGAATGCACAAAAGTATACGCGGGTTGGTGTGCATAAAAGTGCGTACATACACAGGTTCAGTGAAGTAAAAGCGTGTATGGAATCTAGGGTTTGTTGAAGTAAGTGGAATGAACTATCTGATCTATTTTTTTGTTTTACTGCTATCTGTCAATGACGTATTCATACAAAACTGGGTTGTTTGAATAATGAATATGCTGCTGATTATGTTAATTGAAGATCAAGTTGTTGGTTGATTGGTTGATGATTCAATGAATGAATTGATGGGGTTATAAGCTTCAGTTTGATATATGATGAGCTTAAATGTGTGGAGTGGGTCCAGTCTGAAAATCTGATGAAAAGATGCCTACAAGTTGTGTTGTATGGAAGATGTTGGATCCAGTATGAAAATTGATGAAACGTGGTCCATGGTGGTGCTGAGGGTCGAAGCCTTCAGTGAGGGGATTGTAGCTCCCTTCCAATGGTAGCTGGTAAATGAGAGCAGGGGGTAGTAGCTCCCTTCCAGGAGAGGCTGGTAAACGAGAGCAGGGGGTAGTAGCTCCCTTGCAGGAGAGGCCGGTAAACGAGAGCAGGGGGTTGTAGCTCCCTTCGAGGAGAGGCTGGTAAATAAGAGAAGGTTGTAACCTTCTGCAGGTGGGTGCCTACGTGCTGGTATGAGTCTGCGCCAGTACATGGTTGTAAAAAGTTTTCTTTATAATAAATATTGAAGACAGAGATGACGACAGTGGTGGTTTTCTCCCAAATTGGGTTTCTACCTTAAATCCTGGTGTTCATGTGTGTTGCTTATGTGTGATGATTTATTCTGTTCTTACTGCACATGTTTACTACTTACTAAACATCTAATGAATGAATGATGCAATGATCTAAGTAAAGAATTATCTGCATAATGAGATCTCTGGTAATACACAAGTTTCATTAAGGATATCTGCGTGTATACGGGACTTGGGTTCATTAAAGTAGCGTATGGGTTTTAGAGAAAGAAAAGTAAAAAATTTCAGTATGCACTAAATATTGATTCACCCCACCCCCCCCCCCCCTCTTAGTATTTTTCTCAAAAATTGGTATCAAAGCAGGTTCTTCTACAGAAGCTTGATCGCTTGAAGGAGATCTGTCACAATGGGAAGCCAGGAAGGAGTACTTTCTCTAAAGCTACCTCTATTCAATGGAAGTAATCTTTTATTCTGGAAGATACGAACAAAAGCGTATCTGCAAAGTCTTGGTGCAGAAGTATGGGAAATCGCGGAAGAAGGTTATCGGTATCTAGCAATTATTCCTGCTGATGCAGCAGAAAGGAAGAAATATGAAATCAATGCCAAAGCAGTCAATGTTCTATTAGGAAGCCTGTCTGAATCAAAATTTGTTAAAGTGATGCAGCTAAATTCAGCAAAATAAATATGGGACAAAATCATTCTAAGTTATGAAGGAGATACAAAGGTAAAAAGTGAAAAACTCCAAACTCTCAGAATTGAGTATGAAAATTTAAGGATGCATAGTGATGAGAGTATTGCCAGTTTCTTTTTACGTTTAGATGATATTGTAAATCGCATGAGAAATTTGGGTGAAACCATAACTGATACTACTCTGGTTGAAAAAGTCTTAAGATCTTTGACTTCAAAATTTGAGTCAAAAGTATCTGCTATTGAAGAAAGGAAAGATCTGCAAACTCTTACTATTGTTCAACTACATAGTATTCTAACTGCTTTTGAAATGAGAAAAGAAGGTCCCTCTCAAATCAGAGAAGTTTCCTTTAAGGCATGTGCAAAAGGAAAAGAAAAGGAACTTGTCAAGGAATCAAGTTACATATCAGAAGAAGAAGAAGCAAATTTTGTGAGAAAACTCCAACCAGGTACTGGAAGATTCAGAGGTAAGCTTCCCTTCAAGTGTTTTAATTGTGGAAGAGTTGGTCATTATGCTGCTAAATGTCCTTATGAAGAAAATCATGATAAAGGGAAACAATTTGAAAAGGGAAAGAGCTATTATACAAATGAAGATAATGATGAAATGTCAAATGAGGATGAAGAAGATTCTGACCAAGATCTGTTAGTGCTTATGGCAAGGAAGCAAAAGAAGAAGGCTACTCAAAGAAAGGAGATATCTCAGAAAACATGTAAAGCAGAAAATGAAGAATATGAAAAAGGTACTAATCTTTGTGATTCACTTCCATATGCAAGCAATGGTGAAGATAGTGAAAGTAACAGTATAGGTCTAGAAGCAAATCTCAAGACTAATGATGAAGATCAATTTAAAAAGAAGGAATCTATTTACCAAGACATGATCTCTAAAACTAATGGTGAGATAGAAATGTATCAAAGACGGATAGAAATGTATCAAAGACTGCAGGATAAAGTAACCAATCGAAGTGAAAGACTTGAAGCAGAAATCATCTCTCTGAAAGAAGAACTGGAAAAATCAATTAAGAAGAATGAAGATCTTTTACAAACTTTTTAAGAACAAGAAAATGGGTTGAAAGAAGATATTTTGAAATTGAATGATCAAGTAGAAGAAAGAAAAAGGGTCGAAGAAAGTATGAAGCAGCAATGCCAGAAATTAGAGGTTGAGGTAAACATTCTAAAGGGTAAATTAGAAGAAAAAGATAAACTCTTGAGGTTTCAATATAGTACTAAGATTCTGGACAATATTCTTAGTAGTCAAAGGTCTCCTTCTGTTAAATTTGGTCTTGGTTTTCCTGAAACTGTTAAAGGAGAATCTAGTTCACAAGGAAGTGTTAAAGATTCAAAGGATATCAATGCAAAATATGAAGTGTTGAAAGAAAAAAAAGATCAACCGACAATCATGAACTCTCAAAAGAGATCATTCCCTCCTTTGATCAATAATGTTGAATGCTTTAAATGTCGTAATTATGGGCATGTTGCAGCCAATTGCAGAAGAAAATTGTTTCAGTCACAAACAAACAGATTCTACACAGAAAGGTACTCAGGTTTCTTCAAGGGATATTGTTTTTCATGTAGCAAGTATGGGCATAAAGCAGCTGGTTGCAATAGAAGAAAGAATAGAAAAACACATTATGATCCTTATGCTTACTTTTCTGGTCATGCAAGATGTTATGTCTGTAACAAGTATGGACATGTAGAAAAAGAATGCAGGATGAATGTATCTGAGAAATTGGATAATTTCTAGCACACAATAAGAAATTTCAAGAAAAGCTGGAAAAGGAAGGAGGTCCGGTCAAAAACGTAGGGGATAATAATCCTACTGCAGTCATCCGATTATTTCTCATAATGTCTGCAGGAGTGATGTGAGATACATTATAGGGATTAAGTAATGTATCATCACAAGGGGAGCAATACATGTGATTCTCATGGTTGGTTTGGTAATTCTGGTTATGTTTATTCCTAATAGTGCATCTGATGTGAAGAAGATAGGTACAGGTGATACAAATTCAGGGGGAGAAGGAAGAGTGTGAAATTTTCAGTATTTCACTTTCCATACACGGGTTTTGTGAACTAAAGCCGCGTATACACACGAGTTCCTTTGGAGATAGAAGCGTATGCTTTTCTGTTAAGGAAAACAGTGAGATGGCTCAAGAACAGGAGCACAGGTTCAGGGGGAGCATCGGTCTAATTTCTAATGATTGCATTGTTGGCATTGTATCTGCTTATTCCTTAGTTCTTGTAATACTCATGCTCAAATGATGGTGACATGATACATGGTTTCTTATAATGAGATTATGGATGAGCCCTAATTTCTTTTTGCTGAAAAGTATCTTTTGATTCACATGGATGAGATGGAAGTCTTATGATGCAGAGATAAGGATAGATCATGCAGAGTTTGTTGCTAATGACTGTTGTCACGATTGAGACCTTTTTCTTACACATGTTACATCATGATTATGAAATAAATATAAATCATGAAGATCTTGATGGTAACCGATCACATGGATGATTGATTAATACATATTGAAGAAGATTGTTCTGATATGATAATTCATCTTGAAGAATATTTTGATGCTGCAAAGAGCCTGAAGGCCTGGTTACTGATGCACTTATGCTACAAATGTTGGATGACACTTGAAAACATAGCTACATTTTCCTATATTTCTTCTCTCATATATTCCAGGGAAGCATTCGAATATCTCAGACAGAAGTTGGGAGTTATCTCTGCCTCTCAGAAGATCAGATCTACTTAAAATCAGAAGATTAAAATGGATATGCGGGTTTCCTGAAAGACAGTCGCGTATATATGCGAGTTTATACACAGAAAACTGCGTATGGTTATTTACTGACAAATTTTACTTGGGGTCAGCATTCTTCAGCACAACTGCAGTACTGTTTGGTATCTCTGATGTTGTATGGTATCTCTGATGATGTTTCAGCTCTTATATTTCTGTTTCATTCTCTGATATTGGGTAAAGATGCCTTGATGATTGGTTGTTGAAAGTGTTCAGGTTGCACAAGCTAAGGAGGAGTTTTGGTCATATGGAAAGGATGCATTGGATACACAGTTTCAAGGGGAGCATTAGCCTTGCTGAATATAATGCATTGTTGGCATTATGATGATTCTGAATTTTGATCTCTCGTGAGGTCTTTTTTATTTTGGTTATAAAAATTCATATGTGTAATTTGATGAAAAGGCTATGACCTATGATGTAAATTTTAATATTCAGTCATGTAAGGACTTGATCAAATTTGTAAACCCACTTGGTTGGGTAGTTGAGTCAAAATGTGTAAACCCACTTGGTTGGGTACTTGAGTCATATATGTAAATCCACTTGGTTGTATCCTTGATGTAAGTATGAGTCCTTGGTGATAGGAAAGGTCATAGAGTCATGTACTTCATTGAATATTATGTTGAAGATACAGCATGAACTCAGGGGGAGCATGGTAACTTCAATGCACATCAGATCTACAGAGCTCTTCTTTCTACAAGAGAAGAAAAACCTTGTTTTGGTTTTGATCCGCCCTTTGCCCTTGATGTCAAAGGGGGAGAGTATCATGGTGTTTTACATAATGGTTATAATCAATGTATCTATCTGTTGTGGTGATCAAACACCATCATAGTTGCCATCAAGTCCAAAGGGGGAGATTGTTGGCATGTGTTTTCCTTGATGGCAACCTACTTGATGAAGTAAGATTGATTGGCAATATGATGTAATGATTTGTCTTTGGATGGCAACCTACTTGATGAAGTTGTTCTTGATGGAAACTTACTTGATGAATTAAGGGGGAGATTGTTGGCAATATGATGCAGAGTGTTGTCCTTAATGGCAACCTACTTGATAAATTTGATGACAACTGACTTGATGAGTTGTTAATGATGTAAATCTGATGTTTCTACAGATCAGTTCAAAAGTAGCTCAGAAAGTGCCAGAATAATGTTGAACAAGGTATGTCACAAGGAATACGCGGGTTTGTTAAGGATAAGTCGCGTATGTACGCGGAAAAGTACGTGCCAAGTTGCGTATGCCAATTTGCGCTCTAAATTTATAAAACTAGAGGACATTACCATGGTATTGGCCCACAGTATTGAGCGCTGGATTATCTATTTGATCCCGTCCAGGAATACCATCGGAAGTGGTGTGGTTTTGGCTCATGGTATTGACAAAGGCTAAATCTATATAAGGAGAAGAAAATCATGGTGCAAGGGTGTGAAAGTCTGGGAATTGAATGAATACTTCACTCTGAAGTATATCTACATGGAATGAATTGATTGATCTGAATTACTAATGCACCTATGAAGAAAATGATGAAGAGGGATCTCTAGATCTGAAATGTATATGTATTTGTTGGCAATATGATGCAGAGTGTTGTCCTTGCTGGCAACCCACTTGATGAAGATGATGGAAACCTACTTGATGAAGTTGTCCTTAATGCTTGATGAGTTTATTTATGATGTAAATCTGATGTTCTACAAGTAGCTCAGAAGTACCAGAGAAAGAAATATCAGTAAGGGCCAAAACAATGATGAAAAGTGTGTGTCACAAAGCATACGTGGGTTTGTTTAGGAAAAGTAGCGTATGCACGCGGAAAAGTACGTGCCAAGTCACGTATGCCCTTTTGCGCTCCAATTTTAGAATACCAAGGGGTGTTACCATGGTATTGACCCATTGTATTGATTGCTTGATTATCTATTTGGTCTCGTCCAGGAATACCATCGGAAGTGGTGTGGTTTTGACTCATGGTATTGATAAAGGCTAAACCTATATAAGGAGAAGAAGATCATTGTGTAAAGGTGTGGATGTGTCTGGGCTTTAAATGAATACTTCACTCTGAAGTTTATCTGTATGGTTGAACTCTGTTCTTAATCGATAGATCTGAATCTATGACGCACCTATGAATTTGATGAAGGTTCAAAATCTCTAGATCTGGAAATGATGAATCTCTAGGATGATCTGAAAAGAATTATTGAAGACCTGGCACAAATCTATTGAAAAAATTGAAGAAATCTGGGTAAGTTCATAGATCTGGTTCGCTCTGCAAAGTTTATCTTTTATAGATCTATACGCGGGTTCGTTTCGTGAAAAGCGCATGTATACGTGGATCTATTTAAACAAAGGCGCATATGGGCAGTTAGGGTTGTTCTGAAAAATGCACAGATGTATACGCGGGTTCGTTTCGTGAAAAGCACGTGTATACGCGGATTTGTTTAAACAAAGACGCGTATGGTATCTGAACTTATAAGTTGCTCAAGGTTGAATGTGATTCTGCATATCTATTCTGAAGTTTGGGTTATCTCTGATATTCTGGTTACAGTGGTCTCACTGTTCTGTTGGAAGCAATGGGAAAAGTATGATTGTTGATAAGTGAAGGGTTGTATTGAAGCTGTTTGATCCAGTTTGAAAATTGATGAAACGTGGTCTGCAGTGGTGCTGAGGGTCGAAGCCTTCAGTCAGGGGGTTGTAGCTCCCTTCCAGGAGAGGCTGGTAAACGAGAGCAGGGGGTCGTAACTCCCTTCCAGGAGAGGCTGGTAAACGAGTACAGGGGGTTGTAGCTCCCTTCTAGGAGAGGCTGGTAAACGAGAGAAGGTTGTAGCCTTCTGCAGGTGGGTGCCTGTGTGCTGGTATGAGTCTGCGCCAGTACATGGTTGTAAGAAGTTTTCTTTATAATAAATATTGAAGACAGAGACGACGGCAGGGGTGGTTTTCTCCCGTATTGGGTTTCCACCTAAAATCCTGGTGTTCATGTGTGTTGCTTATGTGTGATGATTATTCTGTTCTTTCTGCACCTGTTTACTATTTTCTAATACATCTTATGAATGAATAATGCAATGATCTAAGTTAAGAATTAAATGCATAATTAGATATTTGGACATACGCTATTTCTGTAAAGGATATCCGTGTATATATGCGAGTTGGCTTCAGGAAAGTAGCGTATGGGTTTTTATAAAGGAAAAATTAAAAAGTGTTATTTTTTGCACTAAATACTGATTCACCCCCCTCTCAGTATTTTTCCCAACAATTGGTATTAGAGCAGGTCCTTCTAAAAAAGCTTAGCCGCTAGAAGGAAGATCAAGCAAGATGAGCACTCAAGAGGGAACAACATCTATCAAGCCTCCGCTCTTCAATGGAAGTAATTTAATCTTCTGGAAAATGAGGATGAGATCCTATCTTCAGTCTATGGGAGCAGATGTATGGGCCATTGTTGAACAAGGATATCAATATCCAGCTGCTACAGCAACAGATCCAACTGAAAGGAATAATTATGAATCAAATGCAAAAGCGGTCAATGCTATAACAAGAAGTCTAACTAAATCAGAATTTTTCAAATTCATGCAGCTGAATATAGCAAAGGAAATATGGGACAAAATCATTTTAAGTTATGAAGGTGATACAAAGGTAAAAAGTGAAAAACTCCAAACTCTCATAATTGAATATGAAAATTTAAAGATTCATAGTGATGAGAGTATTTCCAGTTTCTTTTTACGTCTTGATGATGTTGTAAATCGTATGAAAAATCTAGGAGAAACAATAACCGAAGCTACTTTGGTTGAGAAAATTTTAAGATCACTAACGGCAAAATTTGAGTCAAAAGTTTCTGCTCTTGAAGAAAAACAAGATCTTCAAAATCTTACTGTGGTGCAACTTCATGGCATACTGACTACATATGAAATGAGGAGAGGAGGACCACTTGAAGTCAAAGATGTCGTTTTTAAAGCTTCTACAAAAGGGAAAGAAGTACAAGAAGTAGAAGGGTCAGGATATATCTCAGAAGAAGATGAGGCAAATTTTGTAAAGAAACTACAACTTAGCACAGGATGATTCAGAGGTAAGCTTCCCTCCAAATGTTTTGAGTGTGGAAGAGTTGGTCATTATGCTGCTAAGTGTCCTCATAAAGAAACACCTGCAAAAGGGAAGGAAGTAGCAAGAAGGAATAAGAATCAATTTAACACTAGAAAAAGTTACTATACTCATGAAGACAGTGATGTGTTATCTAATAGTGAGGAACAATGTGAACAAGATCTTAGAATTCTGATGGCATTTGAATCTAGAGAAGAAAAGGATATTTTTGTGGATGCTCTAGAGGACAATGATTTTCTTGAAGAAAACAATCAACTCAAAATATGCTTAGAAGAAAGAAAAATTCTCTTAGAAGAAAGTAAAATTCTCTTAGAAGAAAGGAAAATAACCATCGAGACTCTGGAAAAGCAAGTTGAAGAAGAAAAGAAACTCAATGAGAAATTAGAATGTGAAGTGGTAAGTGTAAGAAAAGAGTTTGAGAAAGTAAAGACTCTAAATTTGAAATTTTCTAAAGGATCTGAAACCTTAGATGAGATTATCAAGGTACAACTTTCTCCTCTTATAAAGAAAGGTCTTGGATATACCGAAGAATCTTCTCAAGCTTCAGCGCCAAATTATCTAAAAGCAGCTACAGCTAGTTTACAAAATTTACTCAAAGAAGGGAATAAATAACTTTACAAAGCATGATCATCTTAATTCAAGGAACACTATCAGAATATCTCTAAAAGAAACACCAATCACTGTGTAAATTCAAGTAGAAGATTTCATGATCGCAGTAAATTTCTTTCAATGGACAATGTTTCTCATGTTTCTGATATTTTTGGTCATAAGGTCGCTTCAATGTGTAGCATATAAAACTATCATGACAAGAGAAGAAAGAAAGAAAAGGAATGATATTGAAGCAAAGAAGAATACTTACAACAACTTTTCTCCTCTTCAAAATGAAGTTGAATGCACTTATTGCAATAACTTTGGCCATGAAGAATCTGAATGCAGGAGAAAAGTTCAGCCAAAAGAACATGTTCCTTCAAGCTCCAAAGTATGGAAAAATAAGGAATTACAGGTTGAAAATTGTGGCATAGCGTTATTTGCAGAAGATGAAGAAAACCAATGGTACATTGATAGTGGATGCTCAAGACACATGACAGGTGACAAAAACAAACTTCTAGCATATAGTGCTTTAGAAAAAGAAAAGAATGTTACATTTGGAAATGAAACTCCTGCGGTCATTAAGGGAAAAGGGTCTGTTTTTCTAAAAGAAAAGGTGAAAGCTAATGAATTTATGTATGTGGATGGATTAAAGCACAACCTGCTAAGTGTAAGTCAAATGTGTGATCAAGGAACTGAAGTTGTATTTAGTTCAAAAGAATGTGTGGTACGTGATCTTGATACAGGTAAAGCAATTATAAAAGGAAAAAGAACTCCAAACAACCTGTATATATTGAAGAACCCCAAAGAACAATGTTATTTGAGTAAATCTTCAGAAAATTGGCTATGGCATAGAAGGTTGGGGCATCTGAGCTTCTCTAAAATCAACAAATCAAGCAGACTTAAAGCTGTTCGTGATCTTCCCAATATTACTCTACCTGAAAATATCATATGCAAATCTTGCCAATTCGGTAAGAAAACCAGAGTACAATTTAATGCCAAGGAAGGATCATCAAGTAAACCTCTTGAACTCATTCATACTGACATATGTGGACCTGTGAGGAAAAATTCACCACGTGGTGAACAATACTATATCTTATTTATTGATGATTTCTCTAGAATGTGTTGGATTGGGTTGATTAAACACAAAGATGAAGCATTTGAGAAATTTCAGATCTTCAAAGCACTGGTTGAAAATGAATTAGATATAAAAATCAAGTGTCTTAGATCTGATCGAGGAGGAGAATATACATCAGATGAATTCCTTGAATTTTGTGAACAACATGGCATAAAAAGACAGTTTTCTGTAGTTGGCACTCCACAACAAAATGGCGTAGCAGAAAGAATGAATAGAATAGTTCAACAAATGGCTAGAGCTATGCTTGATGATTCCGGAACACCTGACACTTTTTGGGGAGAAGCAGCACATACAGCAGTAAATATTCTTAACAAGGCACATGTTCGAGTAAATAGTGATAAAACTCCATATGAACTCTGGTATGGTAATCCTCCCACTGTGAAGCATTTTAGAGTTTTTGGAAGAAGATGTTTTATCAAAAATAATGATGAAAAACTTGGCAAGTTTGAACCCAGAGCAGATGAAGGAATATTTGTTGGATACTCCTCTAGGAGTAGAGCTTATAAATGTTACAATAAAATACTTCGAAATATTGTTGAATGTATTGATGTTGTTATTGATGAGTATCCTGCAGCTCCAAAAGAAGAAAAACAAACAACAAATGAAGATGATGATGACATATCTCCTTCTACATCAAATATAAATGACATAGACAGTGAACCCAATGAAGAACCTGAAGATGATTTATGTGAAAAAGCTCCATCCAGATATGTTCAAAAGAATCATCCAGAATCTTAAATTTTGGGAGATAAGGGATCAGGTGTACAAACAAGAAGGACTCTTGTGGGATCTTCTAGCTATTTGGCATTTCTATCCACTATTGAACCACTCAATGTCAATCAAGCTAGCAGAGATGAATGTTGGAACCAAGCCATGAATGAAGAAATTGATCAAATTGAAAAGAATGACACTTGGGATTTGGTACCAAGACCACATGATAAAAATGTCATTGGAACTAAATGGATCTTCAAGAACAAGTTAAATGAGAATGGGGATGTTGTAAGAAACAAAGCTAGACTGGTTTGCAAAGGGTATCCTCAACAAGAAGGTATAGACTTTGAAGAAACTTTTGTCAACAGCTGAACTTGAAATATGATGTTTCTTTCTTTTCAAATTTCAACAATCCAAAGTTCTCAAATGAATCTTCAAATGCACATTTCTCAGTAAGTCTAGTTTAATGGAAAGTTTATATAGAATTAACAGAAGATTCTTTAGAAATAATTACAAATCTGTTACCGACTTAAAAAGGAAGCTCTATGTAGTCTCAAAGACAGCTCCAAGGGCATGGTATTATCGTCTTGTAAAATTCCAACACCTCTCATCAACAAGGATACTCAAAGCCAAAGAAGTCTACAGTATGCCTATACACAAAATTGTATTAACTATTGGTTGTGGTTGTATATGTTGATGATATCATTTTTGGAAGTAATGAAGAATATATGAGTCAGAAATTTGCTTCTGTTATGCGGCAAGAATTTGAAATGTCTTTACTTGGGGAACTAACATTCTTTCTTGGCTTGCAAGTGCAACAAGCAACAGATGGCATATTCTTATCACAAGAAAAATATCTTAAGCAAATTATGAATAAGTATGGCATGGAAGAGTGCAAACCTGTAAGTACACCAATGATAACCGGATGTAATCTTAGTTCTCATGATGATTCTCCAGCGGTGAATCAACCAGAGAAATGCAGAGATCAATGATGAAATTTGCCTATCTCAAAACTTTGAACAGACCGGACTGTGCATCTGAGTTGGGATGGTTAGGACGATTCCAAGCAATCCCAAAAGTCTCACCTTGTTTAATGATAAGAATATTCAAGCCTACCAAAAGAAACTCAAGACTTTGGACTATGGTATCCAAAGAATGTTGATCCTTCTCTTCATGCTTACAGGTGATTGGGGACCGTCTTGGTATTCGAAAAAGCACTAGTGGTGGTGCATTCTATATGGGACCCCGGTTAGTATCTTGGTTCAGCAAGAAGCAAAATTCTACTGCCTTATCTACAGCAGAAGCAGAATATGTGGCTGCCGCATCTTGTTGCACTCAACTCCTTTGGATGATGCAAACCTTACAAGATTTTCAAATCAAATGTACACCTCCTATCTCCATTATGTGTGATAATACAAGTGCCATCAGTATCTCAAAGAATATTGTTATGCATTCGAAGACCAAGCACATTCCCATCAAGTATCACTTCTTACGTGAACAAGTGCTTGAACAAAAGGTGAAGTTGGAGTATGTTCCCTCCAAAGAGCAAGTTGCTGAAATCTTTACCAAACCTCTGCCCAGGGAAGCATTTGAATATCTAAGACAGAAGCTGGGAGTAGTCTCTGCCAGTTAGAAGAACAAATCTGCTTAAATTCAGAAGATTAAATTGGATACGCGGGTTTCCTGAAAGACAGTCACGTATATACGCGAGTTCATACACAGAAAACCGTGTATGAGTGGTTGCTGACAATTTTTCTAGGTCAGCATTTCTTCAGCACAAGTTGTGGTGTTGTTTGGTATCTCTGATGTGGTTTGGAGTCTCTCGTAGTATTTCAGCTCTTATATTTCTATTTCATTCTCTATTGGGTGAAGATGCCTTGATTATTTTTTTGTTGAAAGTGTTCAGGATGCACAAGAAAAGGAGGATCTTTGGTCATATGGAAGGATGCATTGGATGCACAGTTTCAGGGGGAGCATTAGCCTTGCTGAGCACAATGCATTGTTGGCATTTTGATGGTTCTGAAATATGATCTTTCTTGAGGTCTTTTTGGTAGTGGTCATAAAAAGTCATATTTGTAATATGATGAAAAGGTCATGATGAGACCTATGATGTAAAATTGTAATATTCAGTCTTGTTCAAATTTGTAAACCCACTTGGTTGGGTAGTTGAGTCAAATTGTGTAAACCCACTTGGTTGGGTATTTGAGTCTCATATGTAAATCCACTTGGTTGGATCTTTGATGTAAGTATGAGTCCTTGGTGATAGGAAGGTCATAGAGTCATATAATTCCTTGAAAAATATGTTTGAAGATTTAGCATGAACTCAGGGGGAGCATGGTACCTTCAATGCACAACAGATCTATAGCGCTCTTCTATCTACATGAGGAGAAAAAAACCTTTTGTTGGTTTTGATCCACCCTTTGCCCTTGATGACAAAGGGGGAGAGCGACATGTTGTTTGAATAGGGGAGAATATCATTATGCTTAATGTATCTATTTGTTGTGGAGATCGAACACCATTGTGGTTGACATCAAGTCCAAAGGGGGATATTGTTAGCAATATGATGCAGAGTGTTGTCCTTGCTGGCAACCCACTTGATGAAGATGATGGCAACCTACTTGATGAAGTTGTCCTTAATGCTTGATGAGTTTATTTATGATGTAAATCTGATGCTCTACAAGTAGCTCAGAAGTACCAGAGAAAGAAATATCAGTAAGGGCCAGAATAATGATGAAAAGTGTGTGTCACAAAGCATACGCGGGTTTGTTTAGGAAAAGTAGCGTATGCTCACAGAAAAGTACGTGCCAAGTCCCGTATGCCCTTTTGCGCTCCAATTTTAGAATACCAAGGGGTGTTACCATGGTATTGACCCATTGTATTGAGCGCTTGATTATCTATTTGGTCTCGTCCAGGAATACCATCGGAAGTGGTGTGGTTTTGACTCATGGTATTGATAAAGGCTAAACCTATATAAGGAGAAGAAGATCATTGTGTAAAGGTGTGGATGTGTCTGGGCTTTAAATGAATACTTCACTCTGAAGTTTATCTGTATGGTTGAACTCTGTTCTTAATCGATAGATCTGAATCTATGATGCACCTATGAATTTGATGAAGGTTCAAAATCTCTAGATCTGGAAATGATGAATCTCTAGGATGATCTGAAAAGAAGTATTGAAGACCTGGTGCAAATCTATTGAAGAAATTGAAGAAATATGGGTAAGTTCATAGATCTGGTTCGCTCTGCAAAGTTTATCTTTTATAGATCTATACGTAGGTTTGTTTCGTGAAAAGCGCGTGTATACGCGGATCTGTTTAAACAAAGGCGCGTATGGGCAGTTAGGGTTGTTCTGAAAAATGCACAGATGTATACGCGGGTCCGTTTCGTGAAAAGCGCGTGTATACGCGGATCTGTTTAAACAAAGACGCGTATGGTATCTGAACTTATAAGTTACTCAAGGTTGAATGCGATTCTGCATATCTATTATGAATTTTGGGTTATCTCTGATATTCTGGTTATAGTGGTCTCACTGTTCTGTTGGAAGCAATGGGCAAAGTATGATTGTTGATAAGTGAAGGGTTGTATTGAAGCTGTTAGATCCAGTTTGAAAATTGATGAAACGTGGTCAACAGTGGTGCTGAGGGTCGAAGCCTTCAGTCAGGGGGTTGTAGCTCCCTTCCAGGAGAGGCTGGTAAACGAGAGCAGGGGGTCGTAACTCCCTTCCAGGAGAGGCTGGTAAACGAGTACAGGGGGTTGTAGCTCCCTTCCAGGAGAGGCAGTAAGCAGAGAAAAAGGTTGTAGCCTTGTAGGTGGGTGCACAACGTGATGGTATGAGTGCGCCTTGATACATGGTTGTAAGAAGTTTTCTTTATAATAAATATTGCTCCAAAAGATGACGACGGTGGTTTATTTTCTCCACAGATTGGGTTTCCACCTAAAATCACGGTGTTCATGTGTGTTGCTTATGTGTGATGATTATTACGTTATTTTCTTTTTGTTTCTGTTTTCTAATACATACGATGAATGAATAATGCGATGATCTAAGTTAAAAAAATTAAATGCATAATTAGATCTGCGGACATACGCTATTTATTAAAGGATATCCGCGTATATGCGAGTTGGCTTCGGGAAAATGGCGTGGGTTTTAGAAAGGAAAAAAGTAAAAAATTTTATTTTACGCACTAATGCGAAGTTACCCCCCCCCCCTCTTAGTGTTTTTCCCAACAGTATTTTCTAGATCTGTTTATGGAATGTTTAGATCTGAGATGAGGCAAAATCTGAGCTGTTTATCTGATCTGAAGAGATGCACAGTCCTAAAAAGTTACATATCTATACGCAGGTTCGCTTCATTAAAAGCGCGTGTATACGCGGGTTGGTGTGCATAAAAGTGCGTACATACAAAAGTTCAGTGAAGTAAAAGCATGTATGCAATCTAGAGTTTGCTGAAGTAAGTGGAATGAACTATCTGATCTGTTTTGCTGTTTTACTGCTATCTGTCAATGACGTATTCATACAGAACTGGGTTGTTTGAATAATGAATATGCTGTTGATTATGTTAATTGAAGATCAAGTTGTTGGTTGATTGGTTGATGATTCAATGAATGAATTGATGGGGTTATAAGCTTTAGTTTGATATATGATGAGCTTAAATGTGTGGAGTGGGTGCAGTCTGAAAATCTGATGAAAAGAGGCCTACAAGTTGTGTTGTATGGAAGTTGTTGGATCCAGTATGAAAATTGATGAAACGTGGTCCATGGTGGTGCTGAGGGTCGAAGCCTTCAGTGAGGGGGTTTTAGCTCCCTTCCAGTGGTAGCTGGTAAATGAGAGCAGGGGGTAGTAGCTCCCTTCCAGGAGAGGTTGGTAAACGAGAGCAGGGGGTAGTAGCTCCTTCCCGGGAGAGGCCCGGTAAGCGAGAGTAAGGGAGTTGTGGCTCCCTTCCGGGAGAGGGTAGTAACAGAGAAGGTTGTAGCCTTCTATGAGGTGGGTGCTGCACAACGTCTTTGGTATGGTCTGGCATGATGCACATGAAGCACATGATTGTAATAAGTTTCTTTATAATAAATATTGAAGGCAGATACAAAAGACGACGACGGCGGTGGTTTTCTCCCGAATTGGGTTTCCACCTTAAATCCTGGTGTTCATGTGTGTTGCTTATGTGTGATGATTTATTCTGTTCTTACTGCACATGTTTACTGCTTACTAAACATCTAATGAATGAATGATGCAATGATCTAGGTAAATAATTATCTGCATAATGAGATATCTGGTAATACGCAAGTTTCATTAAGGATATCCACGTGTATACGCGACTTGGGTTCATTAAAGTAACGTATGGGTTTTAGAGAAAGAAAAGTAAAAGTTTTCAGTCTGTACTAAATACTGATTCACCCCCCCCCTCTCAGTATTTTTCTCAACACCCCTGCTGGGCGGAGAATCACCCTCCACCCAGCTGCGAGTTAGAGACAGGCTGGGCGGCCCTCGACGGCATCGCCCGGCCTGCCTCCAACCCCCGGCTAGGCGGAGGGCGATTCCGAGAATCACCCCAGGCTAGGCGGAGGGAAATTCCTAGAATCACCCTCCGCCAAGCCAGGGGAAATTCTCGGAATCACCCTCCGCCCAGTCGAGGGCCAGAGGCACATCGGTTGGTGCCATTAAGGGCTGCCCAGCTTGCCTTCGGCCCCCGGCTGGGCGGAGGGCGATTTTGAGAATCGCCCTCGGCCTAGCCAGGGGTTGGAGGTAGGTTGGGTAGCCCTCGATGGCGCCACCTGGCAGGCCTCTGGCCCCCGTCTGAGAAGAGAGAGATTCTTGGAATCACACTCCACCCAACCGAGAGCTAGAGGCAAGCTGGGCAGCCCTCGACGGCGCTGCCCAGCCTGCGTCCAGCCCCCGGCTAGGCGGAAGGCGATTAAGAGAATCACCCCTGGCTAGGTGGAGGGTGATTCTCAAAATCGCCCTCCGCCCAGCAAGGGGCGATTCTCAGAATCGCCCTCCGCCCAGCCGGAGCTGATTCTCAGAATCACCCTCCGCCCAGCCAGGGGCGATTCTCAGAATCGCCCTCCGCCCAGCCGAAGCTGATTCTCAGAATCACCCTCCACCCAGCCAAGGGCGATTCTCAGAATCGCCCTCCGCCCAGCCGGAGCTCATTCTCAGAATCACCCTCTGCCCAGCCAGGGGCGATTCTCAGAATCGCCCTCCACCCAGCCAGGGGCCGGAGGCAGGCCGGGCGGCTCCGTAGAGGGCTATCCAGCCTACCTCCGCCCAGCCGGGGGCCGAAGGCAGGCTGGACAGCCCTCGACGGTGCCGCTCGGCCGACCTCCAGCCCTCGGCTGGGCAGAGGGAGATTCTGAAAATCGCCCTCTACCTAGCCTAGGGTGATTCTCGAAATCGCCCTCTGCCCAGCCGAGGGCCAAAGGCAAGCCGAGCGGTGCCATCGAGGGTTGTCCACCCTGCCTCAAGTCCCCATCTGGGCAAAGGGTGATTTCGAGAACTGCCCTCCGCTCAGCCAGGGGCCGGAGGCAGGCTAGGCAGCCCTCGATGGCGCCACCTCGTCGACCTCTGGCCCCCTGCTGCATGGAGGGTGATTCCGAGAATCGCCCCTGACTGGGTGGAGGGAAATTCTCAGAATCGCTCTCCACCAGCCGGGGGCAATTATCAGAATCGCCCTTCACCTAGCCGGGGGCGATTCTCTGAATCGCCCTCTGCCCAGTCGGGGGCGATTCTCGGAATTTCCCTCCACCCAGCCGAGGGCCAGAGGCAGGCCGGGCAGTTTCGTCGAGGGCTGCCCAGCCTGCCTCCGCCCAGTAGAGGACCAGAGGTAGGCTGGGCAGACCTCAACGGTGTCGCCCGACCAGCCTCCGGCCCCGGCTGGGCGAAGGGCGATTCTCGGAATCACCCTTTGCCCAGTCAGGGGCCGAAGGTCAATCGGGCGATGCTGTCGAGGTCTGCCCAGCCTGCCTCTGGCCCCCGAAGAGCGGCAAATTAATTTTATTTTTTATTTTATTTTTTCAAACACAAACTATATAAATTTTTTTTTTTTTTTAAACAAAAACTATTATAATAAAAAAAAATGCATTGTTAGATTAAAAAAAAAAAAACTATTCATTTAAAATTTTAAGATATGAAAAAACAATAAAAACAAATTAAAAAATACGTTTTAAAAAATAAACAAACAAATAGAAAAAAAAAATAATAATAATAATTTTTAATTTTAATTTTTTTTAAATTAAAACAATTATTATTTAAAATATAAAAAAAAAATTAAATATGTTTTAAAATATAAACAAACATATATAAGAAGATTTTTATTTTTAATTTTTGTTTTATTAAAACTAAAACAATTATAATTTAAAATATAGAAAAACAATAAAAAAATTTAAAAATATGTTTTAATATATAAACAAACAAATACATGAATAATAAATTTTTCATTTACTTGTTCATTTTTAAAAATTGTTTAAGTCATATAATTTCTCCATAATTTCATGGTTCAAGTATCTTGAAAACTTAAGATTTAAACATTTAAGATTTACAACTTGTCATTAAGGTTTTTATGCGCTACGAAATTATATCTTTAATGTTATGGTTGAAAACAATTACAATTTTAGGGTTGTTTAGAGTCAAGATATTTTATGTTTAACAATATGGATAAAAATTGTTCGAAATGATAAGCCTTTCAGACATGATTTTGTTTATATTTAACATCATCTATCAAAAAATTTAGAATTTTACGATTTTTCAATGTCCTAATATGTTTTCTTTAATTCCATTGTTACAATGTGTCAAAAGTGTGACACAATGTTTTTTTTGTTATTCTAGCATCAACTCGTTTTGTTTTGGTTTTTTCAATCCCTTTTTCAAGAAACAATTTCGTTTTTAGCATAATTTTATAAAAAGGTGAAATTTGACCTTGAGATAAAAACAAATGCATTCTGAAATACACACTTTTTGTTTTTGGGGCGTTTTTTCATGTTTTTTTGTTCTTTTTGGGCTAGAGTTTCCATTTTGAGGTAATAGTTCTTGTTCATCTGTAACAGTGTTGGTTACTTCTATTAGATTACTTTTATCTTTTGCTGCTACATTTGATTTTGAGGTAGAACAGATGGATGTGAAGACAACATTTCTTCATGGGGATCTGGAAGAGGAGATATACATGAAGCAACCTGAAGGCTTTACAGTGAAGGTAAGACATAACTGGTATGTAGGTTAAAAAATTCTTTGTATGGGTTAAAACAGTCACCAAGGATGTGGTATCAGAAATTTGATACCTATATACGAGGACTTGGCTTCACCAGAAGCAAAGAGGATCACTGTGTGTATTTTAAATTAATTGGTGACCATGTTATTTATTTGGTCTTGTATGTGGATGATATGTTGCTGGTTGGAAATGACAAAGAAATTATATAGTATTTGAAGACCCAATTTTTCTCCAAATTCGACATGAAGGATCTTGGTGTTGCAAACTATATTTTGGGAATGGAAATTAAGAGAGATCGGGAAAAGAGGAATCTTTGGTTAAACCAAACGAATTATGCCGAGACAATATTCCAAAGGTTCAATATGCAGGATAGTAAATCAGTGAAGGTTCCCATTCCTGTACATGTAAAGCTATCTGCTGAACAATGTCCCAAGACACAAGAAGAGGAGGATATGTCATGTGTTCCATATGCAAGTGTAGTCTGGAGCCTGATGTATGCAATGGTATGTACTAGACCAGACATTGCACATGCAGTCGGATATTGAGCAGGTTTATTTCAAAACCAGGGAAGGAGCATTAGACAATAGTGAAGCGGGTTTTCAGATATTTGTGTGGTACTAGTAATTATGGTTTGTGCTACAAGGGAAGACTAGGATTGGACAGATTTTTGGACATCCATGGTTTTGTTGATGTAGACTGGGCTGGAGATATTGACCAAATAAGATCTACAAGTGGGTATGTGTTTAGCCTATTTGGAGGTGCAGTCAGTTGGATGAGTAAAATATAGTTTGTAGTGGCTCTTTCAACTACACAGGCATAATACATGGCAGCCACTCATGCAAGAAAGGAAGAAATTTGGTTGCAAAGATCGTGTTAAAGTATAGGGTTGGTGCATCGAGCTATAAGGATAGACTGTGATAGCCAAAGTGCAATTTTCTTGGCTAAGAACCCTATTTATCATTAAAAGACAAAGCACATTGATGTTCAATATCACTTTGTGAGAGATATGGTTGAGGATAAAAATATGTTGCTGGTAAAGGTGGACACTTTGAAGAATGTTGCAAATGCATTGACGAAGTCTATGAGAACTTAAAAGTTCTCTTGGTTTAGAGAAACAATAGATGTTGTAGGGCTGGAATAATGACTAAGCTCTCATGTGGCCCCCTACGGAAAGAAAACAACAAGTGGGAGAATGTTGGGTATGTGGTATATTCTTTCTACGTCAACTAGTCGCATGCGTGGGGGGGCGATAGCCCCCCTTGTTCGTTGAATCGGCCGCAGCAAGGGGAGGAAGCCCCCCTTGTCCAAGGGTTTGCAGGGGGTGGGTATCCCCCTATGCAGGGTCCAGGGTAGGGCCCCAGGGAAAATTTTTTGGACCCTATTTTAGATGGGCGGACCCTGCATATGGTTTTCAGCCCCTGGTATTTTGTAAATCCGGTCAAGGGAGCTACAATTATGTTCTAATACAGGGTTAATGGATTGGTTTATGAATGTTTCGACATATATATATGTGTTGTAACACTAAAAGGAATATAATGAAAAATCAAGTTGGTAGTCCCGATTTGGGTTCCATGGGAAAAATATGTGTATATTTGTTTTATGTTTTATGCTCTCAGTATTGTTTATTTTTCTGTTTTTAATAATTTGTTTCCAGATAATTTCTGTATAGGGTTAAAACATACATTTGGAAAGGTAATGCAAATACTAAGGGAAAGGGGGCTAAGAAGCAAGGAAGACCTCAAGATGCGGCTAATAAGGAGAACATGGAACCTTATAAGAATTTCAATGCAGTTGATAGAGGACACGGATTCCCGTCTGAGGATCAAAATAAGGGTAGTGGAAAGAAGCCTTTGCAGTGTTGGACTTGTGGTGGGGAGCATCACAAGAGAGATTTTCCATTGCACTAAGGTGCCAAACCTCATATTTACAGTGCTCAAGAGGCACAAACAGTAGGAGATGTTGGGCAGAGTATTCCTCGTATTTATGCAGCAATGGATGGAAGGTTGATCATTGGGAATCCATTATTGAGATGGAAAGTAAGCTTTGTGTTCAAGTTGTTTCTATTTTTATTGATACTGGATCTAATTATAGTTATATCAGTCTTGACCTGGTGGATAAGTGTTGTTTGAATAAATAAGTGCATGCAGAAATTTGGTTGGTGAAGTTGGCTACATGGACGAAGATAAGAGTTCATCCTTGGGTGAGATCTTGTGCATTTGAGTTGAATGGTATGCCTACATAAGCACATCTAAATGTGCTTCCTTTGGGTCGATACAATATGCTTTGAGCATGGATTGGTTGTTCATTAACAGAACTAAAGTGGACTACTATGAGGCTATTGAGTGCCTCGATGATGACAAGGAAAGGATTATCTTGTAGGGAAAGAAGAATCCTACATCAATGGGAATGGTTACAACTATGAAGGTAAAGCGCAGTTGTAAGAAAGGATGTGTATTGTTAGCAATTCATATTTCCAGTGACAAAGGAAATGATTTTGAGGATGATGAAGCCTTGAAGTATCATGTTTTGCAATAGTTTTAGGATGTGTTTCCTATAGATATTCCAGAGTTGCCCCCTCATAGAGAGGTGGACTTTTCTATTGAGTTGATACTAAGATCAACAACAACAACAAAGTTACCGATTAAACGAGAAAATTACCTGGTACCCGTTTTTTTGAGGTACCAAAAAAGGCACCCGATTTTGAAATGTGGTGATGGAGAATCACCATTTTTTTTAGCATATTTTTGGCACATTAAATTTTCTTATGATGTTTTTTTTAATTGTCATGATTTTCATGTCGATTTTGAAAAGTGGTTATGTAAAATAATCTATTTGTTTTTTTTAGCATATTTTTGGAACTTTAAATTTTCTTTGATTTTCTTTTTTTTTTAAATGTCAAGTCGATTTAGAAAAGTGGTGATTTTTTTTGCACTATAAATTTGTTTATTTATCAGGTATGAACATTTGTTTTAAAATGTTAGTGATTCTCATGCTAATTTTCAAAACTGTTGATGCAACATCAATCCTTTTTGTTCAAAGTGGTGATTTTCATCTTGATAATAAAACATAAAAATCAAATAAAAAAAACATGACAAAAAATCAAATATAAAAAATATAAAAAAAACCAAAAAATTGTAAAAAAAACATAAATAACTTGTTAAATTAAAAAATTTACACAATTTTTTTTTAATAAATAAAGTAAAAAACAAAAAAATGAAAAAAATAGATTAAAAAATTGAAAAAATTCAAAAGAACACATAATTTAAAGAAAAATAAATAAAATTTAACCCAAAAAACAAAAACAACACAACACAATTAAAAAAAGATAAATTTAAATTTAAAATCTAAAAATAAAATAAAACAATTAAAAAACCAAAATAAAAATTCTTTTAAATTTAAAATAAAAAATTTAAATTAAAACTTTAAAATAATAAAATTTTAAATTAAAAAAATAATATATATATATATATATATATTAAAAAAAAAATCATTTTTTTAATTAAAAAAATTTAAAGAAAATAACAATTTTAAAAATTAAAATTAAAATAAAATAAATAAATATATATATATATATATATATATATATATATATATATATTAAATTGAAAAAAAAAACAAAAAATAATAATAATAATTAATTTATTAAATTTTAAAAATAAAAAAATAGCCACAAGGCTCCCTCGCTGGGCGAGGGGAGCCGCCAGCTCACCCCCGCCCCACCTGGGGGCCCCGTGGTCACAGAGGTCAATTCCGAGAATCAACCTTCGGTGCGTCGAGGGCCGCGGGGCTCGACCGTCGTGCGAGGGTGAGTTGGCAACTCCACCCTTGCCTGGCGGTTGAGCCCCGCAACCACTGTTGCAGTGAAGGTCAATTCCAAGAATCGACCTCCACTGCCACAAGGTTTGCGGGGCTTGGCCGCAGAGTGGGGGGAGAACTGCCAGCTCCCCCCCACCCCAGTGGCCGAGCCACATGGCTATTTTTTTTTATTTTTTTAAATTTAATAAAATTTTATTAAATTTATTTATTTTTTTTTTCAATTAAATTTATAATTTCAATTTTTATTTTTTTTTAATTTAATATTTCTTTAATTTTGTTTTCTAAAAAAATTATTTTAAAATTTATTTTTTATTTTTTTATTTTTTCTAGTTTTTTTAATTTTTTTTTTTAATTAAAATAAAAAATTGTTTTTCTATATATATATTAATTTTCTTTTTATTTTTTTTTCTCATTTTTATTTTTAAATTTAAATTTAAATTTGTATTATTTTAAATTTTTTGTTTTAATCTTTTTTATTTTAATTTATAATTTTTTTTATTTTTATTTTTTTTAATTTTATCTAATTTTAAATTTTTTAACCTAATTATTTTATTTTATCTTTTTTTTAATTAAGTTGTTATTTATTATTATTATTTTTTTTATAACTTGAAAAAATATATATGCTTTTTTTTTAAATTGTGTTTTTTTTTTTTTAATTTTTTCTTTTTCTTTTTGAAATTTTTTATTTTATTTTGAAAATTTTTTATTTAATTTTTTTATTTTTACAGGTGATATTTTGTCTTTAATATCATGCTTAAAAATCTTTGGAATTTTAGTTTCATAAAGGTGATATTTTATCTTTAATGTCATCCTTGGATTTTAAGACTTTTCAGAGACATGATATTTTATCTTTAATACCATGCCTAAAAATTGTTGAAATTTTAAGACTTTTGATATTTTATCTTTAATGTCATGTTTATCGTTGAAATTTTAAGGTTTTTAGAGTCATGATATTTTATCTTTAATTTCATTATTAAACATTGTTGACAATTTACCCCTGAAAAGAAAAAGACGTTATTCCAACATCAACACTTTTCGTTTTCAAGGTGTTTTTTGCACACACAAAATTGACGACGTTATTACAACGTCAACAATTTTTGTTTTCATATTGTTTTTTGCATTTTTTGCACACAAAAAATTGGCGATGTTATTCCAGCATCAACACTTTTCATTTTTAGGCTGTTTTTTGCACACACAAAATTCGCGACGTTATTCCAGCATCAACATTTTTCGTTTTCATGTTGTTTTTTGCACAAAAAAAAAGGCTTTTACTTCCATTTTTAAAAAAATGTTGAAAATTTACCCCGCAATAAAAAAAGTTATTCTAGAATACAACTTTTCATTTTCGAGTTGTTTTTTTTGTTAGAGTTCTTGTTTTGAGGTAATAGTTCTCATTTGATCGGTAACTTTGTTCTGAACATCTAAGGCACCTTATAGGGTGAGTACTCTAGAGTTGATGTGATTGAAGTTGCAGCTAAAGGAAATGCTTGATAAGGGATACATAAGGTCAAGTGTGTCATCTTGGGGTGCAACAATGATGTTTGTGAAGAAGTAGAATGGTACTCTCAGGTTGTGCATTGATTACAGACATTTGAACAAAGTGACCATAAATAACATGTATCCTTTACCATGGATTGACGATTTGTTTGATCAATTGAAGGGAGAAACAATGTTTCTGAATATTGATATAATATTACGATATCATTAGGTGCACATCAAAGAAGAATATATTTACAAGACCACATTCCATACTAGGTATAGCCATTATGAGTTTGTGGTGGTTCCATTTGGTCTTACTAATGCTCCAGCTACTTTCATGTGTTTAATGAATGTTGTATTGCATCCTTATCTAGACAAGTTTGTTATAATGTTCATTGATGATATATTGATTTTTCTAAGAATGAGGAAGAACATATAGAGCTCCTCGAAGTGGTATTGATATTGTTGAAAAAGCATCAGTTGTATTCCAAGCTCATCAAGTGCAATTTCTTTCAGACTGAAGTTCATTACTTGTGACATGTTGTTTCCAAGGAAGGGATAGCATTGGACCTAGAAAATATTAAATCTATCATGGAGTGGCCAACTCCTAGGAATGTGGATGAGGTCATATCATTATGGGATTAGCAGGTTATTACATGAGGTTCATCAGGAACTTCTCACGAATTAGTTATCCTATTACATCTTTGCAAATAAAGGGAAAGAAGTTTGAATGGGATGAGAAGTGTGCAAATAGCTTTGATAAGTTGACGCATTTGCTTATGATTGATCTGATCTTGATGATTGCAGATCCTGATAAAGAGTTTGTGGTATGTAAATATGCTTTCAAGGAAGGACTTGGTGGAGTCTTGGTGGAGCCCTAATATAGGAAGGACTGGTGGTATGTTATGATTCAAGGAAGTTGAATGAGCATGAGCGGAACTATGTGACTCATGATCTTGAGTTGAAAGCTACCATTTATGCATTGAATATGTGGAGACATTATCTTCTTCGCAGGAGGTTCGTCTTGATGAGTGATCACAGTGGTCTGATGTCTTTTTTAACCAACCCAATCTGAATTCCACACAAGCTAGATGGTTGGCTACCCTCAATGAGTTTGACTTTGAGATCAGATACATCAAGGGAGAGGAGAACATAGTTGCAAATGCTCTCAATAAGATAGTGCAAGTGAATCAAATTTTAGTTGTGAGTTCATATGGGACATATTTACAGTAGCAGATCTTGCATGCAGGGAAACGTGATGACATGTACCAATAGCTAAAGAAAATATTGCAGTAGTAGGGTGAAGGTGATAGGGATGAGGAGTATCACCTCATGTCATATGGCTTGGTCAAATTTAGGAACATGATTTATGGGCCAGATAGAAATGAGCTCAAGAATTTTATCTTGAGGGAGTTTCATGTCATTCGTATTAAGGTCATTCGGATTTCAAAATACTCTGACAGTGATTAAGAAGTTGTATCATTGGTCTAACTTGAAGAAAGAGGTGGTTGATTTTGTTGCAAGATGTTTAGATTGTTAGCAGGTGAAAGTTAATTGTAAGCACCTAGTTGGTTTATTACATCCAATTCTAGCTCCAGAATGGAAATGCGAGGTCATTTCCATGGATTTAATTACAGGTTTTCCTAGGAAATCGAAGCATCATGATTCCATCATGGTTGTGGTTGACAAGTTGAGTAAGGTAGATCACTTTATTGTAGTGAAGCCTACAAATTCAGCTAGTGAGGTAGCTCAAATAGTCATAAGGGAGATAGTGAGATTGCCCGGTGTTCCCAAGAATATTATATCATATAGAGATCCCAAGTTCACTTCCAAATTTTGGAAGGAGTCTTTTGCAAGCTTGGGGACAAATTTAGCTTTCAATGCAAATTATTATCCATAGACAGATGGATAGACAGAGAGGGTTAATAGGATTATTGAGGATATGTTGAGGATGTATGTTATGCATCAACAGAGCAAGTGGAAGGATTATCTTCCACTAGTGGAGTTTGCATATAATAATGGGGGTTAGTAATCCTTGAAAATGGGTGCATTTGAGGCACTTTATCGATGGATTTTTAATACTCCTATCAACTGGAGTGATCTAGAGAACATGGTACCGATTGGACCGAATATGTTGGTTGAAATGGAGAAAGAGATGCAGGTTATCAGAAGGAACTTAAAGGCAACACAAGACATGAATAAGAGTTATGCAAATCACCATAGAGTATTAAATGAGTTTCAGGCTGGGGAGCATGTGTACTTATGCATCAAGCCCAGGGGGAGCTCCTTGATGATTGGGTGATGTGCCAAGTTGTCACCTCGGTATTGTGGACCTTTTGAGATCCTTGGGAGGATTGGAACAGTGGCCTACATACTTGCATTGTTACCAATAGTGAAAGTCCATGATGTTTTCCATGTTTCATTGCTTAATAGATATTTCCAAGATGTTGATCATGTGATTAATTGGTCGATATTGTATGTGGAACCAGAGGGATAATTCCATCCATAACCTAATCTCATTTTGTAGTAGAAACAACTCATGCTCCGAAATAGAGCAATAGAGAAGGTTAAAGTGCAGTGGAAGAACTTTTGGCGCGAGGAAGCTACATCGGAGATGGTTGATTAGATGCGGGATTTATATCATTATTTATTTGCTACTTGAGAATATGTATTTTACTTATGTGTTTTGGTTTAATATTATGCATATGTGTATTTTATATACTGCAATGAGTTGTGGTATAAAGCTCCAATAAGTGGTATGTTGTAAATACTGCATCGAGTTGTGTTATAAAGCTCCAATAAGAAACATGATGTTCATGTTTTTAGCCATTGGTATGTTTTTAATGTTGCATCAAGCTTTGTTATAAAACTCCATGGGAAATGTGTGTTTGCTGGTCATAAGCATCATTGAACATGTGTTCACCCAAGGGGGAGGGGTTTGTAACAACCCCTGGTCGATTTTCCATGTAAATAAAATAAGACAAATGTCATAGGACATGTATTCCAAGTTGAATGGTGGGAAAACACTTTAGTGGATGTCATGTGTGCATTAATAATGGATATGGAAATTGGAAAGGCACTGGCAAAGGAAAATAGGCAATATTTAGCATTTAATTATTAAAATAAAGAAAAATAGGAGAAGGGAGGTGAAGAGACACAAATTTTCATGCAAGGGAAATTAGAGGAAAAATGAAGGAAAATGAAGAAAAGGGAGACATCAATGATAAAATGGCATTATAGAATCAGTGCATAGCTTTTGCACAACTTTTGGTCATTTACATATTTTTGACAATTTTGAGTAGAGCTCTCTTTTCATTCGCTCCCTCGTACACTCTTGCAAACTTAGAGAATTCTTGGAGCACTCTAGCATTCAATTGGATTAGAGAAAAAAAGCAAAGGAAAGCAAGGGAGTGCAAGGTGAAAGTTGTATCAACAACTACAACAATGATACTTTGCAGGTATCAGGTTGCATATGTGATTTCCTTCCTGATTTTTGGATGCATGGCATATGCATGTGGTTCCCTAGTTTTGTGTTATCATTGACATGGATATTTGCCTGGATTGACAATGGTTTCAGCATTTCCTTTCCATTTCCTGGATAGCCATGGTATTGTGGGTTTCACACTTGTTTTTCTGATTGGTACTCAGGTTCCCTATGGCTATGGGATGGAACAAATTATTTGGATCCTTGGAACAAATTGGGTTGAGTTACTAGTTCCTGGAGCATGCAAGTTGGTAAAAAAACTCTAAAGCCTTGTGGGTTGAGTTATTAGTAGCTAGAGCAGTGGGTTGTAACAAATTCTCTAGAGCCCTAGAAGGTTATGGGTTGAGTTACTAGTTCCTGGAGTCCTGGACAACTTGGGTAGAGACCGATCTAGTTAATGTTAGTGATTTCTAGACAGTATAGGTGAGATCAATGTGGTTCAGGGTTGAGGTGGTTTGGCCTTTGGAAGCCCTTGTTGGTTTTTTTTTTGTTTAACCGATGATATCCCACTTTCATGCTTGGAATATGGCGCGGGGGTGATTAGTTGAAAGAGATATTTGGTTCAGCCCAATCTATGGTTGGGTGGTACGTGGAATTCCTGACCTAGTTGGCATTTTCACATGTTAATATGAGATATTTTTCTATTTTGATCTATGATAATTTGTAGTGATTATGATGGTGATTTTATGGTTGGTTTTCCATGTTTTCCATTCGATTTATATGCTAGTTATAGGATGTATTCTATCTATGGATCTTGATATGTTTTGATAATTTAATGAATGATTGATGAATGCATCGTCTAACAAGTGTTATTGCATCTAGATAGAGAGGGCTTGGAGTCTTCTTAGTGATTATCATATGAATATTATCAGTTTATGATCATATATGCATTCGTGACCTATAGCTTGCATGTTTACCATATGTTTAACGAAATGCCTATCTTCGATAGGGTATGTCTAGGTCAAGTTCATTCTTGAGTTTTGATTGGTTGGATTTGTCATTGGAAAGTTACAAGATGTTTTAGGAAGTAGTATGGAGGCTAGCCTGAAAAATTGGCTTAGATCTCAGAACCGTTGGAAATGAATGTTGTGAAACTAGCTCCAAAAATAGAAGAAAAGAGATATCAACGCCTTATAAATAAGCCACTTAGAGGGGGAAACTTCCAATACATTACATTAATGAAAAATTATTGGATAATACAAATTACAAAACCTCCTTTCTATATATAGGAGTCCATGGGGCCACAATGTAATCCTAGTGGGGCCATAATATAATCCTAGCCAACCTAACAGAATAATTTAAGGGTACAATAATAACCATATGGGGGTTACAAGGGTACAATAATAACAATAAGGGGGTTACACTAACAACAATAAGGGACTATACTAGTAATATAGGGACCTAACATGCCCCTCTCCTTAAAAAAAGTGTTGTCCTCCATTACAGATGGCCTCTGGGTCTACTGTGTAAAATTCTCATCCTCCCATGTAGAATATTAGGTGGGTAAGTTCTTCCACTTGATGAGATACTCTGAAATTGATCGATTCCGTGGTATCGAGTTCTTGTTCACATCATGCTTCAGGTTCCGATATGATTTTTCCTTCCTCCTTCGATTAAGCAATATTGTTGTTGGAAGATTTTCACCTATAACCTTCTTTTGAAGCTTGTAAAACATGGAAAGCTGGATGCACTGTTGAAAGCGAATGATTCATGCATAATAATCTTTACCTTTGTATAAGGACCATAGTAATTTGGCGATAATTTATTATCCTTCTTAGCTTGCTTGAAGGGACATTTTTTTGTATACAGTTTGTGTGATTTAATACTAGGTCTCCTACATCAAAACTTCTCTCGCTGCGATGTTGATCTGCCTGTTGTTTCATTCGATTTTGTGCCAAATTCAGGTTATCCTTTAAGAGTTGGAGAACTTCTTGCTGATGCTCGATGTGATCTTCCACTGCTTGAACCTTCGAATTTTTTCTTAAAGATGATGTGATGGATGGTGGATGATATCCATAAAGTGCCATAAATGGGGTCATTTTTGCTGCAGTATGGAAGGAAGTGTTATACCACCATTCAGTGAGAGGTAACCACTTGACTCATTGTGTTTGTTTATCGGATACAAAACAACAAAGATATCCTTCCAAAAATTTATTTAATATCTTATTTTGACCATCAAATTGAGGATGATAAGATGAGTTATGAGCTAATTGAGTACCCAAACAAGAAAATAACTCCGTCCAAAAATTTCCAGTAAAAATGGGATCTCTGTCGCTCACAATAACCCTTGGATTTCCATGTAGCTTTTGAATTGTGTCCATAAATGTAGTAGCAACTGTACTTGCTTTAAATGGATGAGATAATGAACAAAAGTGTGCATACTTGGTAAGTCTATCAACTACCACCATGATGACACTTTTTCCTTCGGACTTAGGTAAACCTGTGATAAAATCCATTGAAATCTCCTCCCAACGTTGACTTGGAATGGATAAAGGTTGTAGAAGTCCTGGGGTCTTAATTGTTTCCACTTTATTCTGCTGGCAAACCAAACATTCCGCCACAAACTTTCGAATATCAGATTTAAGGCCCTCCCAAAAAAATTCTTTCTTCACCCTGTGGTAAGTTTTTAAAAATCCTGAGTGTCCTCCTAAAGGAGAAGTGTGCAATTCCAGAAGAATCTTTTGTTTTAATTGGGAATTCTTACAAAGATATAAGCGATCTTTGTACCATAAGGAATCATTTTTCCAACTAAATGTATCAGATGTACTAGGATCTTGCTGCAACTTTTGAATGAGTATCCATACATCTTTGTCCTTCTTCCATTCATCTCTTGCTTGAGTTATCCAATCTGGTTGGATAATAGAAATGGCACAAAGCAATGCTTCCACCTCTTCATTCTTTCTTGAGAGTGCATCTGCAACAACATTAAGCTTTCCTTTTTTGTAGATTATTTCAAAGTCATAACCCAACATCTTTGTGACCCATTTTTGCTACTCTTCTGAAGATAGTCTTTGTTCTAAAAAGTGTTTAAGACTATCATGATCAGTTTTTACCTTGAAGTGTCTTCCCATTAGGTAAGTTCTCCATTTCTTTAGTGCATGCAGTATTGCTAACATTTCCTTCTCATAAATAGGTTTCTGTAAATACTTTCCTTTGATTGGACGACTTTCAAAAGTAATAGGTCTTCCTTCTACTGTCATTTATTAAATTCATTCAAAGCATCAATTAAATAAGTTTTCTTAAGTAAACATGTCTAAACAGGTGCTAGGCTTTGTGCCTCTTTAAAAAGATGTTCAAAGACATGAATTTGTAGAGTCCATGAAAATGAATCTTTCTTCAATAATGTTGTTAGAGGTGTTGCTATTGTCCCTTAATTCTTAAAAAATATGCGATAATACTCTATTAACCTGAGAAATCCATGCAACTGCTTTATGGTTGTGGGGACTTTCCATTCCTTAATGGATTTAATTTTGTTAGGGTCTACCTTAACACCCTCGTGAGATACAATATGACCCAGATATTCCACCTATTGTACTCCAAAGAAATATTTGGAAGTTTTTGCATATAATTGTTTTTCCTCCAATAGTTTGAGCACCCTGTCAACATGTTCAACATGATCCTTCCAAGACCTATTATAGATTAGTATATCATCAAAAAATACTAGCGCAAATTTTCTAAGGAAGGGTTTGAAAATGGAATTCATCAACCCTTGAAATGTAGAAGGTGCATTGGTAAGGCCAAAAGGCATGACAAAAAATTAATAATGACCCTCATGAGTTCAAAATGCTGTTTTTGGAATATCTTTTGTCTTCATCCTAATTTGATGATATCCTGAACGAAGATCCAACTTGGTAAAATAAATTTCTCCATGTAATTCATCCAATAATTCATCAATCGCACGAATGGGAAATTTGTATTTAATGGTGAGCTTATTGAGCTCCCCATAATCCAGATACATGCACCATGATCCATCCTTCTTGTGTACCAATATTACAGGAGCAGAGAAAGAACTTTGACTAGGCTGAATTATACCCGCCTCTAACATTTCTGCAATCATACGTTCAATTTCGCTCTTTTGGACATAAGGATATCTATAATGCCTGATGTTTGGAGGAACACTTCCTGGAATCAAATTAGTAGCATGATCATGATCACGAATAGGTGGGAGTCCTTTGGGAGTTTCAAACACCTTGGAATGATTGTCCAAGACTTGTTGGAGATCTGCAGAAATAGATGATTTTGAGGTTGGAACTTCTAGTGAGCATAATTGTGCAATTACGCCTCGTTGTTATTTCTTTAGAAGCTTTGTCATGACATTAGAGCTTATTATCTTTCCCGACTTCCCTGCAATACCCCGTAATTCAACTTCCTTTCCTTCTAAAAAAAGTTTCAAGAAAATTTCTTGAAAATTAAAAGCTACCGTACCCAAAGATTGTAACCATTGTACTCCTAGTACAACATCAGCACCTCCCATATGAATGGAAAGAATTGGACTATTCAATACATATTCCCCCATGGTTAGCTTGATATTATGGCATTTTCCAGAGAAATTTATAGTTCCTCCATTTGCAACCATCACTTGACATTCTGGTGCTGGGTATAGGAAACAATTTAATTCCTTGGCTACCTTACAATGAATAAAATTATGGGTGCTACATGAATCAATCAACACTATTACCTTTTTCTTCTTGATTTGTCCTTCTATCTTGAGAGTTTGAGGAGTGGTAATTCCTGCCAGTGCATTACACGATATGGTCGGATTCATTTCTTCCTCTTCTAGGGCTGGTTCCTGGTGTATATCCTCTTCTTGTTCATTTCTTCTTCCTCTTCACAATCTATGTAAAATAATTTCTTCTCAGCACACTTATGACCTTTAGTGTATTTTCTATCACAACTGTAGCAAAGCCCTTTTGCTCTTTTTTCTTCCAATTTTTGTGGTGTCAACCTTGTAGGTTGTGGAAATCTAGGTGTAACAACACTTCCTTCTTTATAGAATTGAGTGGTAGGCTTCCTTGTCGCCATAATTTTACATTCAACTTTTCTTGCCAACCTGAATGCCTTCTCCAATGAATCAGGTTCCAAAACGCGAACTTCATTTTGGATGTTATCCTTTAAAGTGCCTATGAAGAGATCAATCCTGTGTTCCTCTGGAATATCAGTTACCCTTATATTCAATTTTTGGAAGTCCTCAATGTGCTGCCCCACTAAACCCTTTTGTTTGAAATTTATCAATTGGCTAAAGAAGGTGTTGCTCTTTGTATCCTCATAATGTGCTATCATTTCTTCCGTAAAAATTGACCAAGTGACAATTTTTTTACGGGAGCAAAGCCATCGATACCATACAAATGTGTTTTGTTCTAAATGTAAAGTTGCAATGTGTACCTTTTGTGTGTTTTGCACATTATGGAGATCAAAATATTGCTCCATCTGTAGTATCCATGTTACAGGATCCTTTCCATCAAACTTCCTCATATCCATTTTTGGAATATGGTGGTTCTTTCCGCCAACATTAGAGTTTATGAAATCACGATTAACATTTATTTTGTTCTCATCATGAGTTTCCTCTACTATATTTTCACCATTAGGAAACATTTCTTGTATCAACTTTGTCAAACCTTCCATGTCTACTTTTAGATCATTCTTCATGTTTTCCATTTTTTCATCGATCTTAGCTTCCATTTCATCCATCTTAGATTCCATGCCATCTATCTTAGATTCCATGCCTTTATTCAAACCATCCATATTATTCTTCAAACCATCCATATTATTCTTCACACCATCCATATTTGCTTCCACGCCTTTCTTCAAAACTTCCATTTCATTTTTTGCTGCTCTTTGCGAGAGCTAAATTTGGTGCACTTGCTCTTGTAATTTTGATAGATCATGTTGCAATTCTTCATCTTCATGAGTCATAGTAGAGCCTTCTGAAGGCTTAATGGGTGTTGAATTATTTTTACGAGTCATTTTTTAGAACCCAATACTGATATCTATTCTACAATATGCACTTAGAATCAATTCAAATTGATTCTTCAAACAAGACTTAAGCAATTCGGAAAAAATTACACACCTTTTTCTTGTTTTTGAAGAGCTCGATATTTAAATTTTATTATCTCTTTGGTTACAGCTCTTCAATATTTGAAATGTGGCACTAAGGTAGCCTTCTGAATCCTCTTTTGAATGCCATAGGTCTGAGCTGATTTGGATTCTTCAAGGTAAAGTTATGTCTAATCTCCCACAATGACCTAATTATGGATTGTTTCAGTAGATCTAACTTGTACGACTTTCCACATGTCATTGTTTTGTCTTTTAGCTCTAAAATTGATAGAAAATAAAATACATTCCATGTACTTATGGCCACTTTTTACGGAACTCCAATCCGATGCTTAGAGAGAGAGTTATGAAGCTTTTCTCACGATCACCTCTTTGAGATGAAATTCAAGAGCCTAAAAAAGCACTACCTTCCACAACTCATATCTCCGAAAATATTGCGAACCAAGCTCTAAAATTTTGTGTCGAGTTTCCTCAGGATTTTAGCTTCGTACCCTAAAAATTTCAGATTCTTAACCTTCGTAGAAAAAAAGTTATAGCGCAAATTCCTCGATGACCTGTTTAGATCAAATTGAGGAGCCTGCAAAAATACCTAACTTCCATAGATCATATCTCCGAAAATATTTCGAACCAAGATTTGAAATTTTTCGAAGATGTTCCTCAGGATTTCGGCTTCGCACCTTAAAAATTTCAGCTTCTGAAACTTCGTAGAAAAAACGTTATAGCGAAAATTCCACGATGACCTGTTTGGAGCAGCGAAACCCTAGAATCCAAAGCTTTGATACCAAATGTTGTGAAACCACCTCCAAAAATAGAAGAAAAGAGATATCAACGCCTTATAAATAACCCACTTCGAGGGGGAAACCTCCAATACATTACATTAATGAACAATTCTTGGATAATACAAATTACAAAACCTCCTTTCTATATATAGGAGTCCATGGGGCTACAATGTAATCCTAGTGGGGCCACAATATAATCCTAGCCGACTTAACAATAATAATTTAAGGGCACAATAATAACTATATGGGGGTTACAGGGGTACAATAATAACAATAAGGGGGTTACACTAACAACAATAAGGGACTATACTAGTAATATAGGGACCTAACAATGAATTGGGATTTTAGGTCATAATTGTGTGGACGCAGGCCTAAGCGGGTGATTGAGACCTCATAACTTCATTGATGTTGTGTTGTGTGTGTGTTTGGGGATTTTCCCTACTGAAAAGATCCCCAACTCGGGGATTAACCATCTAGAGTGGTTTACATGCTCCTAATGGGTCTATAGTCCGTAAGGGATGTCTATAATGTGTCGATGTGTGGGCCCCACTTCCATAACTGAATCTTGGAGGTCAGTTCATATCATAGTGACACTTGTCTCATGTTTATCTTGAGGAGTTTATAAAAGTGGGTAAATGTGGGAGGGGGTGTTACATATATCACTTTCATGTATTGCAAAATTTTCTTCAACCATAAAATCTGAGTGCAACAAGAATTTGTTGCTATATATTTGACTTCAACAATGAAGAGAGAAATGGATGTTTGCTTCTTGCTTAACCATGACACAAGAAATTCAACAAGAAAGAAAGCACCACCATGTGTGCTCTTTTTTTCATATACATAACTTACCCAATCTGCATCAGTAAAATTTGTGAGTGCAAAATTTTTACTTCTTGGATACCACAAACCATAGTCCATAGTGGCTCTCAAGTATCTAAGAATCCTCTTTCCTGCTAGGAGATGACTTTGTTTTGGAGTCTGCTTGAAGTCTTACAACAACAAAAATTGCTTGCATGATATATGGTCTTGAGTTTTGTCAAGTATAAAAGGCCAACAATGAGACATATGTATAAATTTGTATCCACCTATGGTGACTAATAAGCCTTATTGAGTTTGCATCATGTGACCATTTGAGTACTTACAAGTGAACATTCCTCCATCCTGAACTTCTTCAAAAATTTCTTAAGGTACTTTCCTTGTGAAACAAAAATTCCTTTTGTTGTTTTTGTGATCTGCAATCCAAGGAAATAAGAGAGTTCTCCAAGCATTGACATCTCAAACTAATATTTCATATCAGTTTCAAATTTTTGACTAAGTTTATATGTATCACTGACAACAATTATATCATCAACATAAACCACAACAACTAACAATTTACCATTTTCAATCTTGATGTATATGTTTTTTTGCTGTTGCGTCTCTTTTAAATCCATAATGAGGCAGATACTTATCCATCTTTGAATACCAAGCCCTAGGTGCTTGTTTAATGTTATACAAATATTTGTTTAGCCTACAAATTGTTGATGAAATTTTTAGATTCAATCACACAACCTTACGAACCTTCAGTTGTCTAGGCTAGCAACATGGGAGCGATGCCCAATTTAGAGCCAAGTACTTTATAATACAACTTCAAAGTAATGAAAAAAAATTAAAATTAAAACAAATCCAAGATACTATACAATGTAATTTACAAAGATAAATGAGGATGTATCCTTGAAAGAGAGAAGTGAGATAAAAATTTGGCAAGTAAAGCCAAACTCCCAAAAAATTAACTTTACATTCAAACTTTAAAGTAAATATAGTTTACTACCTTCTTTTGAGATAACATCCAATAAAAATAAAAATTGTAACACACAATATATAGGTAGAAATTGTCAAGGAAGAGAAAAATATAAGAGTGATAATTCAAACACCAAGTGGTATAAATACTGCAAGATCCTTCATTCATAATATGAAATAAAAATGTTCAAATATGTTAACCACAAACTTGGAATATTAAATGTCTGCATAAGGGATTTCTTAACAAATTACCATGTTTACAAGACCATATAAGTCAAATGCCAATGAAAAAAACTATTAAATTAAACATGACTTTCTGCAACAAACTCAAAAGGCGCATTCTAAGACTAGTATGCTACTGCAAAATAGAGCCAACATCCTTATTGAATAAAATATGCAACAGATAAAAATCATCGGTAACTAAAATTAATGGTACCTCTAAAAACAAGAAATATTATCAACTTCCATCGGTGCTACTATTTAAAAGAAGCCCTGTAGATCAATTTTTGTAAGTCACAAATATCTGAACAAAGGAAAAGAGATAACCCAACTGAAGAATGAAACTATTTCATACGAACTGTGATGCTAAGCGAAGGATCCTTGTCTTCCTTTTTCAACCTTCTTTTATAATCTTCATTTTTGAAGAATTTTTATAATTGTTTCTTTAACTTAAATCTTTAAAATATAATTAAGAATTAATTAAATAAATGTAATGCAAAAGGTTGGGCTCCTTTGAAATAGGGAATGACTCAAAAATGGGAGGACCCATATCAATATGAGAATTTTTTCTTTAACTTAAGTCTTTAAAATATAATTAAGAATTAATGTAAGACAAAAGGTTGGGCTCCTTTAAAATAGGGAATGACTCAAAAATGAGAGGACCCACATCAATAAAACATAACCATATCATCAAATATTTATTTCAAAATCATGATCTAATCACATGAAATAAGCATGCATCACGTAAACATTCCAATGATAGAATCAATCACATTCGAATGTAGTGAGGTAACCAACATACCCATGTCCAAAATTCCAAAAATATTCCCTTTACAAATCAATTGTAAATGTAAAGCATGGACAAAATATATCGCAAGTGCATCCAACCCCAAAATATCTTTGTCGAAACCAGATAGAATCAAACACAAGCCACCAACATTCCTGTCCAAAATCCAAAATCTTCAATGTGCATCATTAAAATGTAAACCATTAACACAAAGAGCATTAAATTTTGTGTCAAAATCTTGTCAAACATTCACCATCAAAATGTATAAATTCGTATGCAAATGGGGATTAATTATTCAAGTGATTTTGATGGATTAGATACCCCTGGGTCAAGATTTCTCAAGCCACAGGTCAAGCCTGATGTAATCTCTGATGAACTTAGACCACTAGAAAGAAAAAAAAAGTAGTGTTATTACCATAAGGAAACATTCATCCTTTATAGTTAGATACCATTTTCTTTAATAAATAATGACAATTCCACAATATGAAATTTCGACATGACATGGGTTAAAACCCACAAACTTCAGTGAATTTATTTCAACATAGAAAGAGAACCCACATATATATATATATATATATATATATATATATATATATATATTAAAACAATTGCATTTAATTAGGGTTTGAACATGGGGTTTATGACTATGTTGGGGTTCCCATGTTTTGGCTAGATTGGCAAGACCAAAATATGAGACAACATCAGAACCACTTTCAAACCTCAAGATCTAGCCCTCCTGGGTCTAGAAAGGGATCTCTCTATATGAGCAAAGGTTTATGTCTATGAAGCTCAAATGTTATGATTTTAGGCTAGTTATAAAGCTCGGGGTTTGTTTGTTTGATTGTTTGTTTTGGTTGCTGGTTATCAGGAAAGAAGGATTCAATGTAAGACCAGGATGAGAAAAGAGGGATAAGGCAAAGGTGAAATATTCCAGGAAGTGTTCAAAACCATTGGGCAATGGAGTCGGGAAAGGATTTGCTTGCTAATCAATAGGCAGGCTTTCAATTGGGCTAGTCATCTGAAACTTAGGATCTTTCAAGATGATTATGTGATGGAGGGTAAGGGGAGAAGAGATAACATAGATTTCAGAGCACAAAGTTACAGATCAGCAGGTCGTACAAGGATCCTAGTGGACAGGGCTAACACTCATCCCCAGTGTTCCCAAATCTTCTGACTAAATCTATAACAAGCAGCATCTAAGAATTGAATCCATTTAATTCATACATCATAGAGTAGGCAATAACATCCACTACACTCGTTAAACCATCTGAAATCATTCCTTAGATAAAACAATCAGAAGAGAAACTTAAATGGCAAGGAGAGCAGAAACATAGGGTACCTAACGAGGGTAAATCCTATGCCAATATTTATGATGCAAGCCAGTAGAAATGAAGTGAAATGAATGTAAACATAGAGATAGGAAAACATCACCTCTGCTTCAGATCAAGATCCAAAGAAATGTGCTTGTCATATTAAATAACAATACCAATCAAGTACAACATGCCAATGGCTGAATACTCAGTCTGAAAACATATCCTTCAACCTATCTTACAATATTTACACAGAGACTGTGTCTCAAAAGAAACTACTTGCAATTCTCTGATAACTGATCAACAACCTTTACAATAGTTTTCTCATGAGTTTTATAGTTGAAGAGGAATGGAAGAGGTAGGTGAAGCACTAAATACAGTATTAAAACTTCTGAAAAGAAAGGGGGCTGAAACCCATTCTGCTTGAATGCTGAGTATTTAATTTCTGTCACCCCTTTTATGAAAGAGTGATCTTCTTCGGATATGACTTTGACATATTTTGGCTGTTGTGCTCTGCAGTACTCCTGGTGACTTGAATAAAAGTAAAATAAAAATGCTTGGGTCTCCATACTGCAAAAAAAATGCTTCTGATAGTATTCCAGACGGTTTTCAGGGCAGAAAATCCTTGGGAACAAGATGTATAAAATAAGAACTATATGGGCATTGTGTCCCTTTATGAAGAAAAACATTCTGTTGGTGAATAAACCCTGATGTTATCCTTTACTGTGCACAGGACCTTCTGCTCGATCCTCGGGCTCTTCAATCTGGTACTTTGCCTCTCAATACTCTGCATAGGGCTCAAAAATCTTCATTGGCATGCCCTAAGCTCCTCGCTGTTCCATTTATATCTTTGTTGGAGAAAAACTGCGTCTTTAATGGCCCCAGGAGAGCTGTACATATTTTTCGGCCCAGTTCTTTAAATGCAGTCACGTCCATCACCTTCCCGGGCTTGGATTTACTAAATGTATCTCTGTACATGACCTGTTCTGCAATCTCAGCCACTGTGACAGAGATAATGAGCCATGGCGGTTTTCCCCGCTTGAAACCCTGCAAAACATCAAACTTGTCAAGCAATCCATGGGCAAGAATGATGGAGGCAGTGTAGATGGAGGAAATGACCATGCAGATGATGAAATGGAGGAGAAATCGCAGAGAAATGGTGAAAAATGCACAGGTGGAGGTTGGTGGTCTGCGGAGCAAAATACGAATGAAAAACCTTAAAAAACACGAAAGTTTCACAAATATATGCGATGCATGGGATGACGTACGACGGGTGCACGTGGGGGTGACGTGGCGTGACCGGGCGATGGTTGGGTCGTCAACGGAGGGTCAACTAATCTGGATCGTCGATCATGGCGAAGATCAACGGCGGAGACACAACGGAGGGCGATGGAGAACGGGCCAGGGGGGGCATTTGGCTTAGATTAAATTGCGAGCATCTCAGTGGAGTGACAGCCGTTGGATGGACGCTGACAGATCGGACGGATATTATGCATATCGCTCCTCGACTTTGGACGAACAATAACGCGTGATGGAGGGAGGTTTTGGAACCGTACGCAGGGACACGCGGCGAAAGGTGTATGGAATCACTGGCCGATGGGAAAATATCGCTAGCTCTCAGATGGTGGTGCGATGAAAACCGGGCTGTTTTTGGACGGGCACGCTGGTGGGGACCACAGGGGCAGGCAGACTCCGAACTGTCAGATCAAAATTTAAATGGACGGTGATTTCCCTGTCGGGGTTATAACAGGGAAACATGAAAGGTTGCAAGGTCAACGATCACCGTCTGATCAATAAGATCAACGGTCGATGTTTCACTTGATACACATTGGAGACAGGCGCTTTTCAGTGCTAGCGGTGGTTCCGGCGCTGGATCACATGGAGAACAAGGTGCAGGGCTAGGCCAAAGGGGGCTAGGGCCATAATATATGAAATATATCATTTTTGGGTCCGATTTAATGTGTTCTGGGAGGAAAAAAGGGGAACGATAGAGGGATAAAAGGGCATCAGACCAATCAGAGGTTACGTGGAGGGTTTAGAAGGGATTAGGGGGGAAATTTGACAAGAGGAGAATGCAGGTTAAGATGGGTTAATCTACAGGGGTGTAAGGGGCGAAAATAATCCTTTTGAGGAGGGAATCAACAAAGGAAAATTTATATAAGGCAAAGAAATTTAAGAGACTTCAAGGAAGATGAGTTTTCTGGGAAAAGGCATTCCTTGAAGGCTTCCAAAACAATCTAGCCCCCCTGCTTGCTTGTCAAGAATTTCATAGGGGGGATAACAGTGTCTCCACATGGGGATGGCTTCTTCTTGAAGGAGGCAAGAATCTAGAAATGATATTTGGAGTAGGCCAAATGCCTGTTGCTTGGCACCTCCCCTTCTTTCTTTAAATCAACTACCACAATATGATAGAAATATCAGCAGAAAAACTTTTACCAACAATCTACCTACCCACACTACAATCCTAACTTTTCTTCTTCTTCTAGGGTGCATTTGAGCTAGCAGACCCTTTACATCATTTTATTTTGTTAACAGAAAATAAACCTATTCCAAATCTACCCTTATTGCTCCATGAGACCGGATTAGACTGTTGGCCTCATATGTTTCTCTACCTAATCTAATATCTGCTGGGATTAAACCGTCCAGCAGATTTCTTCTCTACATTCTAATACAGAAATTGAAAAATAGCCAAGCCAGGATTAGTCTGTCTGGCTTGCTGTGGACCATGGCATAAAGATAGTTTCACATGGACAGAAACTTGCAAAACTGTGGAAACAAAACCTGAAGGCTTGAAATCTGGAACTTGTAACATCCTTCTTATCCTTTTGTGACTCAAGTTTTGAGCATGTTAGAGTCACTTCCTTTTTGCTTCAGCTCTGGTTTTGGGCATGTTAGAGCTGATTCTTCTTTTTTTCTTTGCTGGTCCAGATTTTGGGCATGTTAGGACCAGTTGTTTTACTTTCCTTTCGCTAAGGTTTTGAGTTTATTAGAGCCAATCTTTTGCACATTGGAGGTTCATGATTTAAGCATGTCTGAACCTCTCCTTTTCCTCTATTTTTTGGAACATTTTCTCTTTTTCTTTGAAAATAAAAACTGCAATGGTATGTACAACGGAAATGGAGACTGGAAATTTCAAATTAGCAGAAGTAATGTTTGAGCATCCTGCCATTGACAAGACCCCCAAACAGCTCTATACCATCTAGTCCTTGTAAGAAAAAAGCATTTGGACATAGTGGCCTGGATGAGGTATGGACCTTGCCACAAACTGTCGAATTTGCTGTGCTTTCCTTTATCCTCTCTTCTCGAATCCCACTTCAGAACCTTATCTCCAACTCTGAAATCAGCAGCTTTGGTCCTTTTGTCAAATAATTTCTTTATATTTTCCTGGACTTTCACTGCTCTGTTGTAGACCTCTTCCCTTGTTTGCTGGAGATGGATTGTTTGGTTTATTCTCCTCACCATACTATCTTCTTCTGTTTGGATCTCCTGGACCAACTTGATCACTGGTATCCCAAGGCTGGTGGGAAACACTGCTTCTGTCCCATAGACCAGCTGAAATGATGACATGCCAATGGACTTCTTTGTTGTAAGCCTGTCAGCCCACAAAGAATGTACTAGCACATTGCGCCATGAATTCTTGTTCTCTTCCAATAGTTTTTTGATGATGATCACCAGGCTTTTGTTTGACGATTCAGCTAATCCATTACCTTGAGGGTAATAGGTAGTTGAATGACCAAGCGCTATTTGGTACCTATGACAAAAATCAACCATATTTTTGGATCCGAAAGCAGTAGCGTTATCAGTGATTATTTTCCTTAGGCAGCCAAACCGAGAGAGGATGTGACTTTCTAGGAAATTAATGATGACTAAATCTGTGGCATTCCTAGTGGGCATGACCTCTATCCACTTGGTGAAATAATCTGTGGCTGTTAGGATCCATTTGTGTTGAGAAGAAGAAGTAGGGTGAATTTCCCCTATGAAATCTAGACCCCATTGCAGAAAGGGACCTTCAACAGTGATGGGTTGTAGGGGTAAAGGGAGGAGTTTTCTTTTGCCCTCAAAGATTTGACATTTGTGGCAGGAAACTATCATTTTATGAACATCATTGAAGAGTGTGGGCCAATAATAACCAGCTCTGAGTATTTTTTTTGCAGTGGCTTTCAAACTCAGGTGGCCTCCACATTCTCCAGCGTGGAATTCTTGTTTAACCCTCTCTGCCTCGTCTTCAGGAAAAAATTTAAGCAATAGGCCATTAGGATTCTTCCAGTATAAGTTTTTATTCAAAATGCAGTAATTTCTGGCCTTTAGCTTTAATAATATGGCCTTGGTCTTTGATAATTCGGGAGGGGCATTGAGGTGTGTAAGCACGTACAGAATGTCAAAATACCAAGGAGAGCTCTGGAATTTTTCCTCAACAGTAAGAACAGGAAATTCTTGTTGCTCATCCAAGGTATTTATCATGTTAATGTCTAGGGCTTGCAGGTTTGTTTCAGCCATTAATTTAGCTAAGCCCTGACCTTTAATCAGTTTGGTGGGTTTTATCTCAAGGTCATACTCTAAGATCACAGCTATCCATTTTCTCCTTTTCCCATCTGGGTCTTGGGACATTATTTCTTTGACTATGATGTTGGGCACATAAGCTACAGTGTGAGAATGAAATATGTACACACTGAAGTCTTTCAAGGCCTTAATCAGAGCATAGTCTTGTTTCTCCATTATGTTGTATTTCAAGGGTGCATCTCTGAGTGCTTTGCTAAAGAAGGCAATTGGTTGTTCCATTCCCTCTGTGTTTTTCTGCAGCAAGACTGCAGCTACTGTATGCTCCGAGGCGAATGAAAAAATTAGGAACTCTTTGGAGAAATCTGGGTTGATTAGGACAGGGGATTAGGTAAATGCGAGTTTCACTGATTCAAAAGATTGTTTAGCTCCTGCAGTCCATTTAATTCCTGCACCTTTCTTCAGCATGTTCATCATGTTCCTAAGGTGTTCAGCCAAATTTGGAATAAATATCCTAAGGAAGTTGATCTTCCCAATGAAGGACTGCAACTCCTTGAGGTTTCTTGGGTGTGTGATTTGTAGTATTCCCTCAACTCGTTGTGGGTCTATCCTGATTCCCTTTTCGGATATAATGTGGCCAAGGAGTTTACCCTCTTGTAGCCCAAAGACAATATTTTTAGGATTCAGGGACAGACCAAACCTTCTATATTTTTCGAATACTTTTCTCAGATGTTTCAGGTGTTCTTCTTCAGTCTTGGAAAAGACTGTTATGTCATATAAGTAGATAACAATGAAGTTCCCTATCTCATCTGAAAATGCTATGTCCATTGCTCTTTGGAAGGTGGCTCCAGCGTTCATCAATCCGAAAGGAATCTTCACATACATGAAGGTACCCCATGGAGTGGTAAAAGCTGTTTTGAGTTGGTCTTCTGGGATCACTAAGACTTCGTTATAACCTGAAAAGCCATCCAGCAGGGAGATTCTTTTAGAGCCCACTACCTTCTGAAGGATATGTTCCATTTTAGGCAAAGGGTAATTGTCCTTGAGTGAGGCTCTATTAAGGTTCCTAAAGTCTATACACAATCTGATTTCCCCTGTTTTCTTCCTCATAGCCACTAAGTTTGATACCCAATCAGAGAACCTCACCGGCACAATTATACCTGCTTCATACATTTTCTTAATCTCTTTCTCTACTGCAGGCAATTGTTTAGGATTGATTCTGCGAATTTTTTGTCTAAAAGGATTCTGATTTTCTTTCAAGGGTATCTTGTGCTGAATGATATTTGTGTCATAGGCCTTTAAGTCCTCATAGCTCCATGCAAACACATCAACAAATTCCTTGAAAAGTTCAATGTATTTCTTCTTCATGTCTGCAGGTAAAGAATTAGCCAGTTTAATCATTTTGGGCTTATCTTCCGTGCCTAAGTTGCATTCTTCCACATCAGAGTCTTCATGTTCTATAGTGGGCTTTTTTGCTACATCATCAAAGTCAAAAAGGTCCTCTAAGGGTGCCAGGCCTCTAGGTATGTTCTTATCTTTGGCCTGCAGCACCTCTACCTCTTCACTATCTGCATTTTCACACTGGTGATCTGGGTTTCTGGTCTGTTCATCTAAAGAGTTTATTTCTATGTTACAGGGTGTTTCTTCCTCATCTGAGGATTCTTCACTTAGGCGGCTACTGTCAGATTTGGAGTCTAAATCAGAAAATTCAAACTCGTTTCTGCCTACTAGAAAATATTCGATCTGTTTGTCACCTTCAAAGACTTTCCAGTATTTTTCGTTATCCGGCACATCAGGTCTAAATTTTGTCTGTATGATGATCTATTGGTCATTAGGAGTATTGGGGTAGGAACTGGCTAGGCAAGCTAATCCGTTTGCAATGAAATTCTGACTCCTAGGGACGAACACCAGTTTATATTCAACAAACGTTTTTAGTAGGTCCTCAACGTCGTTTCTATATGCCCTCAACCTAGGATACTTGGCTGTGTATTCCCCATTTACCTGTTTTATCACCAGCTCAAAATTTCCCCTTACGGTTATCCTACGAGCCCCCTTTTTCTTCAACAGATTTAGACCCAGGATTAGAGCCTCATATTCAGCGACATTATTTGTGCATTTGAAATGCAAGCTACAGGCGTGGCTCTCAGCTTAATCATTTTCTGTATTGTGCAACCATACCCCTGCCCCTGCAGTCCTTTTAGTACAAGACCCGTCAAAGCTCATTTCCCATATGGGGTTATCCTCATGACTATCATTTTTTTCTCCCTTACAGCTAGGTTCGCCATTGTGTTGTGTTATAGGGTCTGTATTGGGCTGTGGGTAACTTTGTTCCTCGTGAAATGTATGAGTTTTAGGGATCTGGCTGGATGGTTGTTTATGCTCTGTTTCTTGTTCACTCGAGGTAAGGTCTCCACTGCATATCCTACAGGTTTCGTTGCGGTCTTCTTCTTCGTTGTTCTCTAAACCCATAGCAGCCATTATGTTAAGGTCCATGTCTTCTGCTTCTCCATTTGTATCTCTGTTTTGGGACTCTGGCCCTTCCAAGGATGCATCATTACAAAAAATGAAGGATTCAAGGTCTGTGTGTACGGAATAAATAGGTGAATTTTCTAGTTTTTTGGGGCTACTGACTAGAAATTTCATCTGTGCCTCCCTATACAGTTTTCTAAGTTGGCCAAAGATTGGGATTGTGGCATATGAGCCATCCATCTGCATTGTACCCTGCAGCTTGGCTCCCCATGATCTTGATAATAACATGCCATACTTAGGTGGCACATCTGCCACCACAACGTCCATGACCCTGCATTTAGCTAGGATTTGAGTTAAGCTCACACACAAGTCTTTGATCAGGCCTAGGCATTTTACTCTGCTAGATTCAAATGAGTATAAGTCTTTGTAGGGTCTGGTTATCTCTAGACCTAGTCTTTCCATAACCACCTTAGGCATTAGGTTGTGTGATGCACCAGAATCATGCATTGCATTATACAAGATCTTATCATGAATGTTGAGACTGATATAGAAAGGTGGAACTACCCCTTCCTGAAACTTCCCCTCTATCTTAGGTCCAAATAGGAGGGTAGGCTGATCATCATTCAAATTCACAGTATCGTTGTTCTCACCTAAGTTTAACGATTTCAAAATTTGGCCTTTATATACATCCTGAGTGGCCAGCTCAGAAACAGGGACAGAGATTTTAATTCTTGCAATCTCACTCTCCAAATTGAAAGTGGACTGACTCTTGGGAATGCTCATCTCCATTTTATTTTCCACTGCCTTAGTGGCTGAATCAGTGGGCTGATTCTCGTTATGTACAGTGTTTGTGACAGTTTTATCAGGAGCACTAACTGCAGTGCCAGTGCTGCTAGCTGGTTGGTTTTGTTTATCACTCTTTTGGTTGTCTTTTTCTTGGTTTTTCCCAAAACTTTCAGCTGAGGGTTTGCTACTTTCAACAGTTGCTTTAGAAGATTTTTCAGGCCTCTTTTTGATGGTAGTCTTAGAAGCTTTAGGTTTGGCAGTTTCTTGACTCTTTTTGCTTCTAAGTTCGTACTGTTCTCTGACCTACATCATGGTGTTTTCAAATCCTAATCTGTAATCTTCAGATTCCAACCATTCCTCCTCCCAACCAGAGGGTGAAGGCTAGTCTTCTTCTGAATAAAAATTATGGATTGAATCTTCTGTTTCAAACATATTAATTATGTTTCCCTCAAACTCTTCTATGATTCACTCATCTTCATCAAGAAAATTCTCTTGGAATGGGGGAATAACTTGCTGGTCTGAATCTCTTTGTCTGTTGGGAGTGTTATTGTTTCTTCTAAAGTTCTCGTTCTGGTTTTGGTTTCTATTCTGGTTACTGACTGTGACAACCATTTTTTCCATCATTTGTTGTAACCTTTCCACATTTTTAGACATCTTATCATAATTTTTTTCAGACGTGGAAGCTATGTTTTCATCTCTATAGGTTACCCTTCTCTCAGATTTCAGTCTTGCTCTTTTCTCAATCAGATTTGCCTCTATGTTCACTTCTCCTTTCTGCATGTCCTCCAACGTGTTGTACTCTTTATCTCTAAGCTCATAGGCCATGTCAGCATCAAAACCCTTAGGGTATTTTGCTAGGGCCATGCCTTGTGGAGGTTTCATATGTGGAGGGAGAGCATTATAAATGTTGTTGAACCTCATTGTGTAATCGTGAACACTCTCTCCTACGTTTCTCTTGAGGGTCATGTATTCTGCTAGGAGTTGGCGAGGATTTGCCCTAGTTTCCCATTTGTTTATGAAAGTCTGATACAAGCCTGGAAGGTCATTTATGCTTCCTGGAGGTAGGCCCTTAAACCACTTCTTCACATCACCCCCTAAGCTTTGGGCGAAGATTCTCATTTTGACTGTATCATCATCAATTTCCATGTAGTCAAAAGAATCTTCCATCTTATCTACATGTTTTTGGGCTGTGATGGACTCCTTTGCAGTGAAATGTGGAATCTTAGACTGATAATCATTCTGTAAGGGTACTAGAGGCTAGGGTAAAACCAGAGGTGCATACCAAGCTGCCATAATGATATTTTGATGAGGAAATGGGTTAACTTGAGCAGCTGGTATACGGATGACAGGGATATTATGACCAGCAAAAGACTGATGAGCAGACCTAGGGTGACTGAGCCCCAAGTTTCATATGAAATGTACGTCTGGAGGTGTATATGGAGGGGTATGTCTATTCCCAAGGTGTCTACCACTTTGCCGTGGTGAATCAGGAAGCTCAGGGTCCAGCTAATCTAAGCTAATGAATGACCTGGTCTAGATAAGTTGTTGGGTAGGCCTAGGTCAAGATGAAAGTGTGATAGAGCTGTAAGATCTTCAGGTGCAGAATTAGCTCTATGGATGTGTGTGGAAATAGTTGATATTTTAGGTGTAGGAGCTCCTTTGAGTATGCTCTCAGGATTGTCAAATATTTCAGGTGGGTCTGGGTCAGGGTAAGCTCTTGTATGAATGGTTCTAGAAGCTAGAATGTTGTTTCCGACCAAGCAGCTTAACCCTAATTAATAATTCTACTGTGGTTGATGTTTTTATGGGGACTGGTATCCTAGTGGAGTCTAATGTGAACCAAGATAATCAGCAGGCCTACTGATCACAAGTGGAGTCTTTAATCTTTGAGGAACTGTGGAGTCGCCAGGTGGAAGGTTTTAGGATGTTTTTCGGAGGGTACATTGTCCACCACAGTGCTCTTGAGATGTCCCTTTTCAAGGATATCTTCAAACACAACAAACTCTAACCAGAGATTGACTGGGAGGGAATTTACCAGATATGTCACCTCTGAAAGAGTGTGAGATCCGGAGGCTACCTGGCCCTTTCCAGACTATGTCCAAGAGTATGGGAGAACACCACAGATGGTATATAGGTTGGTGTGAGAATAAGACTGTTTAACTTCCAACCTAACCAGATATTGTAGGTCTTATGGATGCTTAAGAATGTTTAAGGTGTAATGCACTCATTCCCCAGTGGAGTCGCCATTATGTTGGGGTTCCCATGTTTTGGCCAGATTGGCAAGACCAAAAGATGAGACAACATCAGATCTGACACCCTTTCACAGATCTAGCCTCCTCGGGTCCGTAGAGGATTCATCTCATAAGAGCAAAAAGGTTTATGCTCAAAGCTATAATAAGTTATGATTTTTATATGCTGAAAGTATAAAGCTCAGAGCTTGAGATCACTGCTTGATTGTTATTTTTGAAGCATACAGGAGAATGTAAGATTCATAATAGTAAGAAGTTCTCAAAGATGAGAGAAAGAGAGGATAAGCAGCAGGAAATATTCCAGCAGTTCAAAACCATTGTTTTGAGCTCCATCTTGGGATTTCGCTTGCTAATCAATAGCAAAGCTAATCAAGGTCATCTGAAACTTAGCATCTTTCAAAATGATTATGTGATGGGGGGTAAGGGGAGAAGAGATAACACAAATTTCAGAGCACAAAGTTACAGATCAGCAGGTCGTACAAGGATCCTAGTGGACAGGGCTAACACTCATCCCCAGTGTTCCCAAATATTCCGACTAAATCTATAACAAGAAGCATCTAAGAACTGAATCCATTTAATTCATACATCAGAGAGCAGGCAATAACATCCACTACACTGGTTAAACCAACTGAAATCATTCCTGAGATAAAACAACCAGAAGAGAAACTTAAATGGCAAGGAGAGCAGAAACATAGGGTACCTAACGAGGGTAAATCCTATGCCAATATTTATGATGCAAGCCAGTAGAAATGAAGTGAAATGAATGTAAACACAGAGATAGGAAAACATCACCGCTGCTTCAGATCAGGATCCAAAGAAATGTGCTTGTCATATTAAATAACAATACCAATCAAGTACAACATGCCAATGGCTAAATACTCAGTCTAAAAACATATCCTTCAACCTATCTTACAATATTTACACAAAGACTGTGTCTCAAAAGAAACTACTTGCAGTTCTCTGATAACTGATCAACAACCTTTACAATAGTTTTCTCATGATTTTTATAGTTGAAGAGGAACAGAAGAGGTAGGTGAAGCACTAAATACAGTATTAAAACTTCTGAAAAGAAAGGGGGCTGAAACCCATTCTGCTTGAATGCTGAGTATTTAATTTATGTCACCCCTTTTATGAAAGAGTGATCTTCTCCGAATATGACTTTGACATATATTGGATGTGGTGCTCTGCAGTACTCCTGGTGACTTGAATAAAAGTAAAATAAAAATGATTGGGTCTCCATACTACGAAACAAATTCTTCTGATAGTATTCCGGACGATTGTCAGGGCGGCAAATCCTTGGGAACAAGATGTATAAAATAAGAACTATATGGGCATTGTGTCCCTTTATGAAGAAAAACATTCTGCTGGTGAATAAACCCTGATGTTATCCTTTACTGTGCACAGGACCTTCTGCTCGATCCTCGGGCTCTTCAATCTGGTACTTTACCTCTCAATACTCTGCATAGGGCTCAAAAATCTTCATTGGCATGCCCTAAGCTCCTTGCTGTTCCATTTATATCTCTGTTGGAGAAAAAATGCGTCTTTAATGGCCCCAGGAGAGCTGTACAGATTTTTCGGCCCGGTTCTTTAAATGCAGTCACGTCCATCACCTTCCCGGGCTTGGCTTTACTAAATGTATCTTTGTACATGACCTATTCTGCAATCTCTGGCACTGTGACAGAGATAACGAGCCATGGCGGTTTTCCCCACTTGAAACCCTGCAAAACAGCAAACTTGTCAAGCAATCCATGGGAAGGAATGATGGAGGAAGTGTAGATGGAGGAAGTGTAGATGGAGGAAATGACCGTGCAGATGATAAAATGGCGGAGAAATCGCAGAGAAATGGCGAAAAATGCACAGGTGGAGGTTGGCGGTCTGCGGAGAAAAATACGAATGAAAAAACTTTAAAAGCACGAAATTTTCACAAATATATGTGATGCATGGGATGACGTACGATGGGTGCACATGGGGGTGACGTGGCGCGACCGGGCGATGGCTGGGTCGTCAACAAAGGGTCAACTGATCTGGACCGTCGATCATGGCAGAGATCAACGACGGAGACACAACGGAGGGTGATGGACAGCAGGCCAGGGGGGGCATTTGGCTTAGATTAAATTGTGAGCATCTCAGTGGAGCGACAGCCGTTGGATGGACGCTGACAGATCGGACGGATATTATGCATATTTCTCCGTGACTTTGGACGAACAATAACGCACGATGGAGGGCGGTTTTGGAACCGTACGCGGGGACACGCGGCGAAAGGTGTATGGAATCGTTGGCCGATGGGAAAATACCGCTAGCTCTCGGATGGTGGTGCGATGAAAACCGGGTTGTTTTCGGATGGGCACGCTGGTGGGGACCACAGGGGCAGGCGGACTCCGAACCGTCAGATCACAATTTAAATGGATGGCAATTGCCCTGTCGGGGTTATAACGGGGAAACGCGAAAGGTTGCGAGGTCAACGATCACCATCCGATCAATAAGATCAACGGTCGATGTTTCACCCGATACACATTGGAGACAGGCGCTTTTCAGTGTTGGTAGTGGTTCCGGCGCTGGATCACGTGGAGAATAGGGTGCGGGGCTAGGCCAAAGGGGGCTAGGGCCGTAATATATGAAATATATCATTTTTGGGTCCGATTTAATGCGTTCTGGGAGGAAAAAAGGGGAACGATAGAGGGATAAAAGGGCATCAGACCAATCAGAGGTTAAGTGGAGGGTTTAGAAGGGATTGGGGGGGACATTTGACAACAGGAGAACGCAGGTTGATATGGGTTAATCTACAGGGGTGTAAGGGGCAAAAATAGGCCTTTTGAGGAGGGAATCAGCAAAGGAAAAACTATATAAGGCAAAGCAATTTAAGAGACTTCAAGGAAGATGAGTTTTATGGGAAAAGGCATTCCTTGAAGGCTTCCAAAACAATCTAGCCCCTCTGCTTGCTTGTCAATAATTTCATAAGGGGGCTAACACACTATACAAAGTCAAATATTTGTTTACAACAAAATGATGACGAAAATCCAATGCAAGAATTCCGAAGAGAATGAGCATAATAAATTAATTTCATGTGAGGGTGTACCCAAATGACTATAATTTATTTTGTAGAGAAAGGGAGGCTCAAGGGGCTGCATAATTATTTCAAACAAGGTGTCTAGGAAGCATTGAGATATCATGCATTAGTATAACAAGTGGTTTTGTAATGAGAAACCCCACATATATGGGGAAAAAAAAATTGAATGTGACTGCAAAATAGCTAGATGAATTTTCCATGTGCATAGGAATAAAAACCCTCGAAATGAGGTGTGATAGCAAATGGGGCTTTATAGCGTCATGTGAAATATAAATGTATTTTCCCCAAATGAAATTTTGCAAATAATGGAGTGAATTCGTAGCAGGGACTGGGAAATGTTGTACAATGGTACATTTTTATATACATATAGGTTTGGAAACAATTCAAACTCAAATGAAAGAGAAAATTCTTTAATATAACACTGTATAGGGTTTTCCATTTCTTCATACTTGTAACCCTTTGCAATTCATATAATTTTAGACATCACCAATCAAGGAAGGGGATTTAAAATGTGACGGAAAGAGGAGATTTATCCTTTTTAATTTGATGAAAATTTCAGTGGTTAAACGACTTATTTGAAATGCGGTACTGCAAAAATGAAAGAGGAAAATTTGGTAAACGAAGGGAAGAATGACAATGGTGGAGAAATAAATAACACATAGAGAAACCAACTAACCAGTGAAAAATACACAGTTAAATGTGCAATTAAACGAGTGCTTACCTGCAATGTGCCCAAAACCAGTGAGTACACAACCCTTGCTTGTGAGAAACTATTCAACTATGTCTAGCGTCTTCAGTAACTATCAAAGTTTTACAGCTGGTAAAAACCTAAACTGAGGGTTAATATCAAATTCCCAACTTATAAACTAAAAAATGTGTGCAATTCCAAACCCTAATATGGAGTTAATCTTCATATTCCTCGTAGATTTCCACATTAAATTCTCAATACATGCTTGCGGGCTTTAAGACCATGCAAACCAGAGTAGTAAATGCAGGTTTATCAACCTTCAAAACTTAAAAACATCGCTCATAAATACCAAATAACAAGGCATACAACCTAATCATCTAGTGTCCAAGGGAGGTGACTTCCATATGTAAATGCGAGAGATAGCCACAACAACAATCATTCAAAATAATGACAACCATCCAATGTAACACTTAAACACTACATGAAATGTTGACACTTTGTAACCAATTCAATATGGTCCCACATTGACGTCGAATGCACAAAGATCAAAATATTTAATTTTTGTCTCACATCAAATAAACATATGTGAATTTCCATAACAGTTTATATGATATGTCATATATTCGATAAACCTTTCATATCATATAACATTCATACCATGCTATAAATATAATATGTGTAGCATTCATAATCATAATATTGCACCGAAACATTCATCCATAATAATATGCTTTTGTAGACTATAATATGGCAATTTTTCATAATTATTTTAATAACTTGGGTCTATTTACAATCCAATATATGCTTATTTCAGAATAGTTGTTTTAGAAAAAATAATGGGGCCTTTTTAAATTTTTTAGAATAGAACGAATAAAACCCTTAAGTGATTGCTCACATGGTGTAGAGCAATCGGTGATGGGGTGCATTGTTAAGGCACTCCGTATGCAAGGTCACTGGTTCGAAACCCGTGGGTGGGATGGGCGGAGGAAAAAATAGAAAGATTAGGATTAGTCTAAACTACCAAAACAAAACCTATAAGTGATTAAATGGACTAAGAGATACCTTTTTGTTTAAAGGAAAATTAGGCGGAAAATTCAAAACAAACATGCTTACACATTGCAATCGCAAAATCGCATTGATAACATATGGCTTTTAAAGTCACTCTACATGATTTGCAATGTGAAATTAATAAAATACTTTAGTAAAGGAAAAAGGCTTCCACCCAAACGATATGTCATGAAAAGAAAACTGCGGGACCCACCATATCCAATAACCACTTTTTCCCACTATCAAATTTCTCCAAAATCGCGAATGCGATATCGCATCGCAAATTTCATACTTTCCTTTTCCCCACTAATATTTGAAGCCTAAAAAAGAAAAATAAAAAAACTTTAAATCTTCTAACTTGAACAGGGTTATAAGCACGAAAAGGAATTGATTGCAATTAGCAAGAAGTAGATATTTGGCATTCTAAGAAGTTCACACACAAATGGATCTGCAATGCGAAAATGTCACTATTTAAATGATTACTTGGGAACGTGAACCCACACTTTCTATTAATGCCACAACTTAACGGTTTAACAGCTTGAACCTCCAAATATGATTTGACCACAAGAGAATTAAATTTTTAGATTTTCCGTGTGCCAAGTTTTATTTTGCCATTATTTCCATTATTGTTACACTACTCTTCTATTATAACAATATTTCCCCTTTTTACTTATTATTCTTGATTTTTTCGCAGGCAAGTCCAAACAACCAAAGTTCCTTAGAAATGTCTGAGGCTGCGAAGAAATCCAAAAAGCTCATGGCTCCCACTAATCTTGTAGCTTTAGCTAGTGAAGTAACATAGATGCCCCCCTTATTCACAATTACAACATGCACATCAGAGAGTGGTTCTACTTCTTGGGAAGAAATGTACATATTATTTGAAGATGAGAAACCCCACATGCCCACAAGGTTGAGAGAAAAGCTACTATAGTGGAGGTCGACAACTCTTTTATGCACCAACTTACTACACACCCCAAGATTTTACCATATACAGACATGGTAAAATGGATTATTGACAACCTCAACCTTGGAGATAGAACTTTCCTAACAAGAAAAGATACAATGATAGGGTTGTTCAAAGCTAAATATTTGAAGAAAATGTACCACATTCCAGACCCTGATAAGGTGTATGATAAAAATTTCCTATCACAATTCTCCAAGGAGAATGAGCTACAATTAGACCCCATAAAGCAATGGAGGAGCAACCCTAACAAGCATAAATATGATGATAAGGGTATGTATTCCACTAATTCGCTTGTTGGTCCCTACTATTATATTTCTGCTATGATTTCTAGGATTTTTGGCCAACCCAATACCACTAAATTATCCATTGAATGGGTTACCCTTATGGATGTTGTTACAGACTCTTATATCTTGGACTGAGGAACCATTTTGTCAAATAATATTTCTACCTGTATTCTTGAATATGGAAAGAATCATTCCATTTCATCTAAAATTCTTCCCCTATTTTAAATGAGCACCTACATTATGGATGTAGTGTGTTTTACGTCAGATTTTCCAACAATGGGTTGGAAATGGACTACCCAAGACCCTACTCCCATTCATATCTATCACAGTATTCTATGGGAATCAAAATATGAAACTAATTTCTACAAGATCTTCCATGGAGTTATGCTCCCACTGTTTCAAGATGTGTTTGATGAAAATGCCCCCAGATTGTCCAAAGAAGCTCAAGCGGACTTCACCTCCATTGGAAGATGGTTTGGGGAAGAATTGTTCACTTATGTCAGATTTTTCGGGAGCTTAGCCCGACCACATATCCTACCATTATATGTTCCAAATAAACTTCTCGCGAGAGAAAACGCCTATTAGATTGTGGTTCATGGATTGACTAAGGTTTTGAAAGAAGCAAAGAAATCTTCATGGCCCTATTTTCCTATTCATTGTGGTGTCTATGCATTAGACAATTTCAAGCATGCAGGGTTAGAAATCAGACAAATCCAATGGTCAAAATTATTTACAATTTCCAATAGGCCATATGACCCAAACCAATTGCATTCAATTTCACAACCCAAGTGAAAATCAGACCATTTGTCCATGAATATGATGATTTTGATGACTTGTTTGAGTTAGTTGATACTTATTCTACAGTGGATAAATTAGCAACATCACGCCTCAATCTGGAACAACTTTCAAAGTTAAAGAATTACAGAAATAGAATATTAGAAGGGATTCCTATAAATATACTGAAGGTATCCCAACCTATCTCACAGAAGGAACAACAACAGAGAAAACAGGGAAAGGAACAACCCCCTAAGGATACTAAAGTCCTTAGTGGAACAAAAGAAGATAAGTATTTTGGAACTCAAACCAAAGATCCTATGTTTCCAAGTGACTTAGATGAAGTCTGGAAAGATTTTGATCAACAACTGAAAGGAGACCAAGGAGTGGAGATCATTGATCATAAAAAAAATAGAAACACCTCATAGTAAAAGTAAGAACCCATTTATTGTTGGGTCAGCTGAAAAAATCAGTTAAGATAGAGGAATTATAATTTATCCCAACCTATCCTACATCATAAATTGTGTTGAAAATTGAGGAAATACCTCCTTTAGATATATTTTACATCCCCATGAATAAATTTTTCATGAGCAGATAGAGAAAAATGAGAAGAACGGAACAATCACAAATCCTTTTTCCTGGGGATGTCTCTATGGAAGTAGTTTGGAAGGACTCGCAAGTAGATCCATCTCAGTATCTAACACGATTGACACAGTTTGCATGAGCATATGCATTTTCCACCATTGACAAAGCCATTGAAGTTCAGCAATTAGTCAAAGTAAAGGATGAAAGGATCCTTCAATTGGAACATGAATTTCTAGTAGAGAAGTAAAGTGTTAATCAGAAATTACAAGCACAAGTGTCACAACTCCAACAAATCTTGGATCGATTAAAGCTGCAGCACCAATCTGAAACTGGTGCTAAAAATACTCAGATACACCAACTACAATTCACTGTTGAACAATTGAAAGATAATCCTAAAGTAGATGAATTCAAGAAGGAAGCTTTGGAACTAAATACCCTATTGGCCTAAAAACAAGTAGTTTTCTGCCAAAAATTATCTAGCATTATTGAACTATGTGAAAAGAGCGATTCAATGATGAATCGAGTAGCTGACCAGAGGATCAACTTTGATGAAACTGATGACAAAATATCCCAATATGTCTCTTGGAAAGATACTGCTGAAGGCCAAAAGGCCAATCTTCCCATGACTGAAGATTCTGAAAAAGAAATCTTATTTATTGATTGGGATATACAGTTAAAACAGACTGAAAGGGGAATTTGGAGAGCCAGAGATGTTTCCAACAACATTGTTGAAACAGTTAGCCAAAATCTCATTGCTGGTAATATGATTGATAAATTCCCTTCTCGTTCTCTACCTATTGTAAAATATTTGATAAGAAAGTGGCAGGAAATTTCCAAGATGAAGGAAGAAATCATGAAGAAATTGGAGAAGCTAGACGGGAAAAAGTATTGGAAGCACTTGGTTAAGCCACATAGCCAATGGCTAATGTTGCATTGTCTAGCCGACACTTCCTCTTACATGATGCCTCCACTATCAAATGCGGTCTATACAGTACAATTGCGTGCCAAGCCAGACCAACCTCTTGGGGTTCAACCTATGATCAACATCCTTCATACGAAATAATGAATGGAAAAAGAGACAACGATGCAATCTTGAAGCGAGTCATCCCATCAAAATATGTTTATGTTTTAATTTCACTTAATTTAAGGAGAGTTGTTTAAACCTCCTCATCTCGTTGTGTAATTGTTATTTTTGTACTTTTATTTTATTATATAAACCCTTTCATGTATTTTAAGAAAAGGTCCTGAAATTTTAAAAATAAGACTTTACAGAAGTTGAAATTTTGTACTCTTAAAATTTTTCTTAATAGAAAAGGTTGGACCAAAGACTGCTTTTCAAATGAGAAAAATTAGCATATATATGGTACTTTTATCTTTATGTTGATATTATGTTTCAAATGAGAAATAGTTGATTTTCCTTATGATGTTTTGTTATATGTATCTTTTTAACACAATCCAACATTAATTCACTTATGAACATGTTTGATTGGCATTGTTTTATACATATTCAATACATGCAATAAATAGATGCGATATACACTTAATCAATTGATTTTATTAACTATTTAATCAAATCAATTATCTTAAATTTGTTTATATTTCTCTAAGTGTTTGTTAAACCTTCATTTGCATTCACTAAAAGATCGTCTTTTTTAAATCGCATATAACCAAAATATAATTCATCTCGGGATAGAGATAGGTATATATATTTTCTTTAAAACTTGTTGTCACTCCCATTCACCAAGTCATAGTCTGTTAAAATACCACCCATCAACCAAATTATATTTCATTACGAAATTGGTCCCATAAATCCAGTGGGAGCCACTGTCTCAAACGGATAAGGGATGGTTTTTAAGTCCCCGACTTGGTGGTTTTCCCCGATGTTGTTGCAATGATTTTCGAGGCAGAAAAAAATTTGGCGCTATAAGGAGGGCCACTAGACTATGAATGGCACCAAATATTAATCCAAAAAACAAATACCATCAAAGTGGTTGACCCGCCTCCAAATATCCTACAACTTCAAGTCCACGCTCAAAAACTCCTATCTATATATCAGAAGTTGTTCAATATTCTCCCAAGTCTCCTAGTTCAATTCCCAAAGAACTCTCCCATGATTATACCCCAGAATCACCTGAAGTACATACCTTAATAAAGAAATTTCTATTTCAGCAGAAAATCATGTGCTTTCTGAAGCCTCTGAAGGAAGTGTTACTTCAATTTTACAAGGCACTAGTGTATTAACTCGTTCTAAGAGTGAAAAACTTAGAATAACCCCATTTGAGTTTCATCTTCATTCCCATCGTAGGAAATATCTGACATGTGAGGCTCAAACATCCACTAGTGGGAGTCTTTCATCTTCTTCCCCTCAAACTCCATCATTTATTCCTCCTTCGGTTACATCTTCCCAGCCAATTTCTTCATCAACTCATATCTCTTCTTCTCAGTCTACAAGCATTGCTTCAAGCGGTACTAGTTCTGTGGTTGTTTCTTCTTCAACTACAACCACCTATGGAACTACCTCTTCCTCTTCAAATCCTTCTTTATGACAAATCAACCCTCTAATTCACACAATGGAAAATAGACCTCAGACGAATCTTGGACTTGTTCAATTACTAGGTCCTCTTCGTCCTTTAGCAAGCATCCAGAAATATGGTTGCCTACGTATAATCCAGATGAAGGTCTCCCTCCGGAAGAACATATCCATAATTTCATGTTGTCTATGAATCTAAATGATGTCTCTGAAGAAGATGTTGGAAATACTGAGAGGGGGGGTGAATCAGTATTCCTTTCAATTAGAGCATTAGGTTATCTTCAATTATTATCAGTGTTTGTACAATGATAGTAGCAAACAAAAGGAACACAAATGCACATAGTTTTTATGGTGGAAACCCACTCTGGGACAAAAACCACCTAATTCTTTTCTAATAATTCTTTAATATTCAACTCCAATTGAAAATAAAGCTCCAACTTCCTGGAATCTAGAAAGCATTCTTCTCCGGCTCCCCGCGGATGGATGTCCCAACTTTGAGATTCAGTAGTCAACTGAACGGATGCCCCAACACCCAATGAGCTACAACTCACCCTATCACCACCCTACAACCCTATAGAAGAATAAAAGAAGAATGGACTCCCGTACCAGGGAAAATGGTCCACTTTACAATGATATAGAATGATGTAGAAGAAGAATATACACTAGACCATAACCCCAACTTTGACACAACTACCTAATGATGATCCTATACCACCCGACACTTCCTCTTCAACTCTTGGTAGATAGACACTAGTACAATTTGTACAATAATGTATTTACAATGACTTAGTACAATGATACCTTTACAATGATTATATGCAGTGCTGCCCACTTGAAGAATTCATGTGATGAAATTCTTATTGTTGTTCTACACCTTGGCTACTACTCTTGTCTTGCTACCCTCTGCTGCACCTTTCTTTGCTTTGCTTCCCTATAAATTCAGGTCCTTTGCAGCCCTTGACAACACATGATCTATCTCTTTCTTTTCCTTCTAGGAGCTCCATATTGAATATGGTTTATCTCTGTTATTTAAAATCCCCAATATCTGATTTTTAGTCCTGTAGTAGTCCTCTGAGTCTTCTTTCCAATGCCATGGGTTTTACCCAATTTTGATTCTTCAAGGGAGAGTTATACCCAATATCTCACAATGCCCTAATTATGGAATGTTTCAGCGGAGATAACTTTTACAGCGTGCCACGTGTCATTGTTTCTTCATTTGGCTCTAAAATTGATAGAGTGAAAACTGAAATCTGTGCACTATCTTCTTCTTTTTACAGAATTCCAATCCGACACAGAGAGAGAGAGTTATGACGATTTTACCAAGGTCACTTCTTTGAGATGAATTTCGGGAGCCTGCAAAAACACTGACTTCCACAGATCATATCTCCGAACATATTATGCACCTTGATCTAAAATTTTCACAGCAGCTTCCTCAGAATTTCAGGTTCTCCTCATAAAAAATTCAGCTTTGGAACCTTCATATAAAAAACGTTAGAGCGAAAATTCCATGATGACCTGTTTCAAATGGTGAAATCCCTTACGTAAGGAGGAAATGAGGATCACAATTTATATAAATGCTTAGGTTGAGAGGGGCTTCAACAAGTGAACGTGGGAGGGATTTTAGGAGCTTAAAAAATATTAATTATGACTTTTCAATGACCCATGCCACAACACTATGGGGTTTTAGCCCACTAACTGGGGGTATAAAATTCAAACATGAATATCTCTCAAACCGTGAAGAATTACATGGCGTGCCATATATCAACGGAAACATCTCGACAAGTAGAAACCATCAAAAGAATTATTGACCTAGAATATCTTAATTTGGTAGGTTAAAATTCCCATGCAATAATGGGTTAGCCCCTGGTGCTACTTGGGTTTACATCAATGATAACCGATGATCAACAATCTCCCCCTTTGGCATTGATGGAAACACAAGTACTCCCCCTGCGATCATGACACCTCTTCCTACAACATTCTCTCCCCCTTTGAAATCAATGGCAAAGGGTAACTCCCTCTGACACACAACCATCCTGTGGACCTGTACACACTTCCACTCCCCTTTATATTCTGAATAAGGAAAATCTAATGAGAACTTGGGAGAATCCAAAGCTTCTGGTGAAGATATTCCAACTCTTCATGAGTACTCTCATGATCATCAACACTTCCTGCCCAATCTGCATTTGTAAAGGAATTAATAATGAGATTGTTACCGTTGGGATACCACAAGCCATATTCTGTTGTTCCCTTTAGATATCGAAGAATTATTTTGATGGAAATAATATGTGATTCTTTTGGTGCTACTTGGAATCTTGCTACTTGTCCAACTGCTTGCATAACATCTGGCCGGGAGGCTGTTACATATAGAAGACTACCAATCATAGATCTGTACAACCTTTGATCCACATCCTTAGATGAGTCGTCTATGCTCAATTTGCAACCTGTTACCATTGGAGTAAGAATGGGTTTGCAATCTTCCATTTTAAATTTCTTGAGCATTTCCTTGATGTAATTTGCTTGACATATAAATATTCCTTTCTCTTGCTGAGATATTTGAAGCCCTAAGAACTATGTCAGCTCACCAAGTAAAGACATCTCGAAATCACTTTGCAACTTTGTAGTAAAATTCTTACTTAGTCGATCATCATTGCTACCAAATATTATATCATCCTATTTAGCTATTAGACATGCTTTAGTTTCTTCATCCAGAACATATATGTCGTTTGGAGCTCGACTTGCTGTAGCCACAATTTCACCATACATGCCTTTCCTGATTTCACATTTTGTGGAATTGAATAATATTGTGTGTCCTTGATCACACATTTGTCCAACACTGAGCAGATTGTGATTCATGTTTTCAACCAATAGAACATTCTTGGCTAGAGCATCTTTGCTTCTGAGAGTGAAAGTACCTGATCCTATAACATTTGAAGATCCATCATTTCCAAAGGACACGGTTCCATCCTTCTTCTCCTTCAAAGATAAAAATTTATTTCTATCTTCAGTCATATGCATTGAGCAACCGCTATCAACATACCACACATCTTTGTTTTTTTGAGCCTTGAAAGCGAGAGCACAATTATCAGTCTTCTTCTTCTTCCATGTTCGTTCGTTCTGTGGCTTCGAAGATTCTTCTAGAGGATTTTCAAGTCTGCAGTCTTTGGCTATGTGTCCAAAGTTTCGACATTTGTAACATTCAATATTATTTCTTAAATGTTCAAATCTATTGATGTTTCGCTGAGCCCTGGGAGGTTCATATTTCATAGATCTCCTGGAATTGTATTTGTTCCTAGGGTACGTGCGACATTCTACAGCTTTATGACCAAATTTTCCACATAAATAACAGTAGCCATAAAAAATATGTTGGTACCTAGATGGAAATTTTCGTCAAGGAATTGTCTTCCAATGTTGTTCTTGTGAATCTTGTCCAGTGAAGTCTACATGCATGTCAAATCTCATAGGTTCATTGTATTTTGTTGTAGAAGGTCCCGCTTCTTCTTCTTTGTAACCGATACTAGTTCTATCATTGTAAGATCGTTGATTATTGAAGAGTTCTTCCAATGCCCTTGAGTTGTTGGCATAGTTTTAGATAGTTTTTCCTTTCTTCACTTCCTCACGCAACGAGACTACTTCGGCTTCTAATTCTTCCCTTTCTTGGTTGCTTTCTTCCAACTTCTTTTGAAGTGACTCTTCAATGCATTTATGTTCTTCAACTTCAATTTTGAGACCTTGAACCTGTTCTTCAAGAGTATTGGAACGGATCTTCTCTAACTTGAGATATTTTATAACCTTGATTGCTTCCTTATAAAATTATTTTATGGTCAATCCTTCTTCTTCATTGTTTTATACCTGTTGTTTATTGTGCTTGGCCATAAACAATAATCTCTCATTGGCTTCTTCTTCATTGTCATTGTCTTCATCGGATGATGAGCTATCTTCTTTAGAGAGAAAGTTCCTTTTGGATCCTTGCTTGTTGAATTTCTTAAAGCCTTTCTTTCCTTTTGAGTTTCCATCACTTCTGTTTGGAAATTTTGCTGCGAAATGCCCAACCTCATCACAGCCGAAACATATCAATGGAAGTTTACCTTTGAATTTTCCCTTACCAATTTTTAGTTTTCTCGTGAAGTAAGCATATTCTTCATCTGAAAGACCTTCTTCATCATCTCCCTTTTCTTCACACTTGCAGGTGCATGTCTTTTCAATTGAAGGTTGTTTATCCTTATTGGTTTTCTTAGATGCAACGAACGTAGTTTCTAGATGCAAAGTACCCTCTTCTTCATCAAGTCTCATTTCATATGCTATGAGAACTCCATGTAATTCCTCTTTGCTGAGTTTGTCCAGATTTGCACTGTATTCTAAGACAGATACCTTTGGGTTGAATCTCCCTGGTAACGTTCTAAGAATCTTCCGTATAATAGTCTTCTCATCAACTGGCTCTCCCAATCCTTCCAGAGTATTGGTTATTTCATCGACGTATTGAAAGTATGCAGCAATGTTGCAATCTTCTTTCATTCTGAGTTGCTCAAATTTTGCTCTATAGATTTGAAGCTTTGCTTCTTTGACATTTGAGTCACCTACATATATATTCTCAAGCTTGTCCCATACATTTTTGGTAGTTTTACAACCCAACACCTTATGATAAGAAGATTCAATAAGTCCACTGATAATAATATTCTTTGCTTTTGCATCATTTACCAAATTCTTCTTACCTTGTTCATCCGTGGTTGATGTAAATCCATTTTGAACAGTGTCCCATACTTCATAACCTTGTGCCAAGAGATAGACCTCCATTCCTCCTTTCCAGAGTGCATAATTATTTTCATTGAACAGAGGTACACCATTCTTGGTATGCTCCATGACCTCCTTCCAGCTGTTAAACTGCTATTGAAGGAACCAAGCTCCGATACCAATTGTTGGAAATACTGAGAGGGGGGGGTGAATTAGTATTCCTTTCAATTAGAGCATTTGTTAATCTTCAATTATTATCAGTGTTTGTACAATGATAGTAGCAAACAAAACGAACACAAATGCACATAGTTTTTAAGGTAGAAACCCACAGTTTGGGACAAAAACCACCTATTGTTTTTCTAATAATTCTTTAATATTCAATTCCAATTGAAAATAAAGCTCCAACTTCCTAGAATCTAGAAAAGCATTCTTCTCCAGCTCCCACTGGATGGACGCTCCAACGCCCAAGATTTTTCTGTAGTCAACTGAACGGATGCCCCAACACCTAATGAGCTACAACTCACCCTAGCACCACCCTACCACCCTATAGAAGAATAAAATAAGAATGGACTCCCGTACCAGGGAAAATGGTCCACTTTACAATGATATATAATGATGTAGAAGAAGAAGATACACTAGACCATAACCCCAACTTTGACACAACCACCTAATGATGATCCTAGACTACTCGACACTGCCTCTTCAACTCTTGGCAGATAGACACTAGTACAATTTGTACAACAATGTATTTACAATGACTTAGTACAATGATACCTTTACAATGATTGTATGCAGTGCTGCCCACTTGAAGACTTCATGTGATGAACTTCTTGCTACTGTTCTACACCTTGGTTGCTTCTCTTGTCATGCTACCCTCTGCTGCACCTTGCTTTGCTTTTCTTCCCTAGAAAGTTTGGTCCTTTGCAGCCCTTGACAACACATGATCTAGCTCTTTCTTTGCCTTCTAGGAGCTCGATACTGAATCTGGTGTATCTCTGTTATTTCAAATCCCCAATATCTAATTTTTGGTCCTGTATTAGTCCTCTAAGTTGTCTTTCCAATGCCACAAGTCTGACCCAATTTTGATTCTTCAAGGGAGAGTTATACCCAATATCTCACAATGCCCTAATTATGGAATGTTTCAACAGAGCGAACTTGTACGGCATTCCATGTTTTACTGTTTCTCCATTTGGCTTCTAAAATTGATAGAGCGAAAACCAAATTTTGTGCACTATCTTCCAATTTTTACGGAATTCTAATCTGATACAGAGAGAGAGAGTTATGACGATTTTACCAAGGTCACTTCTTTGAGATGAATTTCAGAAGCCTGCAAAAATACTGACTTCCATAGATCATATCTCAGAAAATATTGCGCACCTTGATCTGAAATTTTCACAGAAGCTTCCTCAGGATTTTGGCTTCACCTCATAAAAATTTCAGCTTTGGAAACTTTGTAGAAAAAAATTTAGAGCAAAAATTCCACAATGACCTGTTTCAGATGGCGAAATCCCTTACATAAGGAGGAAATGAGGATCACAATTTATATAAATAATTAGGTTGAGAGGGGCTTCAAAAAGTGAACATGGTAGGGATTTCAGGAGCTTAAAAAATATTAATTATGACTTTTCAATGACCCATGCCACAACCCTATAGGGTTTTAGCCCACTAACTAGGGGTATAAACTTCAAACATGAATATCTCTCAAACCATGAAGAATTACGTGGCGTGCCATATATCAATGAAAACATATCGACAAGTATAAACCATCAAAAGCATTATTGACCAGAATATATTAATTTGGTAGGTCGAAATTCCCATGCAATATTGGGTTAGCCCCTTAGCCCCTGGTGCTGCTTGGGTTGACATCAATGACAACCGCTAATCAACATAAGATTGTGTAGTAAGATTTTTTCCCTATACTTTTCAAGGATCAACTCAATAATGGTACTTTTCATTACCACCGGGAAATATTACTAGGTCAAACATATTTGGGGAACAATTTATGACCAAATTTGGTGATGATCGTACAACTACTACTCTCATCAATAATCTTTCAAATATTAAAGAAAATTCGGGTGAAAATTTTAAATATTTCAATTTCAGATTTAAAAAATTTCTCAATAAGATCCCAACTACATCTAAACCTGGTGTAGACGTACAGATTGAATGGTATATATCCTCTCTTCCTTCTAATATAGAAATTTTTATAGATAGAGCCAATAAAGCTACTTTGGTAGAAAACATGAAAGAAGCCCTTTCTGTAGAAAATAAAATTCTTGCTTTAGAGAATAAAAATTCCCAGGAATATATAAAAACTAAAAAAGACACATTTAAGGATGAACCCAAAAAGAAAACATATAAGGATCCTTGCGATCTTGAGGGATTACAAAAGGTTCTCAAAACTAGGTCAAATGACATGGTAGAAATAAAAAAATAAGTAGATGAATCTTCTTCGAAGAAACCGTTCAGATCTTTGAAGAAAACTCAGGCTCCAAATTCTCAACCCCCAAATGTAATCTCTAATGTTGAATCAGATCAAGATGAAGGTGAGGATGAAAGGATATTATCCACAAATGAATCAGAGGATGAAGAGTTTGTTGAAGTTCATGGATTATGGTATTTTATTCTTCCTACATCTGATAATGAAGATGAACATGAGGCACTGCCAGTTAGCACTAGAAGTAAAAAATCTACTAATCTCCCTCGATCTCCTCAAAAGCAGAAATCCTCAACCCCTGTTGTTAAAGATAAAAAAATCAACAAAAAGACTCCTTCTCCTCAATCAAGCCCAACTTCTTCTACCTATCCATCTACATCAAAGACCTTAGTAGTATTAGATACCATTGAGTATAATATAGTGGAAGATATGAAGAAATTTAAAGCAAATATCTCCATCTATGAGGTAAGTAAATTAAAACAAAAGCAGAAAATCATACTCAAATAATTGAATTCAGTCCCTGCTTCACCCTTACCTGTGCCTGTTACTTCTAAAGCCTCAAAAGGAGTAGGAAAACCTCCCATAGATTCATTTGAAAATATCGATGCAACTGATGTTATCCCAGTTGTAGATAGATCCAATTTGCACACCCCTCCTTTCCTGTTATATAAATTGTAATTACTATGATGGAATTATCTATTTTTGGAACCTCCAATATTTGTGATCACACCATTGTTAGAGTTAGAAGGTATTTTTGAAACAAATATTGAGACTTTTGTGCCTTCAATACCAATGCTTTTGATAATTGCTCTCACAACTCATAATTATTTGTACACCATCCTCTTGTCCGTAAATTGTTAGAAATTACATAGTGAATTTTCACATCCATAAATTGTTAGAAATTCCATAAAGTGTTATAAATTCCTAAGTACATGCTCGTGTCCATAAATTGTTATAAATTCCATAGTAGATTCTTATGTCCATTAATTGTTTTTTTAAACCAAAACTAAGAAATATTTATTATACAAAACTATAGCATAGCTAATAAAAAACATATAAATGCTACCAATTGAGGGTCTTCCAAATCTTGTAGATTTTGAACATTTTTCCTTCTCCATTTAAAGATATAGGAGGAGATAAGGTCTATTTTTAGAGTCTTTTCTCACCAAATTCCTAAACATAAGGATGGATTCTTATAAATTTATTACAAATAATTTAACATAATCAAAACATAATTGTCAATTGCGAGTTTAATACTTATTTGAAGCATGGTAAATTCAATAGATGACTGATGTTGAGAGAGGGTATTCTTTTATGCCTCATAAGTCACTCGTTTCATAATATTTCCTTCCATTGTGAGAGAAGGGGAGAGATTTGGAGATTTATTTAGGATTTAAACTAGGGATATATAATATTCAAAGCAAACCTTCGGTGACTAACTCTAATTCCTTTTCTTCTTCCTATTGTCTTTCCCCTTCTTCCTTCTCTGATTTCTTTGCATCCTCTTCATCCTCCTTTCCATCCTCTAGTTTCTTTTTTTTCAAAGCATTAGTCTCAAACTCCTCGAATGATGGATTTGTGTCATTATTACAATGTGTTGATCTAAATTTGGGTTCAATTATTAGTTTCTTTTCCTTTTTAGCTTTCTAATGGATGTCTTATGGATTTATTGAACCATCAACGTTCCCAATAACTTCAAATTGGTTATTTCTTAATGCAGTAAAACCCTCTTAAAATTTATTTTATTATGGTGGCCCCTTACACTATGGATTTATGTACTTGCTTAATACCATCTTGAACTTGGGTTCATTTATTCACTATTGTTTTGAATGAGGTTATTCCTCTTAGAATTTTGGACATCTTTTGGAAAAATGTCCATGAACATGACAATTATTGCACTTGAATGGAATTTTTTCATAATATAACATTTGATGATGGCTGTGACGCATATATATTTATCTTCAAATCTTTTGGGACCCCTTCTCCAAATCCACTTCCATGCATGTTCATTGTTCTTTCATAGGAAAAAAAAAATATTTTTGGTTTTTCTTAGTCAATGAATGTACCCAATTTATTTCCAATGTCTCTAAGAGTGCAATCATCCATAAAATTAGAGGGAGATGATTTCCTCTTCTACATTTAATATTTAGGGGCCATAGGAATAGATACATTCCTCTAGATCTCATAAAATTGTTCCATATTTAAATATTGAATCATGTTCTTCTTTATTGAGAAAAATAAAATAAAATAGCCATGGATGCACACAAAAAAAAATTCCTATCCTTTAATAACCTGATAAAATGAGGGCTTTCCCTCTTGGCTCAAGAGATGAGAGATCCATCTAATCTAATGCATGGTTTCCAATCATTTTAGAAATATCCTTTGTTGGGGCAAATTTATTTTATTTGGGTTAAGATACCATACCAAAGAGCAAAAAACATCCATTTCTAAATTATATCCATATCTCATTTTGATTGTATGGTTTGATTTCTACAAGGCGTGATGGCAAGCTTCAATATTTCTAGAATTATACTTCAAACTTCGTTTATTTATGACCTTACATTATTGAACGCATAACAAGAGATGTAGTCCTATTCTATCTCTCATGGTGACAACTTAGCTCCAGGAAATTGGGTAATAATTAGGGTAAGCCCTAGCCACATACGAGATATTTTCCCTTCTATTTTCCCATCTTGGAAAATTATGTGCCCTTCATGTCCATAAATTGTTAGACATGTAATGCAATGATGATATTTTTCTTAGAGTTGGTGGTATCTTTGAAGTAAATATTAAGACTTGGCTTCCCTTAATGTTAATGCTTTTAGTAATAGCTCATGTAATAAAGAATTGATTTTATACAATGCTCAGGTTCATAAACTGTTGTTGTTGTTGATTATCATTCAGTAAGACTAGATTTGGCATATCAAACCTTAAGATAAATTGACATAGAATTATTTGTTTATCTTTAGCATTTCATTTCCATGATAAAAAAGATTAGAGAGAAGCTTTCATAAAATCATTGGTTTTGATGAATTAACAAGCTATGAAGATCAATAGCGTTACAAATATTTTGAAATTAAAATCTAATGTGAGTATCAAATATTCTCAAATAAAATTATTTTCATCCTCAACCCTCTTAATATAAAAAATATGACAAACTCTTTCACTCCACATCTGATTTTAAGATTTTTCTAACACTCAATTTCACTATGAAACTTTTGAGAGTTATTTTAGCAATATTGAATTTCTTTGAAAATGTAATTTTAATATTCTAAATTAGATTTAATAATCGCTTTATACTAAATTAATTTTAACTTATTAGTCTTTAGTTAAAACAATTACTATTATCTTTAATGTTCCAATTAGTTATATGGGTTGTGAATAATATTTGCCCAAATTTTACAATATTTCCAAACAATTAACTAAAATGATTTTTTTTTTTAATTCAAAACATTATTTAATTACTTTTTGATTAGATGAAAAAGGTGATGTGATATGTTTTGAAAAAAATATTAAATTTTTCATTAAAAAAATTAAAAATACAATACATATTTTTTAATGTTTTATTAAGTTAATATAAGGGAAAGTGCAATTATTTTGCCATAATTTATCTCTTATACATTTTGGAGGTTCTTCTGGTATATCTCCTAGTCTATTTTCCCAAAATCTAGAACGGATTGTTGGAATCGCAAGTTTGAGTTGTGACTCCATAATCCAAATGTCCTGGGTTTGTTCATAGATTTGAATCCATATATGCAATCAAAAATCAATTTTAAACAACAAAGATGAAGATTTAACCAAAAAGAAAAAATTGTTGGATTTCAGCCAAAAACTCCAAAACATATAATGTTTAGATAATGCCTTATTTAATTAATTTTAAAAGCAAATACATTTATTAATAAATTTGATTATAAATATTTAATTACAATTGAATATTATTATAAAATCAAATACATTTATTAATAAATTTAATATATAAATATTTAATTACAATTGAATATTATTATATTGATATAGAGAAAATAATTAATAATTATAATTCAATATAAATAAATTTCACTTTATTATATTAATTTCAATTGATCATAAGAATTATATGTTAAACTTAAACTATATTATATTATTTGGATGGCTCTAAAGGAACCCCTTTCGCAGCTAGGGTTTTTAGTCTCCATTCTAAGTTTCTACTTAAATCCTTTTGTGAACCTCCCTTGTTCTCCACTCTCATGAATCCCTTCTCAAGCCTTATAATTAATGGATTGTTTCTAGGACCTAATGGATTATACATCAGATCCCCTAGAAGGTGTAAGTATCTGGAGGGACCCGTACCTCTATTGATCACACCCTCTTTCCACCCTCTTATCACATCCGATTTCGACCCTAATGTAAGATTGATTCCTCCATGTCACTCTACAAAGTGATGGCAAGAGTTGCTCCCAACGTTGTCGGGCGAGATGTTGTCATGGGAAGTTTTTCCCTCACCCTCCCCTAGGTTTCTACCTCATCCCCATCTTCAATGCGGTAGTTGTATGTCTCTATCTACTACCTGTACCCCCTTATTTTGAATGGTCCTCCCCATGATCCTCGCTAGAATATTCCCTACTTCCTTCCCCAAATGTCTTGGTGTGGATCTGTCCTACCTCTTCATTGAAAAATTTCCTCCACTCCCCTTTTTCTAGATTCTTTAACACTTTTATCACCCAAAATATGCTCAGTGTTGGAGACAGGCCCATAAATAAGGTTTACCTTACCCCCATTCCACTTGGCTAGACAAAAAAATACTCTAAAAAATGCATTAAATGTATAGTTGAAAAACCCTCACCGGTCTTAGACAAGGAGGTCAAATGAATGAAATCGAGGACATGGAGGAAAAATTAGTGTTCGGCTATGTCACCAGTTGTAGAATGTCTATGGATGTATTACATTGATGGACTGATATCATCTTGAAACCACTGTATAGGTACTATCTATTGGACATTGGATAAATCAATGCTCCACATGTGCTTCGCGACATGGACTAACCGCCTCTCGTGGATCCTTATCTCTAGTGATGTGATTGTTTACTAACACCTACGGGTTTGGTCTAACAGCAATCATGATTCCCATCAAGTGGTATCAGAGCGTAGGTCACGAGTTCGATACACATCCCGCTCGCGTTGGGGGGGGAGATTGTTGGACATTAGATTAACCAACGCTCCCTATGTATTTCGCGACATGGACTAATTGCCTCTCATGGATCCTTATCTCTGGCGATGCAATCATTGACTAATATCTGTGGTTTTTGTTCTAACGACAATCATGATTCACAACACTCTCCCTACTACATCCTATTCACCAAGGGTTGGATGGGCTGGTTGGCACAAAATGTCGAAGATGCATGGAAAATTATAGCACATAAATGGACTTGGGGCACTGAGGCCCTCTTGTTGAAAAAATGGAATGACGATTTTGATGCACAAGTTAAAAATCTAGAGCTTTTGCCTATTTCCTCCCATATTTTGGTCTAAGAGTGTTTTCGAGGAGGTTGGAAATTCCCTAGGGTTTTTCTTTGAAGCAAGTTTATCTTTCAAATACACATGAATCATGGTTATTCCTAAAATTTAGTAGGTTTAAATATGTAATTGGGGCTTCTGGATACCATCACCATCATTGCATGTCAAATGACCCATAGGAAATCCATTTATTACAAAGGCATTTTGTTTAAATGATCTTGTATCCATGCCTATAGTCATTTAAGTAGAGACTTAAACATTGGAAAATTTTCAAAGAAAATAAGGATGTGGAAGAATGAATTCTACTCAATCACTCTACCTCCATCACTTGAAAATATCCATTAGACTCATCAAGGGCTCCCAAGGAAGAAAATATTCCATCTCAGTCTTCTACACTCATGGAGCCCTATGTTTCTAGGTTGATGGTGTAAGTCCCTTCCTCTCAAATATTTCTTGGGAATATGGATATTCAAGCTTCGACGTTGGCATTTGTGCAAGTCTTGGCAACACCTAATCGCATTTTGGAAGCTACTTCTCTCCCAGGTATGGGTTCCTCAATCCCTTCCATTACAACTAAAGGTGTATTTTTAAATTATTATTTTTTTATGGCTTCCTCTCCTCTTGTTTCCACTTTTTTCCCTTTATTCCTATTTTGGGTATTTATTTACCTATTCACCCCTCTTCTCTTCTCACATACCTCCATAGATCCTTCCATCCCTTCTCCCTCACTCTTGTGGGCTATATCTCTCTGTCCCCTTCCCCTCGTTTCTGGTCCCCTCTTACATCCCTTCCTATCTGCCCTCCTTGATACAAACGTTTTTCTTTGATTTTCCACTCCTCGCCCCCTCCCACTAAATCTCTTCCTCCCCCTTCAAATCCTAGTGGTGAGTTTGGTCTCTATGCAGACCTAACTACCCACTCCTTTTTCAAGAGTTGAAAATATTTCTTGTCCAAAGCTCAGCGAAAGGCACATCTCAAAATTCAAGCTGGAAAACAGTCTTCCATCAAAAGGGTGCTTAGAGCATCTATCCCTCCATTAGTTCCCTCATGAAATTTATTTCTTTAAACTGTAGGGACCTAATCAGCCCCTCAAAAAAATTGGCCTTGAAGAGACTTTTTGATCGTTGCTCTCCTCAATTCTTTTTCCTCTAGGAAACGATGCTAGAAGGTGTAAAATCCTTATATGCTTTGTAGTTTATCCTTCCAAATTGGGAATTTTTTACTATTGATGTTATGGGGATGGAATATAAATTTATTGCACCTAAACTTAGCATGGTCCTCAAGGTATTTTCCAAGAGTAGACCTTCTTTTTGTGGACCTAAATTCCTCATTTAATTTCATAAATGTTTATGACCTATATACTAACCGATAATAATTTTGGTATGTTATTTCTCGTCTACCTATTTTCAACATTGATCAGGTTATACGAGGCGGGGATCTAAATTTTAATTCATAAAATTCTGAATTCTAAGGGTCTTCTGTAAGACTTGATCCCCTGTCTGATTTCATGGTCTCCCTCCTTGATGAACTCAATATTTGTGACATTCTCCCAGCTAAGCTCTTTCCAACCTAGTTAAACAATTGCTCAATATTAGCAAGAATAGCAAAAATATTGGATAGATTTCTTATATCTGAAAGAACCCATTCGATTCAAGATTAAAAATAAAAAAATGGTTGGTTATTGGGGAAGCTTGGACCACACACCTATCTTCTTGGATTTAGACTCCTTTCCTGAAAAACTTCCCATCCCTTTCAAGCTAAACCCTTGTTGGCTGGAGGATCCCTTTTTGTTAACCCTACTAAAATATACTTGTACCCCTCTATCCCCCAATTCCCCTAAATCCCCTTCCATCTAACTCCATGTGAATATCAAAAAATCCAAGGAAATCAATGGAGATTGTGCCAGAAAAAAAATGGAGGAATCCTCAAAATCCCTCTTTGATACTAAATAAAAAATTCAATCCCTTTGCAATCTACTTCCCTCCCATGATTCTTTGGATGACATTCATGATCAAATATAAGTTATAGAGAAATATAAGAGGAATTTCCTTATTTAAAGGGAGAAGGAATGATGTTTAAAGAGTTTAGCTATTTGGATCTCAACAGAGGATGATAATACCAAGTTCTTCGATAAAGTGTAAAACCATAAGAAAACTATAAATACCATTTGGGGTATCACAAGACCTTACAGTGCTTTTTCCATCTGTTACTATGATATTTCCTTCGAAGGAGCTTCCTACTTCAAAAATATTTTCCACTAGGAAAATCGAGTCACTATTGAGTAGGTCATCCAAGTAGCCAAGCACTTTCGCCATTTTAGGGTGCGAGAGGATAATAATATTCTTATGGAGGAGATATATAAGAAGGAGTTGGAATATATCTTACATAGTTTCCAGAAGTACAAGAGTCTGGGACCAGATGGTCTTCCAATTGAATTTTATATCAAATTTTGGGACTTCATATGTGATTATATACTCTTTATGGTTCAATAATCCCATTCTTCTGGTCAAATGTTGGGACCTTTAAACTCTACCTTTCTATTCCTTATTCCTAAATCAAACAACCCTACTTCATTTGATCACTTTCGACCTATCTCCCTTTGTAATTCCATTATCACAGAAATCAACGTTATATGTCTGAAGCATATTCTCTCTCACCATATCTCTTCTGAATATTTTGGTTTTCTCATGGATAGGTAGATTCACGATGCCATTGGACTAGACTAGGAAGCTCTCCATTCCATTCACCGCTCTAAACAAAAAGCCAATTTTCTGAAATTTGATCTCTCAAAAGCATTTGATCATGTAAATTGGATTTATATTCGTCTCTTATTAATCCACCTAGGTTTTTCATTATTGTTTGTCTCTTGGGTTGTTAACTACATATCTTCACTCTCTTTTTTAGCTCTAATAAATAGAGTTACCTCCCCTTTCTTTAATGTTAAACGAGGTATATGCCAAGAATGTCCTCTCTCACTGCTATTTTTTCTCTTTTTTGTGGAAGGCCTCAGCAAGATGATCTCATCAGTTGTTTTCTATGGACTCTATAAAGGCATCATAATTTCTACAAAATGTTTTCTAATCCACCTTCTCTTGTGGATGATATCCTCATTTTTTTAAATGGGGACCTTCATCATGCCACCCACCTCCAGTATCTCCTAGAGATGTTTATTTAGGCCACTGATATGCAAATAAACAGGAAAATGTCCTCCCTATACAATTATGTTATCCTGAGACATGGTCTGCCCTATTTTGAAAAAATTCTCCGAACTTAAAAAAAATGCATTGAAAACGGGATTAAATACCTAGGGTTCCCTTTGAAACCTTACAATTTTTAGATTCAATATAGAGCATGGTTACTGGAAAATTTTGAAAAGAGAATAAGAATCTAGATAAATTGTTGGTTGTCCTGAGTTGGCCACCTTGTGCTTTGTAAATTAGTCATCAAAGAAATTCCTATTTTATGGGCCTCCTTGGCTTGGATTCCTAGGGGAATTTTAGCAAAAATCCAACATATTTTTTTCATATCCCTCTGGTACAAAAAACATGAAAATCATACCTTTGTGCTACCCACCTGGAATTTCATTTCTCTTCCAAAATATTTAGGAGGTTGTGGGATAATCCCTCTCTTGAATTTTTCTCAATCCCTAGCAGCAAAAGGTGCATGCATATTATTCAAGGATTTTTTCTATGGGTGTCCACATTGGCACAAAACTCTGGACTGGATCCACACTCCCACAAAATCTCACAGAAATCCATCCATTGCCTCAAAATTTATTCTCAAGTCTTTTTAGATCAAGGGGAACCACTTATACTAAAATGTGGGCAATGGTCATAATATCATAATTGGAAAATAATTGTGGATAGGTAGCCTTCACTAGCATCGCCTACCTAATCCCTTAATATAAAATCTATCAGACAAACATATGTTCACCCTAAACCAAGTTTGAAGAGGCTCTTCATGTATTTTGGTTGTTGATCTTTGTTTAGAGGGAGAGGATAAAATAGCCTAGGAAAATACACCAAGGCCCTAAAATTATCAAACATTTTCTTGACTAAAAATTTGTACCATTTTATCTTGACAAAGAGCTCGCATGAGAGATATGCATTGAAATATGGATATTTACCTCAAATCCTAGAAATAGAAAATCCCTCGTGGTGGCAGTACTTAGTTGTGCCCCAAAAATATATTCTATTTATGTGGCTTATGTTAAAATTAAAAATTCCAACTTGGGACACTCTTCAAAGACACTATTTCAGGTTCCAAACATTTTTATGCTCTGTAAATCTAAAGCAGAATCAATCTCCCAATTATTTATCAGTTGTCCCTTCAAAATTAGGTCTGGAATGAAGTAAACTGCTCATACCCTCAAGCACTAGAATGGAAGGAAGGAAACATATCAGATGTTTAAAACCTTGTATCTTTAGTTCTCTACCTGATATCTTAAAGGGATTTCATTTGTGTGTTAGCTGGGGAATTTATCTCAAGCACAATTCTACAATATTTAAAGACTCCTCCCAAAATCCTCTCAAAGTATCCTCTAAAAGTCTGACTATCTCTTATTATTTATCCTCCTCATCTTCTCTCTCTTCTCCATCCCCCTTATCCATGTTGAAATCCTCATTTATTTTGCATGGGGTTTTTTAAACGATGTTTCCCAAGGATCCCCATCTCTTGGTAGTTTTCGTGGGCTTTTACATCTCTCTCACTCCCATACTCTCTCCTTCTCCTCCAACATTGGCCTCACTACAAATAATAATAACATTGGCCCTTTACATTATCAGCCTTTTAGCCATCTCAAAAAAAAATCCATTCCCTTCACATATATGGATATTCGCATGTGATATCCCATTTTGTAAAATTCTCTCTTGTAAACATTTCTAAATATTTGTAATTATTATTTTGAAATGTAAACATAATGAATTGGTTGAGGGAAAAGTGACACATATTTTGGGGCTTTGGGTTGAGGAGGTCACTTGGGAAATTTGGAGGAAGTATCCCATTTAATGAAAGATATGGGACTGAATATTTTTAGCTTTTAATGAAGCTAATTGAGAAATAAATGTTTGTTGGAAGAAGTGTATGGACTTCTCCAAGAACAATGACAAGCCCATACTTTCTTGGGAAAATTTTACAAGGAAGAGGACAGGAATTAAAAGAAGGAGGGATAGGTTGGCAGGATTTATTCTAACTGGTAGTAATTTTTGAAGGAATTTTAACCTAAAGATAAATAAAGGGGAGATATTTTTGAAGGGGAGTAATATAAGAAAAATAGGAAAACTATAGCAAAAAGAAGAGAATTATCAAGGGAGCGGTGTGAGGAACTTACACAGGTAACAACAACTCGAAAAGAAGGGAGGAGATTTGTGTGGAGGAATGGAACGCTAGAGAGCCAACATTGGTTTCTATAGAAGACTTTCTAGAGGATGAATTTTGGTTTTAAGTAGAGGTAGAGGATTTAGTGGATTCCTCTTAGGTGAAGGTGAGAGGCTCTATGGATTTCCAGTTTGTTGGAGGTCATATTCCTTTAGATTCTTGGTAAAAGAGTATCCACAGTGTCTACCTATGTTCTTATTCAACTCTTCATTCTTGTTATATAGTATTTTTTTCACACTCCACTTTGTGTCTTCATGCCACCAATGTCGCAAAATATTTTCTCCATCAAACATGCCTAGAACATCCTTGAAGAAGTGAAAGAAGAATTGATTTAAAATTATTCTGGAAATATTGTCAAAAACACTGTTTTACAAGCCTAGCGTGATTTTCACCACTACTGACCCGTGATTTTCACATTTTTCAAAACATATGTCTAGTGCTGGAAGCATGACCTTTATCTGGAAAATTCACACTGGTCCTCTTCGAGCAGTTTTCCCAAAATGGAGGAGAATATTCCCTTACAAGAATCATCGAGAATGACAACGTGGTTTTAGTTTTTTGATGATAGGGGAGATAGCTCCCATTCATGGCCATGGATCCTCATTCCATGGATATTTCCCTTAAGATTTGGAACTCATGCCACCTTTTATGGATCCTCAACTCCCTCTGCTTCCCTATAAATGAAACCCCTACCATCCACTTTGGTTGGTTTCCATCCTATGAGCTTAAACATGCCTAATTGTTACCCATTTGTCAAGGAGGAAGTTGTTTGAAGAGTTGAGGCTAGGACTTTGAGTCTCACCTGAAGGAGGTGTCCAACATCAAGGATTTTGGCTATATTTATCCCTTTATCATTGTATTAATAATACATTGTATGTTTCCTTTCCATAAATGTGTCTATTATCGCATTTTTATTGTAGTGCTCCTTGATCTACTACATATATTATACTAGATATTTTTATGCTTCATATCCATTTGTTGTCTCCACGTGTTCTTCCTTTCAGACATTTTTCGTCACCGACGGAGAGGAGATCGTGAGTGTGGAAGTGAAAGAAGCAAGGTTGACATCAAAGGCAATCACTAGCATCAGAAAGAGGTAGGACATTTATTCTCCTTCGTGTTTTTCTAGCATAAGTTAGGAAAGGTTTCATATATTTGTCTCGTTTGTTGCTAGATCCTCTCATTAGGACTAGAGAGACCACTTCTGTCCACATAAGGGATTTCCTGCACAACACAATGATGACTTCGCTAGGGAGCTATTAACCCTTCAATTCTCCATGTATTTTATGTATCTTTGATTAGTTTGGAAAACCACCTTATAGTACATCATTTTGATTGCTTACAAGTTTTCATTATGAGTAGTCTGGAATTTAGAGTGTTGAACCTGGATTTATTTTCAGTTTTGATTGTCATTTCGTAATATTTCCTCGCCCAGTGCATTTTATCCAGAAAACAGAGTGTTGTCAGTGCGTTTTTCACTATGAATAGTCGTGCTTAACTCCCTTGTTACCACTGTCTGCTCGAGCTAATATTTAAAAGTGATTTTTTTTAGGATTTCTTGACTGAAAGTATAGAATGTTTTGATCTCTAAGGTCCTTTTCTTGATTTGTTTGCTTTACATTCTAATTTTTTGTTGTTAGATTCTTCATAGTTTGCAAAATTGTGTCTCATGTTCAAGTAGTCAAAATAGCTTGAGGTGAATCTTCGGTTCTTTGGCTGATTATTGCTCACATGTGTTACTGATTTGTTTGATAGGAATTTTGGTTCTTTCGGAAATCGAAAAATAATTGCATCTTCAATTTCTTAATTTTTCTCTCAAAAAATTGATCATTTCTTATCAAAATTGCATTAGTTCGCATTGCATTGGAAAATCAATTTTTGAGATTATCATCAAGCATAGATTACATTTCTTAGTGATTGAAAACTGATAAGTGCATCTTTTTCATTTTAAAAGGAAAAGCAAAAAAAAAATGTATAAGTGAACTTTGGTGAATTGAATTTCATTTAATCTTTCATTGTCCTATATTTAAAGTGAAAGTGAAATTTCTAGTTTTGAAGCTCTTGTTTGCCGCAATTTTGTTTGATTACATCAATATTTGAATTTATTCCCTATACTAGATAGCTTTCATCAAAATAAAAACAGCCTTTTTCTCATATTAGTTACATCATAGGTGTTCAAGTGACATTGATCTTTGAGCCTTAAAACCGAAATGTAAATCAAGATCAAATTAAAATTTACCTCAATTAACCTAAGGAGCATTTTGAATTAACACAAACATTTAGAGGTCTAGGCTAGAGACGTGTTCTAACGTCGTAAAACGTAGGAGTTGTCATTATTTTCCAACATTGTATCCTGGGGGTGATATCTCGTCCCACATACAGAAGTGTATAGGATCGTTCTCCATTACTTTCGGGTATATCGAAGGTGCTCCATGCATGGTGAGTATATGGGAACCCTCTCATCAAACAGTTACACATTAGACATCACTACTACAGACTGCACTCCCACATATCGTAGCATATATTTTGGGAGTCCCCACTAGGTTGCTATCCATCCATAGGTAACCAAGTCGACCTCCTTGTAAACCATGATACACCGAACACAACATTCAGGGAGATTGGTTGCCGTACGTTAATTACTTGGTTCACTAATGTGTATATCACATTTCACGGTTTCTTGGTAATCCTTTATGCCTAGCTTACCCCTTTTTTATTTATTTTTTGTTAATTTTTAAAATTTACCGCCCACGGAATAACATCTTACCCGTGCACAAATCCTTCTTCCTAAAAATGACTGGTTAATTCTAAATTGGAATCAAGCCCATATTATTCACTAGCACACAACTGATTTTGTGAAAAATTTAGTGTGGCAAACCCACCAAGTCCTCTATCGTGCCATGCACAAATTTCACCTCCCGTATCCCCTTCACATTTTTAAGTTTACAGGTCACCTAAAAAATTCCAAAAAAATATTATGGGTATTGTATCTAAACCTCTTAAGAACCAAGGTGTTGAAATTTTTATTGTCCTAATCATCGAACCCCTTGCTTCCAGAACACCTCCTCAAGGGTCGGTGAGTTCATCCCAGGAATCTCCTCTAGATAGTCCCGAGCCTACTTCGAAGTTCTTGTTTTTTCCTCTGAATCCACTCTTTGATCCAAAATTGTACTCTATATATTTATCACCTCTGCACCAGTATAGTCCTTTTGATACTCCAAAAATTCATTTCATCTCTTCTCCTGGTGCATCTCAGATTTCGATTCAATAATTTCTTCCACCACACATGGCAACAAATGGTGATGATCCTCCATTTGAGAACACACTCCAGATTACTCCTTTGCAGCCATTTGCAACTCATACTCCAGAAGTCGATCCTGAAAAAATCTTCCCTCTTTAAATCTTTCCTTATGTTTCCTATGATTTGGGAAGTGGGTCAACTGCACCTTCTAGTCATAGTGCATCTTCAGTCCCACCGGGTTATTGTTTCGGGAAATTTTGGTGCGACTTCACTTTATCATAACCCTATTTGGTCATCTGGTGTCACTCATACTTCCAAATCATTTGTTTCAAACGTAACTGTTAGCCCCCCTATAAACTTTTGACAAGTAAACAGGGGGCTAAAATGTTGTTGAGCCTTCAAGGAATGCATTTCCCCTGAAAACACATCATCCTTGAAGCCTCCTTGTGCCTTTTGTATTTTGATAAAATCCCCTCTACTGATTTCCATTATAAATCCTCTCTGTTTGTGAAGAATGCCCAAAAGGCCCTTTTCCCTCTTATTTCACCCCCACTTAGCTTCTATTTTTCCCCCCTGTGTCTTCCCTTCTATTTCCCTTTTACCCTCTAAAACCTCCTAAAATCCCCTTCAAATTCTACCCATATCCCTTGTTTGGGCTAATTCACCCTTTGCCCCTCTATCATTTCCCTTCCTAACCCTTAAAATCCATTAAAAAGGGGCCAAAACCCACTTTCAACATTATAATAGGGCATAGCCCCTTTTCTGCCAGCCCCAACCACTTCCCCACATATGCCCAATACCCAAAGTCCAAGCGCTGGAGCCTTAAGCACTAATCGCATCGGAGAAACAGAGCAGAGCGTTCAAAATCCTTTGAAAACGCCAAAAACTCCGATGCGATTGTTTTATTCATTAAGTCCCCCGATGCGTTTAAAACTGTCGATCTACCACGCAGATCCGACGGCGGAGCGCCAATCGCACCCCCCGCCCAATCGCAATCGGAAATATGTTATGTGCCACCCTTTCTTCCCCCCCGATTGTGATTTCCCGACCGCATCTCCACCATTGTTTCCGACAAAGATCGGACGGCCCACGCAATATCGCAAATCCTTTCAATCGCAATGCTTTTCGTTAAGTCCCCGATCGGCCCATCGCAAATGATTGCGATGCGATTGATCGCAGCTCCCTTCTGATCGTCGCAATCACATTTTCCCTTCCGATCGCAGGCCCTTCCCTCCTGATTGCCGATCGTTTTCCCCTCCGATTAATCGCACTCCCCTTTCCAGATCCTCCGATCGCAACCTTCCCTCCGATCACATCGCAAGTTCTTTGCTCTGCGTTGCGATTACCCCCCGCTCCGACTTTCGATTGCAATTGTTCTTCGCTCCGTCTCCCGATCTCCTGATCGCATCGCGCATTCCCTATTGCAATTGTGATTAGTCCCCTCTCCCGATTCCGATCTCCGATTCATACCTTTTGGGCCCACCGTACCACTCTTCCGCCCATTCATAAAATAAAGGGTTTTCCCTTTGTTAATTCGAATTTTGTTATATTTTTGTTTTTTCAAAGGTTTTCCATATTACCACTTCCCCAATCACATCGGAAGTTTTGTTCTGTATCACTTTTCCCTACTCCCCTCTCCGATTGTGATTTTCAATTCCATTTGGGTCCCACTCGTATGTTCATCTCCGCACATTTCATTACATTTTCTTCCATTTCCGTTGTATTTCCGATTTTAACCAAAGTTTCACATTTTCGCTAAAGTCTTATGTTTCATATGATTTTCCACCAAATGTTCAATGGACCATTCCATGGATTGACCTCCGCCGTTGATTTACGCCTCCAGGTTATGATCTAACGGTCCACGCTCCTGCTCCATCAAAACCCTATTGGCTCACTGTTATATCATTTCAATGCATTTCACCACTATTTTGACCAAAGGCACCGTTCTGCCACCACCACGCTACCCCCGCAACCATCCGCCCTCCCATTGCGTTGTTGTTCTTAATCCAGTTGCATGTTCCGTAGGGTACAGGAGGTGAAGACGCCGCCATAATTGCACAGTGTTGATACAGCGGCAATTTTTCACTAACAGAGGTGCAGAAATTAATATATGACAGGTTTTCTACATCAGCAGAATGTTTTTCTCCAAGAAAGGACGGATTGCCCATACTATTTTGATTATATGCCGTGCTCTAGGGAAGATCTTCGCCTTGAATACCGTCCGAAGCTACCAGAGCAGTTGTTAATGCATTATGGCAGACCATTCAGTCATTTTCTTCACTCCTTTGTTTATTCACCTAAGTACCACAGAGTTCTGCAGCCAGAGCGCAACAGGACCATACCGGAGTAAATGAAACCGAAGAAAACCACCTTTCTGTACCAGAAATGAATGCATCGAGTTTAAAACAGAATGGGCTTCAGCCCTCTTTATTTTCTGAGGTTTAATTCTTCATTTAGTTCTTCACCTACCTCCTCGGCCCTCTTTTAGCTATAAGATTCACACAGAAACATATTGTAAAGGTTGTTGTTCGAATGTTTCCATTGCTGTTAGAGGGATTCATTTTGGATTGTTAGAACAGTCTTGGGAGGGAGTAGCAGAGTAGTTTGTATTGTAATAGGCTGGGAGGAGAAGTTGGGATTGTAATAGCCATTGAGCTCAGTGTATATGACTGGTTTTGCATCATTAATCAAGCACATTTCACAGGTTCCTAGTCTATTACTATTGGTGATGTTTTTCTTACTTTGTCTATTACATTTCATGTTGTTCATTGTTCTACTGGCTTGCATCAGAAATCTGGCATAGGATTTTCCCTTATTAGGCACCCTATGCTTCTGCTCTCCTTTCCTTAGATGTTTTCTTCTTAATGTGTTGTCTAAGGGTTGATTTCAGTTAATTTAAGCAGTGTAGTGGATGTCATTGCCTGCTAGCTGATGTATGGATTAAATAAATCTGTCCTTAGATGTTCTTGTTGGGTTTAAGCTGGAAGATTTGGGAACAATGGGGATTAGAGTTAGCCCTATCCACTAGGATCCTTGTGCGGCTAGCTGGCCTTTCTAAGATCTCTTTGTTAAACTTATCTCTGTTTTTCCTTTGGAGCATGCTAAAGATGACCTGGAGTTAAATGACCTCTGGTCTGATCTATAAGTTTCCCCTTCGTCCCTTCTTTGAAAGTTTCCTTTGAGTATGTCCAAGCAGGTATGGAGTTAAATGACCTCTGGCCTGATCTATAGATAGAAATTAGGCTGCTTTCCTTCTCTCACTTTCAATCCTTAATGTTCCACCCCATCATCTATCTAAAAGATCCTTTAGTGTAGATGACTTTCCCTCTGAAAGCCTTGGCTAGCTGTTGCAAGTAATTCTCCTTTCATGACTCCATAGCCCAATGGATGGCACTTTCTTGACCTATCCTCTTTGTTGAAGCATCCTGTTGTTTTGTTCCTTTCCTCCCATCACTTTCTCAGTCCATGATCTCATGAAAAACTCAGCAAGCAACCATCCAAATCATTTTAAACCCCCCTTTGTGCTTCATACCTAGCCTAACATCTCATTTGAGCTTTCAAAGATATATCATTCTTTTTTCTATTGGAGAGATCCCTCTCCGGGTCTAGGAGGGATAGATCCTAGGGCCCCAAAGTGGTTTGATGTTGTCTTATCTTTTGGTATTGCCAATAATGCCAAAACATAGGAACCCCAACATAATGATGACTCAGCCGGGGAAAGACCAATCAACCTTGATTTGGTAAATCACTGTGGTGGACAGTAAATTCTTCAATCATCCACTTGGCGACTCCACAATTCCTGAATAATTAAAGGACTCCACTGGTGATCAGTAGGCCGCTGATTATTTGTGTGTTCACAAGACTCCACTGGGAGACCATGTCGCAGTACAACATCATCCAGGCCAAATACCAAGTCACGTCATTAATGGAAGACCCTGAACGGTTTGCAGAAATGTTTCCAGATTTCGTGGTAATGTGTCGTGATACCATTTCTAGTGACTTGGAAGAATATAAGGTGGAGGACCTTCCAGGGTTTATTCCTCTTAGCTTAAAAGGCAGACCCATGCTCAGGAAAATCTTCTTGGAGCTGGTGGTTGAAAGGTATGAAGCTGAGATTGAACTCAGAAGAGAAATCATACCAGTTCAGAGACCCGAGAGCCTTTTTGGAAAGTCTCCCTCCTCCTAAAAAAGAAGAAATTCCACTTCTTTTTTATGTGCAAGAAGAAGATGAATGGGCTTTCAAGAGCCACTTTTAGGATGCAGTGGAAGACGCAATAATCAAAGCTGCCCAGGATGAAGACAGCCTACCAGTCATGGCAGGCTAGAAAGAAGAAAGTGTACATCATGTGTTCGTTGATCCTATGGCAAAATATATGGAGGCCCTGATTAGCTCAATTTCTCCAGAATTGATCCTTCACCAAGGCCAGATTCACTAGGAATGGTCACTACTGATGGTGACCTCAGTTTCGAAGGACCACAGGCAGAGCACCTTGTGGTTATCTCTGACAGGCAGCCAATGCTCATATCCTTTTTCGCTACTGCTTGATTGGCTGCATTGGCATTATCGTATCACCTAGAGCATCAGAGATTTCCAGTTAGAGTAGGGTAGGTAGGAAGTCTGAAATAAAGCTCAACATGTGAGCATGTAGTCGGTTGTTTTAATTTCTGCAAATTCCAGCAAGCCAGACAGTCTAATCCTGGCTTGACTGTTTTCATTTTCTATCTTAGAATGTAGAGAAGAAGAATGCTAGACAATTTAATCCTAGCAGAGATTAGATTAGGTAGAGAAACTATGAGGCCAACAGTCTAATCTGGTCTCATGGAGCAATAAGGGTAGAAGTAGAATAGGTTTATTTTCCTATTTTCAAAAATTGATGATGTAAAGGGTCTACAAGTCCAAATGCACCCAGAAGAAAATGTTAGGACTATAGTGTGGGTAGGTAGTTGTTTGGGAGAATGTTTACTGCTGATATGATGTCTTCATGATTTGTGGCAGCTGATCTAAGAAAGAAAAGGGGATGTGCCAAGCAGCAGGCATCTGGCCTACACCAAAGATCATTCTCTAAATTATTGGCTCCTTCAAGAAGAAGCCATCCCCATGTGGAGCCACTGTTATCCCCCCTATAAATTTTTGACAAGAAAACAGGGGGCTAAAATGTTGTTGAGCCTTCAAGGAATGCATTTACCCTGAAAACACATCATCCTTGAAGCCTCCTTGTGCCTTTTGTCTTTTGATAATATCTCCTCCGCTGATTTCCATTATAAAGCCTCTTTGTTTGTGAAGAATTCCCAAAATGCCCTTTTCCCACTTATTTCACCCCCACTTAGATTCTATTTTGCCCCCCTGTGTCTCCCCTTCTATTTCCCTTTTAGCCTCTAAAACCTCCTAAATTCCCCTTCAAATTCTACCCATATCCCTTGTTTGGGCTAATTCACCCTTTACCCCTCTATCGTTTCCCTTCCTAACCCTCAAAATCCATTAAAAAGGGGCCAAAACCCACTTTCAACATTATAATAGGGCCTAGCCCCTTTTTCGCCAGCCCCAACCACTTCCCCACATATGCCCGATACCCAAATTCCAAGCGCTGGAGCCTTAAGCGCTAATCGCATCGGAGTAACAGAGCGGAGTGTTCAAAATCCTTTGAAAATGCCAAAAACTCCGATGCGATTGTTTTATTCATTAAGTCCCACTATGCGTTTAAAACCATCGATCTACCACGCAGATCCGATGGCAGAGCGCCAATCGCACCCCTCGCCCAATCGCAATCGGAAATATGTTATGTGCCGCCCTTTCTTCCCCCCCGATTGCGATTACCCGACCGCATCTCCACCGTTGTTTCCCACAAAGATAGGATGGCCTGCGCAATATCGCAAGTCCTTTCAATCACAATGCTTTTCGTTAAGTCCCCGATCGGCCCATCGCAAATGATTGCGATGCGATTGATCGCAACTCCCTTCTGATCTTCGCAATCGAAATTTCCCTTCTGATCGCAGGCCCTTCCCTCCCGATTTTCGATCGTTTTCCCCTCTGATTAATCGCACTCCCCTTTCCAGATCCTCCGATCGCAACCTTCCCTCTGATCGTATCGCATGTTCTTTTCTCCGCGTTGCGATTACCCGTCGCTCTGACTTCCGATTCCGATTGTTCTTCGCTCTGTCTCCCGATCTCCCGATCGCAGTCCCTCCTCCAACTGATCGCATTGCGCATTCCCAATTGTGATTTCGATTAGTCCCCTCTCCTGATTCCGATCTCCGATTCGTACCTTTGGGGCCCACCGTACCACTCTTCCACCCATTCATAAAATAAAGGGCTTTCCCTTTGTTAATTCGAATTTTGTTATATTTTCATTTTTTCAAAGGTTTTCCATATTACCACTTCCCCAATCGCATCGAAAGTTTTGTGCTGTATCACTCCGCCCTACTCCCATCTCCGATTGTGATTTGCGATTCCATTTGGGTCTCACTCATACGTTCATCTCCGCGCATTTCATTACATTTTCTTCCATTTCTGTTGTATTTCCGATTTTAACCAAAGTTTCACATTTTTGCTAAAGTCTTATGTTTCATATGATTTTCCACCAAATGTTCAATGGTCCATTCCATGGATTGACCTCCGCCATTGATTTACGCCTCCAGGTTATGATCTAACGGTCCACACTCCTGCTCTATCAAAACCCTATTGGCTCACTGTTATATCATTTCAATGCATTTCACCATTGTTTTGACCAAAGGCACCGTTCCGCCACCACTGCGCTACCCCCACAACCATCCGCCCTCCCATTGCGTTGTTGTTCTTAATCCAGTTGCGTGTTCCGCAGGGTACAGGAGGTGAAGACGTCGCCATAATTGCATAGTGTTGATACAGTGGAAAGTTTTCACTGACAGAGGTGCAGAAATTAATATATGACAGGTTTTCTACTTTAGCAGAATGTTTTTCTCCAACAAAGGACGGATTTCCCATACTGTTTTGATTATATGTCGTGCTCCAGGGAAGATCTCTGCCTTGACTACCGTCTGAAGCCACCAGAGTAGTTTTTAATGCGTTATGGCAGACCATTTAGTCATTTTCTTCACTCCTTTGTTTATTTACCTAAGTACCACATAGTTCTGCAGCCAGAGTGCAACAGGACCATACCGGAGTAAATGAAACCAAAGAAAACCACCTTTCTGTACCAGAAATAAATGCACCGAGTTTAAAACAGAATGGGCTTCGGCCCTCTTTCTTTTCTGAGGTTTAATTCTTCATTTAGTTCTTCACCTACCTCCTCGGCCCTCTTTCAGCTATAATATTCACACATAAACATATTGTAAAGGTTGTTGTTCGGCTGTTGCCGTTGCTGTTAGAGGGATTCATTTTGGACTGTTAGAACAGTCTTGGGAGGGAGTAGCAAAGTAGTTTGTATTGTAATAGGCTGGGAGGAGAAGTTGGGATTGTAATAGCCATTGAGCTCAGTGTGTATGACTGGTTTTGCATCATTAATCAATCACATTTCACAGGATCCTGGTCTATTACTATTGGTGATGTTTTTCTTACTTTGTTTATTACATTTCATGCTGTTCATTGTTCTACTAGCTTGCATCAGAAATCTGGCATAGGATTTGCCCTTGTTAGGCACCCTATGCTTTTGCTCTCCTTGCCTTAGATTTTTTCTGCTTAATGTGTTGTCTAAGGGTTGATTTCAGTTAATTTAACCAGTGTAGTGGATTTCATTGTGTGCTACCTGATGTATGGATTAAATGAATCTGTCCTTAGATGTTCTTGTTGGGTTTAAGCTGGAAGATTTTGGAACACTGGGGATTAGAGTTAGCCTTGTCCACTAGGATCCTTGTGCGACCAGCTGGCCTTTCTAAGATCTCTTTGTTAAACTTATCTCTGTTTTTCCTTTGGAGCATGCTAAATCTAACCTGGAGTTAAATGACCTCTGGTCTGATCTATAAGCTGCCCCTTCGTCCCTTCTTTGAAAGCTACCTTTGAGTATGTCCAAGCAGGTCTGGAGTTAAATGACCTCTGGCCTGATCTATAGACAGAAATTAGGCTACTTTCCTTCTCTCACTTTCAATCCTTAATGTTCCACCCCATCATCTATCTAAAATATCCTTTAGTGTAGATGACTTGCCCTCTGAAAGCCTTGGCTAGATATTGCAAGTAATTCTCCTTTCATGACTCCATAGCCCAATGGATGGCACTTTCTTGACCTATCCTCTTTGCTGAAGCATCATGTTGTTTTGTTCCTTTCCTCCCATCACTTTCTCAGTCCATGATCTCATGACCAACTCAACAACCAACCAACCAAATCATTTTAAACCCCCCTTTGTGCTTCATACCTAGCCTAACATCTCATTTGAGATTTCAAAGATATATCATTCTTTTTTCTATTGGAGAGATCCCTCTCTGGGTCCAGGAGGGCTAGATCCTAGGGCCCCAAAGTGGTTTGATGTTGTCTTATCTTTTGGTATTGCCAAATCTTCTAAAACATAGGAACCCCAACAATAACTATGCCTATGCATCCCTCTATCCAACCTACGATAATTGTAGGTCAAATGAAAGTTACTCTTAGGCCTTCTTCCCCTTTGACCCTATCCATGGTAACCACGGTTCCTCCTTTGAGTAGGAAGCCTATAGGTTCCTCTGTACCACCACCTGGGGGGAATCCACTTTTACCATATGTACATCTTATTTCCAATGGGAACTATGTGAAATATGGACCCGCATCAAGGGCATGCCAGCCTATTTTTCTTATCTCTAACCCAGATGGAATGTTAGTTTCATCCGTGTCAATTTTTGTCATGGGGACACCTTTCCAAGGTCCACAAGTCTATTTGACTCAACTATCTTATCAGAAACCATGTGTTCACCAGCCATGTGTTCAACATTCATATGTTCAACAACCTCAAATCCCACTATCGAGTACTTCAACTAATCCACAATCAGGTCCCCAAATGCAATATGGTCACAATCCTTCATTGGGGAAATTTGGAACGTATCCTCTTAGACCTGGTAACCCTTACCAGAAATCCCAACAAGGGACTACCAATAGTTACAACAAAGACCATACCAACAACTGCAGTAGGGACCTTACCCTCAGTTGCAGCAACGACCTTACCAACAACCCTAGCAAGGACCTTACCCGTAGCACCAGCAGCTACAACAAGGACCTTATCAGTAGTCATGGCTGCAATAAGGGCCTTACCATTAGTAGTATGGGAAATTTGGTCCTTATTAGCCTTCTTATGGTCAAAACCCACCCCAATGGGGGCAGAACCAATTCCAATAAGGTTGGAATACCCAATTTGGTGCATACCAGAGACCCTATACCCCATATAATCCTCAACTCTCTTTTTTGGAAATGTTGGAATTTTCAGATGTGTCATAGGTCACAAATGACCCAATACTACACTCACCGTATTGGCCTCTAGTACCTGTTAGCCTCCTATACCAATAGGTTTCATCTTTCATGATTGTCTTGATTGAATTATGGAATATGTTCAAACCTTCTTACTTGAGCAAAGGTGTTCCATATTCTTAAAAAAACCAAAAAATCAAAAAAGTTAAAAAAATGTAAAGAGGGTATACCCTAAAAGAAAGATCAAAGGGTAAAAAGAATAAAATGGTCAAAAAAGAGAAAGAAATGAACCCCAAGCAAAAATAGACCAAGGAAAGTGTGCAAATCCAAATGCCACTGCTATTTTATTTTTGTAATAAATCAATTGTGTGCAGCTTGTCAAAATTTTGCCACAATTTATGAATAAGTCAAACTGTTTAAACTTGGCTTACTCATATTTCAATTTCATGTTATAGATTAGAGAATAAATATCTGACCAAACAGTTTAATCTTGGCAGATAGGTAGATAGGTAGAGTGAATAAAAGGTGCTCAACAGTTTAATCTGAGCCCTTGGATGTAATAAGGGTAGAAATAGATAGATTTATCATGCAAATAGGAAAAGATTGAAATGGGTTTGCAAGTCTAAATGCACCCTAATAAAGAAGAGAAAATGGTAGTGTTAAGTAGATAGGGTAGGTAGATGGTGCTGCAAAATGTTATCTGATGAATGATGTTGCTACATGTTTTTGATCATTCACTTTCATCACAAGTACTAAAGCAGGAAATACACTGGAAAATCACAGCAAGCAAAGTCAAATTCATTAACCTCCCTCATCATTTTTTCCCCTCAAGAGTTTTACTAATTTCCCCAAAAAGTACTAAGGTAATTTGAGATCAAAGGGGCTCAAGGCATTTCCTTGACTTCTGGAGGGACCGGACCCTCGGCCTAATGATCAAAAAGACCTAAGCACTTGAGATAATTCATCATTGTTATCTTCCATTTTTAACTTTCTCCTAAGAAAAATCACATTTTACTTAGGAAACTGATGCATAATTTCATAAAAATCCCTCAAGATAAACTTGCTATTCTAGGAAGTGTTGGAGATAAAATGTTGCAATTTACTTCACAAGTGATCACTTTCTTAGATATGTAAAAATATTTTGAGTTTCCTTGTCCTCTGCCATATTAACATTTAACTTTATTTACTAAATCCCTAGTCAAATACCCTATCCTAAATATATAAATCCCTTTTTATAAATAACCCAAAAAAACCCCCCTATCATAAAGTTTAACCAAAGTATTTTATATCCCCGCGCATTTAAAATAAAAACCCATTATATGCCCTTTGGTTAAAATTGTCAATATGTTATAATCCCGCCCCTATGGTGAATCAGTTGTATTGATTGATTTACCATATAAATAAAATATATGCACGAAAACTTTAAACATGCTAGATGTATGTTTAAATACAAAAATATCAATAAAGTTTCGGAAAAACCTTGCGCCACCGTGGTCCGTCTACGTGGCATTCCACTTAAGCCAATTCCGCAGCAACCCCTTTTCTTTTACATACGGGATTAATTAAGTCATCTGGACTAATTAACAACCTTCTTCGCCTATTAAAAATTCCCCGGGGTGATTAAATTACGTGTTAAAATCTTTTAAAAACCCGACAGACCCACCTTTGAACCCTCCGCTTATCTCCCCATCGCCCAGCCGTTGGATCAGCCTCCCGCAGATCAATGGCCAGCGTTGATCCCGCTGCCCATCCCGTGTAAGTTTTTTAATCAGCGGGGGATGGGTGGTTTTGAACAGTCAAACCATCCACGTGGCAAGAAACCTGTGGAATCGCTGCCCCTCCGATAAAAACCATCCTCGACCAAAAGCGGTGCGGGAATACCACTTACCGCTTATCGCTTACTGCCGGCTTACGTCACCCCGTACGTCGATGACGTCATCACCTCGAAAAAATAAAAAATACTTTTAACTTGCGAATAAAGCCATTTTTCGTGTTTTTTTCAGTTATTTTCATTATTCTGAAAACGACAGAGCTCCCGCTGCGATTTTCAAATTTCCACTGCAATTGACCAATTTACTCCAAGATTCCGCTGCGCCCGTGTTGAAGAACAGTCCCGCCATTGCCTGTTACCTGTTAAAAAACTAGTTTCCGTCTAAAAGCAGGTATTTATCCTTTACGCCCCGACTGCAAGTAAAACTCAGTTTCCTTTGTTTTTTTCGCTGAAAAAGTGGTTAAAAATCATCACTGAGTCCTCCCTGGAGATTTTAAAACCTGTGAAATTGCTCCCCGAACCTGTAAATTGTTCCAATTTCCTTCATTTCAAGAATTCCGCCCGGCCCGTGAAGAAAACCAAAAACCTCCATTTTCAATCCACAAGAACCAAAATGGAGGCCCCGACAGCTCTTAATATCACTCCATTGAATGCTCCTCACCGTGAATTAGACTATTTACCTCTGATAGATGAAGATTTCCAAATTAAAGACCTGCATTTTGATGAAAGTCCCCTATTGAGTTATTGTCGCTGCAGAGACGAATACTCAAAGGGGCAAGATCTTATAGGGTTGTGGGAATCCAATCTCCCAAGGTATCTCATTCCTTCAGTCCTTATTTTCCCAGAAATCATCCATTACTGCCATTCAAACTATGATCCCACACAGAGGGCTGTAATAGCTCCTGATCAAAGTGTTTTGTTTCCCATCACTCCCCAGGCTATCAATGCCATGTTACACTTTGAACCAGACCAAGAATTAGCACCATTTTCCATAGAAGGATTGATTGAGAAAACCAGGCAATTAACCCCAGAAAAGCTAAAATCCATGTGTCAACATTTCATGTTACCTGAGCATCAGCCAAAAGGGTCTCCCCCCTATGGTTTTTACTATTTCAATACATTGGGAAGGCTCATTGTAAATATAATATCTTTTGTCTTAGGATTCAACACCAGTGAGTATGTGGATGAGATAACCTTGGCTTTGCTATCCATTTTTACTCCTGGGCAACCTCATGAGATTAAATATGATTATGCTTCCTTCATAGCCAACAAGATCCATGATCAATTCTTAAGGCTAGATACTGAAAAAGTTTTTAAGTACTCCTCAATTATCTATCATCTCATGATCTACTATCAGTCAGAAAGGTTCCCTTTCCCTGTTCGAAAACTTGATGCCAAGGGAAATCCCAGGTCAGTCATTTTTTGGTCCCCCATCATTCATTTTTCCTCTGATTCTCCCTACTCCTACTCAGAATTCATTGATCAGTTTGTATATCCCGCAACAACTTTGTTAACAGGAATTCCTCCCCCAAGACTCAGCAATGAAATTAGAAAGACCTTGCAACTGTCAAAGAGTTATAAGGTTGGGGATTGGTATTTATATCAAAACCATACAGTCATCAGGATTTATGGATGTGAATTACATCCATTCAGGTTACCCAGATATGTACCAATGAGGATTTTTGCCTTGGAATACTTCAGGCAAATGAACAATTCAGATGTAATCCATTTTTGTAATGTAAAGAAGAAAGCTCAGTTAAGGATCAAAAGCCAATTAGGTCCTTTCATCTGCAATTCTAGGGAGGCTGAGAGAGAAGCGGAAAATCTATTACAGAGAAAGTTCCAAACATCTTTCCGTTGGGTTCCTTATGATCCCTTTGGTTTTATTTGTGAAAAGAGATTAAAGAATAAATCATCTCCTTATATACACCACAAGATTCCTGATCTAGAACATTATGCAAATCAAGATGAATGGGTTGAAGGAACACTTGTTGAGGAAGAAAGTGAAGCAGACAAAATGAATAAAATTATGAAAGATGTTGAGAAGAACTTTGACCTAGAAATGTGTGGTCAAATGCAGGTACCCTACATTGGCACATCTTCAGCAGCCACTCTACAGCAAGCATTACAGGAAAGCAGTCCATCAGTAGCAGCAGAACCCAAGGGTAAAGGAAAAGAACCTGTAGTTCAGGTCATTGAAACTTTGGTCATGGCGGAAAAACCACAGACTTCCAAAGCACCGGAACAATCACAGGCTTCTCCCACACAGGCAAAGCACACACAAATTCCAGAGTTGCAAACTCCATTAAATGTGGAAATAGGGAAGAAGAGGCCGGCTCCAGATACCACACCTCCAAAAGGGGCCTCACAGGTACATCAGGTCAAGAAACAGAAACCAAATCCACCTCCAGATGTGGAAATTATAGATGAAGTATTTGATGATGGAAGGGAAGATAGTCAGCAAACTGGCACAGCAAGTGAAACAAACACAAGCCAGAAAGGGATACAAAAGCAATTAAGCACTGAGGTATCTTCTTTCAGACCGCCAAAGACAGACACTGGAGATATTAAAAGAACCTTCATTAATATTAAAACAAAGAATGATCCATTGAAAATGAAGGTATATGATCAGTATATGAAAATGGCTCCCCATAATCAAGAAAGGCTAATGTCAGCATTTGACCTTTCACAAGGTAAAATGCTGATGAGCCACTTCAAAACAAAGGTGCCAAAGCCTACTTCAGCAGCAGATTACATCAGAACAAATTTTGAAGTTTTAGCAAATGATATTCATCCCCTGGACCAGATAGAGCTACACAGACAAACAGGGGAAATGGTCTATTCTACTCTCACCAACAAGGCCATGGCAGCTATAACGCTGCAGGATTCTTTGAATAACACTACTGCACAATTGAAAATTGAGAAGGCCTCCTCACAGGCCAAAGATAATAGAATAAAGTCGTTAGAAGAGATAATCATTGGTTTGGGTCACAATCCCAAAGACATTAAAGGTATTGAGGCATTGATAAAAAAGAAAGAGGATGATATAGCTGCACTCAGAAAACAGCTAAAACTACCAGCCTTGAGGCACCCTCAGACCCAAGAAGTTATAAAAGGGAATTCACAGGAAGAAATGATGGAGTTGCTCCTAAATATGACTGAGCGACTAAATGAAACAGAGAAGGAATTGGAAAAAGCATTGCAGGAACAGGAAACTATCAGGCAGACATCAGCAACAGGTACTACAACAGCAGGACAGCAGATACAGCCATCTCAGGTGAACACTTCTGGCTTAAGTTCCGAGGAATTAATAAAACAAATGGAGAGTTTGCAACTGAGGGTCACAGAACTCCAAGAAACAAAATTGCAATTAACAAAATTGGAGGAAAAATATGACACATCTAAAAAGACAGCTGCTGATAACACCAGAGAGATAAAAAGATTGGAAAAATTGGTTGAGGCTTTGGAAAAGCCTCTAAAGGAAATAAATGACATTCTTTGGGGTAACATCATAGAGTTAATAAAGGTCATATGGCCCTCCATTCAAGCTATCTTTGAACAAAATGAGCTGGTTAAAATAGCCCAAGAAGAAATAAACAGGACCAGAAATGAATTAAGAGGCAGGCCTGAGCAGGCCAATCAGCTCATTCAATTTTTGAATTCCAAAACAAAGCAACAGCTTGCATTGTTAGGAATTGATGACAGGACAAGCGCAGTTTTGGAAGCAAAGAGAGTTTTCACCAAGAGGACTTTCATGCAAAATTTAGAAAGGAAGTGCACAGACATTTTGGTTGATATCAACATTTTCAGAGAGAAATTTCAAGCTTTGCTGGATAGTGGGTTACCAAGTCCCATGCTCACAGAAGATCAAATAGTAGACTTAGAAACCTATGAGAAGAGAATAAAGGCTCATGCTAAAAACACAACTGATTGTTCTACTAGCTCGTCGGAATCAACATTACCAACCGGGAAAAGTATCTATGATAAAGTGAGGAATTTATTTCATCTGGAACATGAAATAAAATATCTATTTCCGAATGAGCCCACCTTTTATAAACTTACTGAAGCAGATGAAACTTTAAGAAAGCTCAGAAGAACTATGATACCAGATGACCAATGGTGGAAAGAAATGTTGGAAATTCTATGAAAGTTGTTTTCAGGATGAGAATTTATCTTTACTATCAAGTAAATGGTAAAAACAGGAAAACAGATGAAAGAGTATCAGGTGAAAAGGTTAAAGAGTATCCGTGAAAATAAAGAGTGTCCAACAAGTCAAAAAAATACTGCAAGGGACAACACAGAGCCCTATTTTAGCACTTACCTCCAGCACGTCCACGAAGAAAGGAACAGCACATCGGCAGTTACACATTATTCTATCCACGAGACCATTTGTCTCTTGTTTGTTTGTAAATTATGCTTTAAGTCAGCCTAGATTATTGGCTAAGATAGTGTAAGATTTTTTAAGATTATTTTGTGTATAAATAAACCCTCAAAGAGAGTGTTGAGGGTGGATTCTATTACTCTGCTGTAACATTGAGATTTTCAGAATAAAAGCTTTTGGAGACATTTACTTGTGGCTTACTGGATGACGATTTAAAGCATTGGACTTGTTGCAGGATTCATGTGTTGGACTACAGTTCAATAAGTGTTTCTACCCTTTGTCTGAAATTTTATATTAGTTTATAATACCATCATATCCATTTCTGAATAATTTACATAAATGATTGAAACAGAATTTACTTAATTATACTCTGTTTTCAAATGTGGTTGTTCTTAATGTTTTCTTCTAAATTAGTTATAAGCATGAATTCTTAAATGCTCCTGCTTTGCTAATTTAAACACTGTTGATTACTGTAATAAAGAATTCTTCATTGCTCTTTATTTGTAGTCATCTCATTTCTTTCTTTTGAACATGGTGAAAGATTCTTAGCTGCCTTTCATCCCTTCAAGATCATCCCATCCACTTTAAATTTTAAGGATTGTTCTCTGTCTAGCTATCTTGCCCTGTAATACCATCTTGTGCTTAGAATAGAAATACAATAAAGCCATCCTTTGACTCCATAGCCCAATGGACTGAAAGCTCTCAACCTTGCCCTTAGTTTGTGGATTCCACCATTTTCCAAAACAAACTCTTGAATCTATAACTAGCCTAAAACCTTCCAAGAACAAAGATAAATCATAAAGAGAGAGCCCTCTCTGGATGCAGATTGGCTAGATTCTGCATCTAAAAGATTGGTTTGTGGTTACCTCGGGTACACTTTCCTCTTACACAACTTCTAGGAAAACCTGAGTGATAACATAGTGGCGACCATACTGGGGAACTGAATCATTTTTATTTGTTATTATTATTCAATTATAAGCTATAGACAGAGTCTGAAGATCAGCCAGGTAGCCTTTGAAATTGCTTTTGCTCTGCAATTGCAAAAGTAAATAAATGTTGCTTCAGTCTATCTCTGATTTAGCTTATATATTGAACCTTAGTTTCAAAATTTTCAATCAGATTCTCTAGTTTAACAGATCTTTGAGAAAATTTTAATCATACATCATTATTTCTTGAAGAATTTGTAGAAGTTGTATTTATTTTTTCCATTAAAATCAAAAATCCAAAAACACATAGTCTAAGAAAACTGGCTTCAGAAAGGATTCGACATACTAGGTCAAACCCTGACCCTAATCCACCACCAATATTCGAAAATCCAAATCTGATTCCTAGGATTCTTAGAAGACAAGGAAGTCAAGAAAGTTCTGAAAGAGGAAGTCAGGAGAGTACAGGAAGTTCTAGACCACTTTCTAGATCTGCATCTTGTCCTGTGAAAATTATATATATTAATGACATTCCTTTTGATGCACGATTTGAAACATCCTTGTTTGTAAATTTTTCTGAGACTGAATTATCTAGATTAGTTCCAGATCCTTTGTTCTTTGAGGATTTGCAATACAGATTTGTTTCACATCATCTTGACAGAGAATTGCATAACTCCATTCAGACCGAGCAAACCTTTGAAGAAAGTTCAAACATCTCTGTAATTACTGAAGCTTCTGCAAGTTCAATTTTTTTTTCCCAAGCTTTTCAAACACCTGTTGCACCCCCTACTCCTCCATCTCCTCCTGCTAGACCATCTTCTCCTCCTGCTAGACCATCTACTCCTGTTATCCCACTTTATCTTCCAATGGCTAATCGATATGCCCCTTTACAGTTACCAGCCAACCCTCCAGCTTTACCTCAGGATTACCAAAGTAAGATCACACCTTTTGATGGATCAGGTACTTACACAGCTCAACAACACACCAAAAGGATGACAGATTACTTTGAGTTTTATGAGATTGATACTGATAATATCCGAATGAGAATTTTCGTTCAGAGCCTTACTGGAGAAGTTAGAACTTGGTTTAGGGCTCTTACCCCGAACAGTATTGCCGATTTAGAAGCTTTGTATAGGGCATTCTTGAACAGATGGGAGAAAAAGAAGGATCCTCTTCAGATCCTTTCAGAATTTGAAAAATTAAGAAGAAGACCAAACGAAACCGTACAAGATTACATCATAAGATTCAATGAATCATATAATGCGGTTCCTCAAAACCTAAGACCCCCACCTAACAACGTGTTGGTTAAATTTCCAGATGGTTTTGACTCCGATATAGCTTATTCCCTTAGGGAAAGAGCTCCTCAAACACTAGAGGAAATGCAAAGCATAGTGGTGAGTGTAGAAGCAAATCTGATAGAAAAACGAGCCAGAGCTAGGGCAGAAAGAAGAATGCCTATGAATGAAGAACCTTCAGCTTTTGAAAAGAAGCTGGATGTAATCATTAAAGGTATGGAAAGATTAGGTGACAAAGTGGAAACCATTGAAAGAAAGTCTTCTACTGACAATCAGAATGTTGCAAGAAACCCAAACTTTAGGAGGAATCTGAACCAAAATATTGGAAAGAATGTCCCTGATCAAAACATTAGGCCACCTTTCCAAGAAAACTTTGTTGAAGGTTCAACCTCTGAAGAACCTACAGAAGATGTAGAAATAAACAATGTAGATGATGACAAAGATGAACCAGAAGTCTTCCTATCTCAGGATGATCAAGAGAATCATATCCTTGAAACGTTCCAAACTCATTCGGGTGAGACTTTCGATTTCAAGGAAGGCTATGACACAGCAATCTATGAGGTTCATAAACAGTACAACTTGAGAAGTAGAAGGATTGATGTACCAGAGAATAACAAACAGAAAACCACAAAAAAAAATGTCAAAGGTAAACAAAACATTCCCCCTGTACAAAACAGTCCCCAAGTACAAATTTTGTCTAGAATAACTCCCAACCCTTCAAATCCAATAATTGAAGATGTCTCTGACAACCAACCAATCAATAAACAACAATCTACTACATTTCCTCCTGTGGAAAATTCAGAAGAGACAGTAGAAGTTAGTTCAGGTACCTCTTCAAAACAGAACTTTATTCATGAAAAAGAGAAAAACATTGAAGATCCAAAAAACAGAGAAAATCCAACTGTGCAAAACACTAAAACTCAAACAGAAAAACCCTTCAATCTAGAGATTGAAATAGGCAAACTTAAGATAGCTGTTCCTTTATCAGAATTGGCTAAACATGATGTCTATAGGAGTCAGATTTCCAAGTCCCTAAACATTAACATTACTGGATTGGATGATTCAGTAAACATTCTTGATGATCAACCCAAACTTCTTTTTGGCCCTGAGGTTAATGGCAAACCAGAAAGTGGAGGGACTCCTCCATTCTATGTAAGCCTGAATGTTCACGACAAGATACTCCATAATGCAATGCTTGATTCTGGAGCATCTCACAATTTGATGCCAAAAGCAGTAATGGAAAGATTGAATCTGGATATTACCAGACCGTACAAAGATTTGTTTTCATTTGATTCCAGTCAGGTAAAATGTTTAGGTTTAATTAAAGATCTGTGTGTCACTTTGATCCAATACCCTGCTAAATCCGTTTTAATGGACATAGTAGTTGCTGATATTCCACCTAAATATGGTATGTTATTGTCTAGGTCTTGGGGTGCTAAACTTGGAGGATCTATTCAACTAGACATGTCTTATGCAACTATTTCAGTATTTGGTCAGCCTAAAAGATTATATAGAGAAACCTTGATGAAGTACTTAGTGAGTAGCCATGAGAAGCCTGAAAACTTCCCTGTTTACTCTGTACATTCTGACATGGATTCTTTTATTTTATACAATGCTAAGTCAGATCTTCCTACTGAAATAGAAGCTCCAGAATTGGAAATCATAAACAAAACCACTGTTAAAATTGAAGAAATCTCTGAAAACAAAGAAACAACAGATGATCAAGAAATACCTGAAGAAACTAAACAACTAGCTCCTGTCAAGAAAAACTTTAAAACAATTGATGAAGATTATGAACATGAAATTCTATGGCATTTAGAGTTTGATTGCTCAGTAAACAAACTAGGGGCGGGAGCTGGGATTTGGTTACATAATGTTGAGAATAATCATGCAGAGGGTCATGCTTATAGGTTGAATTTCAAATGCACTAACAACATGGCAGAGTATGAAGCTCTTTTATTAGGGCTTAAACATGTCAAGAAGTTAGGAGGTATTAGGGTATCAATCATAGGTGACTCCGAACTAATCATCCAACAGATTAAAGGAGAATGTTCAACAAAAGACATGAGACTGAAACAATACCGAGAGACAGTTGTAGAGATTCTCAACACATTTTTACAAGCCCAACTTGCCAAGATTCCCAGGAAACAAAACTTGCATGCTCACAATTTAGCAATGTTTGCTAGTACATGCAAGTTGCCTTTTGATCCTAATCATCAGTTTTCAGCTGAGATTAGGCACAGGCCTGCAATACCAGACAATCTTTTGAATTGGAAAGTATTTGTGAATAACAATCAAATCAATAATTTTTTGACACTTCAGGATGAGTTTTCTAACTGTAATATAGATGAAGACATAACTATTGATGAATTTGATCAAGAAAAAGAACAAAAAATAGAAATTTCAAGAGAAAATGCAATTCATATGATGCATCCTACCACATTCACTGAAAAAGACATGCAAAATTTGAAACATATGGAATTTGATGAGATCATAGATGATGAAACAGAAATCATTAATTTGAAAGATAATCAATTACCCAAAGGATTAACACCTTTGGAAGATCTGTTTGACTCAAATGATATTCCATTCAGACCTAAAATGGAACCTGTTAAGGCCGATATGGAAGAATGCAACTTAGGAACCCTAGAACATCCCAAAATAGTTAAGTTGTCCAAATCCCTTCCAAAAGATCAAAAGGTGAAATATGTTGAACTATTAAAAGAATTCCAGGATATTTTTGCCTGGAGTTATGAAGACCTCAAATCTTATGATACATCCATCATTCAACACACTATACCTTTAAAACCAGACCAGAAACCTTTTAAACAAAAGCTTAGAAGAATAAATCCTGTTTTATTACCCTCAATTGAAAAGGAAATCAAAAGGATGTTTGAAGCAGGGATTATAGCTCCTATCAGATTCTCAGAATGGGTTTCTAACCTTCTACCAACAAGAAAGAAGACAGGAGAAATTAGATTGTGTGTCGACTTAAGAAATTTGAATAAAGTTTCTTTAAAAGACAACTATCCTCTGCCGAAAATGGACCACATTCTGCAAAGGGTAGTAGGATCTTCGAGAATATCACTACTGGATGGATTTTCAGGGTACAACCAGATTCTGGTTCATCCTGATGATCAGGATAAAACAGCATTTACCACACCATGGGGTACGTTTAAATATGTCAAGATGCCATTTGGGCTCAAGAATGCGGGAGCTACATTTCAAAGAGCAATGGATATTGCTTTTGCTAAAGAGATACATGATTTTCTGGTTATTTATTTAGATGATTTGACTGTCTTTTCTAAAACAGATCAAGAACATTTAGATCATCTAAGGCAAGTATTTATAAAGTGCAGAAAATATGGAATTTCTTTGAATCCCAAGAAGTCATTGTTTGGTTTGGAAGAAGGGAAGCTCTTAGGGCATATCATTTCTAAAGATGGCATTAGGATTGATCCAGAAAGAATTCAAGCAATTTTGCAAATACCCCACCCCAGAAACATAAAAGAATTGCAAGCATTCATAGGAAAAATTAATTTCTTGAGAAGGTTTATTTCTAGTCTAGCAGAGTTACTTAGATTACTAACTAACATGTTGAGGAAAGATTCAAGCATTGACTGGACTGTAGAAGCCAAGCAATCATTCGAGGAAATTAAAATGGCTTTAACAAGGACACCAGTTCTGACCAGTCCTAGATTTGATAGAGACTTTATTATTTTTTCATTTGCTTCTGAACATACTGTTGCAGCTGTTTTACTTCAAAAAGATGACCAAGGGTGTGAAAAGCCAATAGCATTTTTTAGTAAAGCACTGAGGGATGCATCTCTAAAATACAATATTATGGAAAAATAGGCTTTTGCATTGGTAAAAGCAATTAAAGATTTCAGAGTCTACATATTATATTCTCATGTGATAGCTTATGTGCCTAATGCAGTAGTTAAATATATTTTGACTCAAGATGGCATAGAAGGTAAACGAGGTAAGTGGATAGCTACCATTTTGGAATATGATATTGAGATCAAGCCAACAAAACTTATAAAGGGCCAAGGTTTAGCACAACTTATGACAGAAACCAATTGCCAAGCCTTAGACCTCAATGAACTGGATAACGAACAGGAGATGGCGACTCCTCAGATCAGTCAAGCTTTCTTAGATTCACCCTGGTACACTGATATAATTTATGTTTTATTAAACCTGCAGACTCCTCCAGGGTTGTCCAGAACCAAAGGAAGATTTTTAAAAATGACATCTTTGAAATATTGTATTTTAGATAGCACTTTATTTTGGAAAAATCATGAAGGAATCTTGTTGAATTGTCTCTTAAAAGATGAAGCTGATAAAATTCTTAATGAATTTCATGCAGGTGATTGTGGAGGACATCTCTACTGGAAATCTACTGCAGACAAAATTTTAAGGGCCAGTTTCTACTGGCCAACATTATTTTCTGATGTTAAGAAATTTGTAACAACTTGTCACAAGTGTCAGATATTTGAGGGTAAAATAAAGTTGTTACCATTGCCTTTAAAACCAGTTTCCACAGAAAGACCTTTTCAACAATGGGGGTTAGATTTTATTGGAGAAATTCATCCTCCTTCTTCAGGGCAACACAGATGGATTTTAACTGCCACAGACTACTTCACCAAATGGATTGAAGCCATCCCATGTAGACAGTCCAATGATTCTGTAATCATAGGGTTTCTAGAAACAAACATACTTTCTAGATTTGGATGTCCAGAAAAGATTATAACAGATAATGCTGCTGCATTTAAATCAAAGAAAATGATTAGTTTCTGCCATAAATATCATATTACTTTAGGCCATTCAACAGCCTATTACCCTCAGGGTAATGGACTAGCAGAATCCTCCAATAAAAGTTTGATCAATATCATTAAGAAATTGTTGGAGGAAAATAAAAAGAACTGGCACAAGAAATTAACCAATGCATTATGGGCAGACAGACTTACAACTAAGAAATCCATTGGAACTAGTCCATATGAGTTAGTTTATGGCATTGAAGCAAGATTCCCATCATCTTTAGGAATTACTGTTATGAAATTACTTCAGGAGGCTCAAGTGGAGCCAAATGACATTCAAAGAAGAATTAATCAAACAATTCACCTACAACAAACCAGGGAAGATGTTTACCAAAGATCACAAGTCATGCAAGAAAAGTTAAAGAAAATGTTTGATAAAAGGACTAAAGCAGAGGATTTTCAATTAGGAGACAAGGTCCTAAGATGGGATTCTAGAAGAGAAGAAAAAGGGAAACATGGAAAGTTTGATTTCTTGTGGAAAGGGCCTTATATCATTCATGCCTTGCAGGGAAACAACACGTACTTTTTGAAGGACTTGGACAATTCAGAAGTTGAAGAAGGACCAGTCAATGGTCGAATGCTCAAGCATTATTTTGATCCAATTTACTAGAATGTTTTAATGTTTCTAACTTGTACATAATATATTGTTTTCTTGTTTTATTTTTGTTAATGCAGTTTGGATTGGATGGTGAATTCTTGGAATTGAAGCCCGAAGTGAAGGCCCTAAGTTCCAAAAGTTTCACTATCATATGTAAAATAAAGCTACCAGAAGAAGGAAGATTTCATACTTTCAGTTTGGAGACATTTTGAGGCATCTGACCTGCTGTTCTTGACTTTCCACAAGGAAAAGCCATCCCCAAGTGGAGCCAGTGTTAGCCTCCTATATCAATAGGTTTCATCTTTCATGATTGTCTTGATTGAATTATGGAATATGTTCAAACCTTCTTACTTGAGCAAAGGTGTTCCATATTCTTAAAAAACCAAAAAATAAAAAAAGTTAAAAAATGTGAAGAGGGTATACCCTAAAAGAAAGATCAAAGGGTAAAAAGAATAAAATGGTCAAAAAAGTGAAAGAAATGAACCCCAAGTAAAAAATAGACCAAGGAAAGTGTGCAAATCCACATGCCACTGCTATTTCATTTTTGTAATAAATCAATTGTGTGCAGCTTGTCAAACTTTTGCCACAATTTATGAATAAGTCAAACTGTTTAAACTTGGCTGACTCATATTTCAATTTCATGTTATAGATTAGAGAATAAATATCTGACCAAACAGTTTAATCTTGGCATATAGGTAGATAGGTAGAGTGAATAAAAGGTGCTCAACAGTTTAATCTGAGCCCTTGGATGTAATAAGGGTAGAAATAGATAGATTTATCATGTAAATAGGAAAAGATTGAAAAGGGTTTGCAAGTCTAAATGCACCCTAATAAAGAAGAGAAAATGGTAGTGTTAAGTAGATAGGGTAGGTAGATGGTGCTGCAAAATGTTATCTGATGAATGATGTTGCTACATGTTTTTGATCATTCAATTTCATCACAAGTACTAAAGTAGGAAATACACTGGAAAATCACAGCAAGCAAAGTCAAATTCATTAACCTCCATCATCATTTTCCCCCTCAAGAGTTTTACTAATTTCCCCCAAAAAGTACTAAGGTATTTGGAGATCAAAAGGGCTCAAGGCATTTCCTTGACTTCTGGAGGGACCGGACCCTCGGCCTAATGATCAAAAAGACCTAAGCACTTGAGATAATTCATCATTGTTATCTTCCATCTTTAACTTTTTCCTAAGTAAAATCCTATTTTACTTAGGAAACTGATGCAAAATTCCATAAAAAATTCCTCAAAATAACCTGTTATTCTAAGTTTAAGTGTTGAAGATAAAACGTTGCAATTTACTTCACAAGTTATCACTTTCTTGGATATGCAAAAATGTTTTGAGTTTCCCTCTCCCTTTGTCATATTAATGTTTAACTTTATTTACTAAATCCCTAGTCAAATACCCTATCCTAAGTATATAAATCCCTTTTTATATATACCCCAAAACCCCTTTAGTATAATGTTTTAACCAAAGTATTTATCTCCCTAAAATTCATTAAAACCCGCTTCTACAAGCCCTTTGGTTAAAATATAACGTTATACATTAATCCCGCCCCTATGGTGAATTAGTTGTATTAATTAATTTACCATATAATAAAAATATATATGAAAAAATCAAACTTTGAATATACAATATGTATGTTTAAAACGAAATAAAACTTCGGAGAAGTCTTGCACCACCGTGGATTGCTCACCTGGCCTTACACCTAACCAACCCCGCCGCAACCCATTTCTTACACATTCAGGATTAATTAGTCATCAGGACTAGTTAATAACCTCTTATCCGCTTGTTAAATATCCCCCGGAGCGATTAAATAACATTTAAAAAGTGTTTAAAAGTCCGACGGGCCCACATGAAACCCCCGCCTATCTCCCCATTGCCCCAGCCGTTGGATCAGCCTCCCGCAGATCAACGGCCAGCGTTGATCCCGCTTCCCATCCCGTGTAAGTTTTTTAACCAGCGGGGGATGGGTGGTTTTGAATAGTCAAACCATCCACGTGGCAAGAAACCTGTGGAATAGCTGCCCCTCCGATAAAAACCATCCTCGACCAAAAGCGGTGCAGGAATACCACTTACCGCTTACCGCTTACTGCCGGCTTACGTCACCCCGTACGTCGATGACGTCATCACCTTGAAAAAATAAAAAATACTTTTAACTTGCGAATAAAGCCATTTTTCGTGTTTTTTCAGTTATTTTCATTATTCTGAAAACGACAGAGCTCCCGCTGCGATTTTCAAATTTCCACTGCAATTGACCAATTTACTCCAAGATTCCGTTGCGCCCGTGTTGAAGAACAGTCCCGCCATTGCCTGTTACCTGTTAAAGAACCAGTTTCCGTCTAAAAGCAGGTATTTATCCTTTACGCCCCGACTGCAAGTAAAACTTAGTTTCCTTTGTTTTTTTCGCTGAAAAAGTGGTTAAAAATCATCACTAAGTCCTCCCTGGAGATTTTAAAACCTGTGAAATTGCTCCCCGAACCTGCAAATTGTTCCAATTTCCTTCATTTCAAGAATTCCGCCCGGCCCGTGAAGAAAACCAAAAACCTCCATTTTGAATCCACAAGAACCAAAATGGAGGTCCCCGCAGCTCTGAATATCACCCCATTGAATGCTCCTCACCGGGAATTAGACTATTTACCTCTAATAGATGAAGATTTCCAAATTAAAGACCTGCATTTTGATGAAAGTCCCCTATTGAGCTATTGTCGCTGCAGAGACGAATACTCAAAGGGGCAAGATCTTATAGGGTTGTGGGAATCCAATATCCCAAGGTATCTCATTCCTTCAGTCCTTATTTTCCCTGAAATCATTCATTACTGTCATTCAAACTATGATCCCACACAGAGGGCTGTATTAGCTCCTGATCAAAGTGTTTTGTTTCCCATCACTCCCCAGGCTATCAATGCCATGTTACGCTTTGAACCAGACCAAGAATTAGCACCATTGTCCATAGAAGGATTGATTGAGAAAACCAGGCAATTAACCCCAGAAAAGCTAAAATCCATGTGTCAGCATTTCATGTTACCTGAGCATCAGCCAAAAGGGTCTCCCCCCTATGGTTTTTACTATTTAAATACATTGGGAAGGCTCATTGTAAATATAATATCTTTTGTCTTAGGATTCAACACCAGTGAGTATGTGGATGAGATAACCTTGGCTTTGCTATCCATTTTTACTCCTGGGCAACCTCCTGAGATTAAATATGATTATGCTTCATTCATAGCCAACAAGATCCATGATCAATTCTTAAGGCTAGATACTGAAAAAGTTTTTAAGTACTCCTCAGTTATCTATCATCTCATGATCTACTATCAGTCAGAAAGGTTCCCTTTCCCTGTTTGAAAACTTGATGCCAAGGGAAATCCCAGGTCAGTCATTTTTTGGTCCCCCATCATTCATTTTTCCTCTGATTCTCCCTACTCCTACTCAGAATTCATTGATCAGTTTGTATATCCTGCAACAACTTTGTTAACAGGAATTCCTCCCCCAAGACTCAGCAATGAAATTAGAAAGACCTTGCAACTTTCAAAGAGTTATAAGGTTGGGGATTGGTATTTGTATCAAAACCATACAGTCATCAGGATTTATGGATGTGAATTACGTCCATTCAGGTTACCCAGATATGTGCCTATGAGGATTTTTGCCTTGGAATACTTCAGGCAAATGAACAATTCAGATGTGATCCATTTTTGTAATGTAAAGAAGAAAGCTCGATTAAGGATCAAAAGTCAATTAGGTCCTTTCATCTGCAACTCTAGGGAGGCCGAGAGAGAGGCAGAAAATATATTAGAGAAAAAGTTCCAAACATCTTTCCGTTGGGTTCCTTATGACCCAGTTGGTTTTATTTGTGAAAAGAGATTAAAGAATAAATCATCTCCTTATATACACCACAAGATTCCTGATCTAGAACAGTATGCAAATCAAGATGAATGGGTTGAAGGAACACTTGTTGAGAAAGAAAGTGAAGCAGACAAAATGAATAAAATGATGAAAGATGTTGAGAAGAACTTTGACCTAGAAACGTGTGGTCAAATGCAGGTACCCTACATTGGCACATCTTCAGCAGCCACTCTACAGCAAGCATTACAGGAAAGCAGTTTTTCAGTAGCAGCAGAACCCAAGGGTAAAGGAAAAGAACCTGTAGTTCAGGTCATTGAAACTTTGGTCATGGCTGAGAAGCCACAGACTTCCAAAGCACCTGAACAATCACAGGTTTCTCCCACTCAGGTACAGCATCCACAGATTCCAGAGTTGCAAACTCCATTAAATGTGGAAATAGGGAAGAAGAGGCTGGCTCTAGATACCACACCTCCAAAAGGGGCCTCACAGGTACATCAGGTCAAGAAACAGAAACCAAATCCACCTCCAGATGTGGAAATTATAGATGAAGTATTTGATGATGGAAGGGAAGATAGTCAGCAAACTGGCACAGCAAGTGAAACAAACGTAAGCCAGAAAGGGAAAGCTTTACAAAAGCAATTAAGCACTGAGGTATCCTCTTTCAGACCACCAAAGACAGACACAGGGGATATTAAAAGAACCTTCATTAACATTAAAGCAAAAAATGATCCATTGAAAATGAAGGTATATGATCAGTATATGAAGATGGCTCCCCATAATCAAAAAAGACTAATGTCAGCATTTGACCTTTCACAAGGTAAAATGCTGATGAGCCACTTCAAAGCAAAGGTGCCAAAGCCAACTTCAGCAGCAGATTACATCAGAACAAATTTTGAAGTTTTAGCAAAGGATATCCATCCCCTGGACCAGAGAGAGCTACACAGACAAACTGGGGAAATGGTCTATTCTACTCTCACCAACAAGGCCATGGCAGCTATAACGCTGCAGGATTCTTTGAATAACACTACTGCACAATTGAAAATTGAGAAGGCCTCCTCACAGGCCAAAGATAATAGAATAAAGTCGTTAGAAGAGATAATCATTGGTTTGGGTCACAATCCCAAAGACATTAAAGGTATTTAGGCATTGATAAAGAAGAAAGAGGATGATATAGATGGACTCAGAAAACAGCTAAAATTACCAGCCTTGAGGCACCCTCAGACCCAAGAAGTTATAAAAGAGAATTCACAGGAAGAAACGATGGAGTTGCTCCTAAATATGACTGAGCGACTAAATGAAACAGAGAAAGCATTGGAAAAAGCATTGCAAGAACAGGAAACTATCAGTGGACATCCCAACAACGGAGTACTACAACGACGGGAGGCGCGGATACGGACCATCTCAAGTAGGTATACGGCTTGAGTTCCGAGGACTTAATAAAACAATTGGAGAGTTTGCAACTGAGGGTCACAGAACTCCAAGAAACAAAATTGCAATTAGTAAAATTGGAGGAAAAATATGACACATCTAAAAAGACAGCTGCTGATAACACCAGGGAGATAAAAAGATTGGAAAAATTGGTTGAGGCTTTGGAAAAGGATCTTTCTTTGGAAAATCCTCTAAAGGAAATAAATGACATTCTTTGGGGTAACATCATAGAGTTAATAAAGGTCATATGGCCCTCCATTCAAGCCATCTTTGAACAAAATGAGCTGGTTAAAATAGCCCAAGAAGAAATAAACAGGACCAGAAATGAATTAAGAGGCAGGCCTGAGCAGGCCCATCAGCTCATTCAATTTTTGAATTCCAGAACAAAGCAACAGCTTGCATTGTTAGGAATTGATGACAGGACAGGCGCAGTTTTGGAAGCAAAGAGAGTTTTCACCAAGAGGACTTTCATGAAAAATTTAGAAAGGAAGTGCACAGACATTTTGGTTAATATCAACATTTTCAGAGAGAAATTTCAAGCTTTGCTGGATAGTGGGTTACCAAGTCCCATGCTCACAGAAGATCAAATAGTAGACTTGGAAACCTATGAGAAGAGAATAAAGGCTCATGCTAAAAATACAGCTGTTTGTTCTACTAGTTCGTCAGAATCTGCATTACCAAGTGGGAAAAGTATCTATGACAAAGTGAGGAATTTATTTCATCTGGAACATGAAATAAAATATCTATTTCCGAATGAGCCCACCTTTTATAAACTTACTGAAGCAGATGAAACTTTAAGAAAGCTCAGAAGAACTATGATACCAGATGATCAATGGTGGAAAAAAATGTTGGAAATTCTATGAAAGTCGTTTTCAGGATGAGAATTTATCTTTACTATCAAGTAAATGGTAAAAACAGGAAAACAGATGAAAGAGTATCAGGTGAAAAGGTTAAAGAGTATCCGTGAAAATAAAGAGTTTCCAACAAGCCAAAGAAATACTGCAAGGGACAGCACAGAGCCCTATTTTAGCACTTACCTCCAGCACGTCCACGAAGAAAGGAACAGCACATCGGCAGTTACACATTATTCTATCCACAAGACCATTTGTCTCTTGTTTGTTTGTAAATAATGCTTTAAGTCAGCCTAGGTTATTGGCTAAGATAGTGTAAGATTGTTTAAGATTATTTTGTGTATAAATAAACCCTCAAAGAGAGTGTTGAGGGTGGATTCTATTACTCTGCTGTAACATTGAGATTTTCGGAATAAAAGCTTTTGGAAAAATTTACTTGTAAACTTCTTTGAATGACGATTTAAAGCTTGTTGGACTTGTTAAATTCATATGTGTTGAATACGATTCAATAAGTGTTTCTACCCTTTGTGAAATTTTATATTAGTTTACTAATACATCATATCCATTGAATAATTTACATAAAGGATTAAATCAGAATTTACTTAATTGTACTCTGATTTCAGATGTGATTGTTCTTAATGTTTTCCTCTAAATTGGTTATAATCATGAATTCTTAAATGCTCTTGCTTTGCTAATTTAAACATTGTTGATTACTATAATAAAGAATTCTTCATTGCTCTTTGTTTGTAGTCATCTCATTTCTTTCTTTGAACATGGTGAAAGATTCTTAGCTGCCTTTCATCCCTTCAAGATCATCCCATCCACTTTAAATTTTAAGGATTGTTCTCTGTCTAGCTATCTTGCCTTGTAATACCATCTTGTGCTTAGAATAGAAATCCAGTAAAGCCATCCTTTGACTCCATAGCCCAATGGACTGAAAGCTCTCAACCTTGCCCTTAGTTTGTGGATTCCACCATTTTCCAAAACAAACTCTTGAATCTATAACTAGCCTAAAACCTTCCAAGAACAAAGATAAATTATAAAGAGAGAGCCCTCTCTGGATGCAGATTGGCTAGATTATGCATATAAAAGGTTGGTTTGTGGTTACCTCGGGTATACTTTCCTCTTACACAACTTCTAGAAAAACCTGAGTGATAACAGTACCAACAAAAATACCGAGCGATTGTCCCAAGTTTGAAGGAAATTCTGGAGAATAACCCCAAGTGCATGTTATGACTTACCACCTTTGGTGTTCCTCTAACTCTCGGATAGATGATTCAATCCGATTGTGTCTTTTCCAGTGCACTTTGACGGGTGTTGTTGCTAAATGGTACATCGACCTCCCTCGAGGTACTTTCAAATATTTAAATTCTTTGGCCATGGATTTCCTCACTCATTTTCAATTGCATGTCTGGTATGAGACTGGAACCTATATTTTAACATCTTTGCAGCAGACGACCTCCACTCATATCCTCGATCATATCCATGAATGGAGACACAGGCGTCGTCTCATCAAATTTGATATCTCGAATCAAATTTTGACTTAATGGTTTACCAAATCATTCATCCCTCCTATCGCTAAAGACATAGCCATGGGTGTTTGTGTGACTGAAGAACAATCCATTTCTCGTGCACAGTATTTGGATTTAGTTTATTCATAATTTGGCATGTTGTACAAGTTTCTATGCGGTGCCCCGTGACCTTCAACTAGTCCTGTGTCTTCCAGGCCTGCAGATTGAACACCCATTGATGGTGTTATTTGATATGTCACTCAACAGTCTAGTAGTACCAAATATATTCAAGTTGTTGCAACCCCTGATGTTGAAAACAACCAAAATAATCCTAGTAAAACCTCGAAGGTAAATGTTTTCCATTCTAGCGAAACAGATAAATACTCGAACAGTAAGAAGAAGGGTAAATGGAAAGCTAAGCAAGATACCTCGAGACAGTATTCCCCTAAGCTGTCTATTGACGATTCATCATAGAGAAAGCCTAAATATCCTTGCCTTATTTGTGATGAATATCATTGCATTAAGGATTTCCTGCGTTGTGTCGAAGTAAGTCATCTTATGAAAGGCACCCCAGGGATGCCTGTTATGTTGAAGGAACCTTTTCCATCTCAGGAGACGTACTTGGTATATTAATCTCAAGGTAAAACCTCTGGAAAACTCCAAGTATTCATGAGTGGCACAGAACCTATTCGCGTAGCCAACAGATCAAAAGATTATCTGAGTCCTGAAAAACCTGTGGTGGAGAAAGATGTCACTATTACACCCTCTTCCTCCATTCCACCTAATTTTGATCCTCTCCATGTCGAGAAACCTAGCATTGATTCCATAATCTGACCACCCCCCAAACGTGTTCTTTGTAAATCGTCTTATAATCTGAATGCGTGTGCTTCCCAACACTACAATATTGTAGAAGATTTGGATCAAGAACCCTCAACGATGTCAACCTTGGGAGTCCTTCAAACATGTCCATCACAAAGGAAGGCTTTGTTATCTACCATTATAGGAATTGATCCCACGGATTCCAGCTTGATCACTTTTAATCTTGAAAACCATGTTCCTTACCTGTCACCTCAACTTGATTTTCTCATACAAGTTGTCGTTATGGGAAATATTATCCATAGGATTGTTGTCGATGAAGGATCCTCCATATGCATCATGTACATCTCATGTTGGAAATCCATTCGCTCTCCTCCTCTCAACTAGTCCCTGAATACCTTAGAAGCTTTCAATGGCAGAGGTTTCCTTCCATATGGTATTCTCAACGCCTTACCTATCCAGTTAGAAGGTAAAACTATCAATATGGAGGTAGAAGTTGTTGATGTGAATCTTAATTATAACCTTCTACTTGGTCATAGATGGACTCACGCAATGGTTTGTGTGGTTTCTACTATATTTTGTCTACTTTGTTTCCCCCATTAAGGGAAGATTGTCACAGTAATCCAGCTAGCCTTCTTTTCCCCTAACTCTTCAACTAGTAATTTACCTTATGTTTGGAAATCCACTATACCTTATGAGAGCATTGGAGTGGGTATTTTCAAAGACTCATCTTGGATGGGAACTTTTTCCCTTCCTCCGCCCAATGTTGCCTCGGTTAATATGATCTCGTCTAGCACTGACCTTTAGATCATACCCATTCCTGATTAGATTGACCATTTTGGTGACGCCATGCCACTCAACCCCGTTGAACAAGCTTATCAAGTCATGGCTTTTGTGGCTACATATGAAACCAATGACCGATTAAGTACAGTCCTAGACTCGTATTCGCAATCCTCCTTACTTAGATATTTGGATTTGGATGATCTTTTTAACGAGACTTTCCCGTCTGACGAAAGTATCACTAAAATCATGTCTCTTGAAGAAACTCCCAGGAATGATATCCATCATCCTTCCTCTTTTCTTCCTAGCCTTGGAGTGATTCCTACTTGTATGGATTCTTTAATTTCCCCTGCAATGATTTCTCCCTTTCAGAATCCCATTCGAGTCCACGATGTGTTGTCTGAAGGAAATATGGGAAACATCTTGGCAACCATGCCCTTTGACATCTCTGTGGAACTAGGGATAGTCGAAAATATTCACATTGGAGCCCCGCTCGCTCCCTTATACCAAGTTATTACCATTTTCCCATTTACCAAATGGGGCATTGTTTTCATGACTTGTAACCCTCCCTTGGCCAGGGGGCATGGGTATAGGTTTGTTGTGGTTTATCTCACAAAATGAGCTGAGACAATTCCTACATACAATGCCAATGGTAAAACTATGGTCATATTTATGTTACTCATGATGGAAATCAATTGTCTGAGCCTCGCAATGGGCTCTACCTTAGAAGTATTATGCTTTATTTTTCATGGATAGTTTGTACATTAGTGTGTGTTTCATTAGTGTGCAGTCTTTTGGTGTGATTGTTTGCATGTTTGAAAATGTGTTTTCCCCTGCTTACTACATGTTCTGGTTGGTTTTCAGATGTGGATGAACCCTTTTCGTTATGTCAGTTTTTTTGATGCCACTTATCATAGTACACGAAGTCTATCTTCCATTGTGTGGGCACTCTTTGCTCCCAATAATGAGTTAGTGAGCTTACAAGGTATATGTTTAGGACGCACAACTAACAATATAGCTAAAAATAATGCAATCATTGAACTATTATTAGAAGATATTTCTCTTGGTAACAATGTAAACTTTGAAACGAGAATGGAAACGAGTGCCTGCTTTTTTTAGGTAGCAACAAATCTTCTAAATTTGAAAATTGTTGATTCAAAATACTCTTAATTTTTTTTAGCATGTTTTTGACACATTAAATTTTCTTATGTACCAAGTATATACATTATTTTTAAAATGTTAGTGATTTTTATGTTGATTTTGAAAAGTGTTGATGCCATCATCATCTGTTTTTTTTAGAAGACTTATTTTTTACTTTAAATTTTCTAATGTATTAAACGCTAATAATTGTTTTCTAAATTTAACAATTTTTGAAGTACTCATCTTATTCGTCTTCACTTACATATTTTTTTAAGTGTTTTTCAGGTTTTCTTTTCTTTTCGTTTTTTTTTTTGTTGTGAGATATTTGATTTTTTGCTATGTTAAAAAAAAGAAAACCAAAATTTTGAAAGTTTCGATCTTCTATCTAATTATATATTGTTAAATAATATTTCAATTCCCATGAAATAATTGTCACTAAAAAAACAAGAATTTTTAACAATTTACATAAAAATACACATTTTGAATATAGATATAACTGAAAAAACACACATTTTGAGTCTTTTTGCTAAAAGCGACATGTCAAATAAACCATTTTTATAGGAAAAACCTAACCAAAAAAAGCATAAAAATTAGCATTTTTTATGAATTTTATGTCAAACATTAATAACAATAACATTTTTTCCCAAATATGAAATGATTCACATAAAGAATGAAGTGAAAATCATATTATACAATTTTTTTATTTTTTAATCTTTTTTTTCTTATCGTAAAACACGAAGTGAAAATCACATAATTTTATTTAAAAAAAAATTCATAAAATAAAAATAAAAATAAAAGAATTTTTTTTTTAAATTAAAAATAAAAAACAAAATCATAAAAAAAAATTAAATTTAAAAAATTTAAAAAATAACAATTGGCTTGCCCGAGGGCGGCCGACGAAGCTGGCCAAGCTCCACTGGCCCACAACGATTGCCCTCGGGCCACCCAGCGGGGTTGGCCAGAGATGATTCTGAGAATCTGCTCCATCCAACCCTGCTGGGTGGTCCGAGGGCGATCGACAGAGCTGGCCAAGCTCTGTCAGCCGCCCCAGCTCGGGCCACCCGGCGAGGCTGGCTGGAGCCTTCTAGATTCGGCTCTGACAAGCCCTGTCGGGTGGCCCAAGGGGCCGTCGCCGTGGGCCGGAAGATTTGTCCAAGCTCTGTCGGGTGGTTGTCGTGGGCTGGCAGAACTGGCCAACTCTGCCGACCCACGGCGGCAGTCCCTCAGGCCACCTGGCAGGGCTGGCCGAAGCCGATTTGAGCTCCGACCAGCCTCACAGGGTGGCATGTGGGGCAGCTGTCGTCGGCCGACGGAGCTCAAATCAGGCCACCTGCTGGGGCTGGCCCAAGGGGCAACTATCATGGGCCAGCAGAGCTTGACCAGCCCTGCTGGCCCACGGCGGGGCAAGGCTAAGAATCGGCCTTGCCCCACCAGGTGGCTCGAGGGGCTGCCACCGTGGGCCGACTAAGCTTGGCCAACTCCGCTGGCCCACCACGGTCGCCCCTTGGGGCACCAGGTAGGGCAAGGCCGATTCTAAGATCTCGGTTACCCCACGACAGCTGCCCTACAGACCACCCAGCAGGGCAAGTCCGATTCTGAGAATCGTCCTAGCCCCGCCGAGTAGCCCAAGGGGCGGCCGTCGTGGGCCGGTCAAGCTTGCCAAGCTCAACTGACCCACAGCTGCCACTCAATGGGGCTGAGAGTCGACTCTGAGAATCAACTTTTAGCCCCTTGGGCCCCTAGGCAGGCTCAACCGATTTTGAGATTCGGGTTGAGCCCGCCCAAAGGCTTAATGGCCACAATTTTTTTTATTTTTTGATATAATTGTTATTAATTTTTTTTTAATTTTAATTTGTTTTTATGTTTTTTGTTTTTATTTTTTTAATGTTTTATTAAGTTATTTCATTTATTTTTTTAATTTTAATTATATTTGTGTTAATTTTGTTTTTAATGTTTTTTTTAGTTTTTTTTTTTTTTTCTAAGTTAGGCTAATTCTATTATATCATATAAAACAGAAGGTTACAAGTCGCATCCTAAGGAATGAATAGGTTCAAACCACAGGGAAGAGTCTAGAGAATTCTATCAAGTGCTCGACTGCCCCTACTGGGGAAACCAGTCCTTAGAGGTTCAAAAAATATCGCTGCCCATGACGGGAAACCAGTAGAGACAGTATGCAAAATTATACAATATAACCAAAGAAAAACATTTTTAACCATGTGCATTCTGTGAAGACATGAAAATAAAGTCCTAAGGATGACCTGCATGCTTATCACTGGAAGTTGGAAGCTCTTCGATGATCCTGCACACGTAGCCATGAACCTCCATCCCCAAGCGCAACGCGTGTGCATCAGACGGCTGGTGCGGCGAAACAGGAGAGCCCAAATTAACCATGTTAACCGTAGGCTGAGGGACTTCCTAAAGCTGAGAGAAGCCACTCGTGTTCAATTCCAGACTTCCGCCCACGTCCACTTCTAGACCGCTACCGTCGTTACCTCCAGAATCATCCGAGTCGCTACTGCCACTGGTTGCACTTTGCATCGGAAGGACTTTCAGCTTGCGCGGGGTGAACGTAGGTTCAGGGGAGATGGTGGAATTACAAGCTCATTTTTTGCAGCGCATGGAGGGGGATGGAGGAGCCGAAGCAGGGAGCTGTAGAGAAATTTGGGCATTCAAATTGAACGGGAGAGAGCTAGAAAATTCGTTCCAATCAAGGGAAAGGTTCATATCACGACCATGGGAGGGAGAAAGGGTAGGGCAGGGAGGACGAGAAGGTTGGCCACGCCCACCAGCTCTCCTGCAACACTGCCTGTGACGCTGAGGCATGATGGTCTAGGGGGTGAGTCTCTTGACTAGAGGGAGACTGAAACGGGCTTCTGAGGAGGGAGATGACCAGAGAGAGCTCTAGGCCTGGACGAGCGAGAGCAGTGCACCAGAGTTCGGGGAACGATGAAAAAAATGCATACAGAAAGCGGGTGGGTGGGCCTAATAACGCAAGTGAGAGCCAGGGTGGTGGAGTAAATGGCCATGGCTGGCTGTAATAATGGTAAGTCGGCCTGGTACATCGACAACGGGGTGGCAAAGGGTGGAGTAATGGCGCCCTCACGCCAAGTTTTATGAACGACCCCCTCCCAAAGTCCAAGCACGTGGAGCCGCCGAGTGTCCTTTCTCATGGCGGCCCCGTGGCACCTCCTCGCCCTACTTATCACCCGCATCCGGGGAATGTTTTTTTTAGTTATATTAATTGTGATTGTTTTTTAAATTTGTTTTAGGTTTTTTTTTTACCTTTTTTTTTAGATTTTTTTTATTATTTTATTTTTATTTTTTCAATGTTTTTTATTTTTATTTTTTGGCTTTTTTTATATAGTTTTATATATTTGATTTATTGTTGTCCTTTTTTTTAATTTTATATTTTTTTCTTAATATATATTTTTATTTACTTTTTTTTTTTACTTTTGTTTTTTTTTTTTTTCTTTATTGTTTTAACACTTGCTTTTATTTGTAAATTTTATTTTCATTTTTCTTTTGAAATTTTAAGTTTTTTTGGAGTGATGATATTTTATCTTTTACATGGTATTTCAAAATGTTGAAAATTTATCCTTAAAAAAAATGTTATTCCAACATCTTCACTTTTTCGTTTTCAGGCTGTTTTTGGCACACAAAAATTGGTTTTCACTGCCATTTTTTAAACATGTTGAAAATTTACCTATGAAAAAAAAATGTTATTCCAACGTCACCACTTTTCGTTTACGCGTTGTTTTTTCATGTTTTTTGGGGTTTTTTAGCTAGAGTTATCATTTTGATTTTATAGTTCATGTTTCATAGTTTATGTTGTTTGGTATTAGGGCGTTAGTTGTTAAACTTGATTCACAACTCATTGTATTATAATTAAATAGGTACTCCTCCATTAGAAATCCACAAATTTTAAGAATGTATTTGTGTGTTATTCTCTTGGAGAGAAATTTTGATTACATAACTTATCAACAAATTCCAAGACATCTAAATTCATTGATAGACACATTAGCAAATCATGTTTTAGATAGGCATTTGCAACACATGTAAAAATAAAAACCATGATATAATAGGAACATTAAGATACGCCAGGAGAAACATGTATATATATATATATATATATATATATATATATATATATATATATATATAGAGAGAGAGAGAGAGAGAGTTTGAAAATTTTTTATTACATGATTGTTGTGGTTTATCTCACAAAATGCGCTGAGGTGATGCCTACATACAATGCCAACGGTAAAACTGAGGCCTTATTTATTTTACTCATGATGGAAATCAATTGACTGAGCCCCCAAAATGGGATCTACCTTAGAAGTATTATGCTTGATTTTGCATGGATACTTTGTACATTAGTGTGTGTTTCATTAGTGTGCAGTCTTTTGGTGGGATTGTTTGCATGTTTGCAAACATGTTTTCCCTTGCTTACTGCGTGTTCCGCTTGGTTTTCATTTGTCAACAAACCCTCTTCCTTATGTCAGTTTCATTGATGGCGCTTGTCGTAGTACATGGAGTTTATCTTCCGTTGTGTGGGAAATATTTTCTCCCAATAATGGGTTAGTGAGTTTAAAAATTATATGTCTAGGATGCACAACTAACAATATAGTTGAATATAGTGTAGTCATCAAACTTTTCTCAGAAGTTATTTCTCTTGGTATTAGGGCGTTAGTTGTTAACCTTGATTCACAACTCATTGTATTACAATTAAACAGGAATTATTTTGTCATAAATCCACAAATTTTAAGAATGTGTTTGCGTGTTCGTCTCTTGGAGAGAAATTTTGATTACATAACTTATCAACACCTTCCAAGACATCTAAATACATTGACAGACACATTGGAAAATCATGTTTTAGATAGCCATTTGTGCACATGTAAAAAGAAAAACCATGCTATAATAGGAACATTAAGATATGTCGAGAGAAACATGTATGTATATATATATAGGGAGAGAGAGAGAGAGAGAGAGAGAGTCTGCAAATTTTTTATTATATCAAAATCAAAATCTGTGTTCTGAGACACATGGCTCCTCGAGCCTACATTAATGCAAAAATTAAGACCAAGGACATGTCTATCCACCAACACGGTGCTCATGATAACATGTGACAACTCCAACAACTTGGCCCAACAGTCGGCGTAGTCTAGATGACACTCCCATGGTGTGCCTCTGGTACCAGATTGGTACATCATCAATACTCGCGTATTCTGGAATGCCTCTAGTCAAGGCATCTAGGTTACGCTCCACCTCTACCATAGGGTCATCTACCTCGCTATACAGGGAATCCTCAAGATGAAATTACACCCTCTTGTTTATTAGAGAAACCCCTGGAGGTCTCTCTAGTCCAACATCTGCAAATATCATAAGTTTTAATCTCATTTCACATAACCAAAAAATTGAAAATTATGAAAAAACTCAAAAAATAGTCCTTTACCTGAGTCATTCCACTGTGTCCCTGGTGGAAGTGGGAGATCAGGATCTCCTGTGAAATATATCCCTGCATAGGCCAAGTCATCTACCATGATGAGTTTTTTTCATAACCATACGAAAAATGTAGGTGGGAAGTGCATATGTTGACCACCTCCATGACGAGGCATGAACTCTGCCCACCATCAGTATCATGCCTCCCTCGGTTCGGGAATGTCCACCTCCACCCACTGATATCTGAACAATGGACACGTTCTAGGAAGAATGCAACCAAAATTGATTTGTAGCCAAATTGCTTCAACTTCCCCATCTTTCATTTGGTGAGTTGGTCTTTCATATTGGCTAGTAGCCCCTTACTCCAGTTGAATATGGTAGGGTTTAAGTATTCCATTTTGTACGGAAGGTGATATTTTCTCGCATCATGGATAGCTTGTACTATGGCAACACGAGCTATGGTAAATATAATTTTTTTCAATGGGAGCTCCCTAATATCCTTGATGTCAATTTTCTCGCTTTTGGTCTTGCGAGAACCATGGGCACAATGCCTAGAAATCAGCATATTTGTGCTCTCTCCTCCTGCATGAGCACCTGATAAATGAACTCGATGTCCCCTCTTGGACAACCTAGTAATGAATTATATGTTTGATACTTCTATTTCCAACTCCTGGTCCCCTATCATGAACATTTAGTGATCTACATCCCACCATCTCACCAAGTGCTGCATTAAATCTACCTAGGATTTGATCCTAGGTGTAGAAATTTTGAATAACTGATATATTATTCACTGAGATTCTCCTGATCACACATTATTTTATCTTCATGCACAATACAGAATCTCTTCTACCATTTATCATCACATGTGGAAATAAAATCAATTGCATGCATACATTAAAACCACAAACAATCACACATATGAACACAGTATTTAATGGGAAAGCTTAAAGCTGAAAACCCCAACTATCTGTATATTAAATGTCATGGAGATCATGTAACAATCATAGTACAAAGCTCCTCACAAGCTCTCATGCACACCCTCAATTGCTACACACTATCAAGCTAGATCTAGCAAAACACATGCTCCAATCTTTTGCCACTTGATAGCCAGCCTCTATTGCCTTGTCAATGCTATGGGATGGCTTCATTAAATAGATAAACCACCTAGCTTGTACTGCGCAATCCTCATGGGCTTCTCCACCTATCTGTGTGTTGAAAATAGCAACAGTATAGTCACAACTGATAGTTAACCTGCTCTTTCACCTATTTCTTCACTTGTCTCCACTGAAATTGTCCATGCACTGAAGTTAACTGATGCATTCTTTAGTTGATTAATGAGTTTATAATTAGTGAATTAATTAATAATTAATTCACACCACTCTCACTAATTGTATCAATTAGTTAAACTGAATACAAATAGCTCAACTATGTTTATATTAGTTAAACTAAATACAACTCCACTAACTTCCTCAATCAACTCCACCAAACTCTGTCACATGAGTTCTAACTGAAGTATCCATGCAATAGCTCCATTTAACCCTCAGGAATAGCGTAATTCCTTCTGTCAGCTCCTGTGCCACATCTGTGCACTTAACTGAAGTGCTCCAAGAGAATAAGGTAATGTTTATAGTCCAAATATTATTAAGAGCTAATAATATTCGACATATCTATTTTTAGACTGGAAATCTAAAAATAGATTTTGCCCAATATTTCTAAAAATAGAATTCCATCTATTTTTCCCAACTTGAACAACCATCCACAAATAGCATCCTGCAACTCATAGAACATGATCCATATCTCTAAAAATAGACATAGTCTAAAAATAGACTCTGCACCAAAAATAGCCTACGGGCCCACTTAGTGAAGGCGACTCCTTTCCACTAAGCTCATCATCTTGTTGCAATCTCAACACTAGGGGTATGAAATAACTTGATAAATTTTCATTCACGGAGAGCCCTTATGCAATGAGGGTTTTTTGCTTCATGGTGGTCTTCTATTTCATGACCTATTTCCTTCCATTCAATAGCCATTTTTCTCCAACAAAATACCTGCAAAACATCATTAAACAAAGATTAATTAACCTTCATGGAGGAAAATTTGGAAATCAATGGTTATTTTTTGAGTTTTATTGAAAACATTTATGAATTGGCACCATTATGTCTGTTTACGATTTTCCTGCGCTGGAATCACCTTGGTCCTTTGGAGCTCAGGGCGAACATCGTGGTCTCGATGGGTAAATCTTGTGTTGGCTGCCCACAAGCCTTATTTTCTTCAAGCTCCCCTAGACACCTACTCTATGGATGTAAATGCTTAAAAATTCCATTAAAATAAAGAGGAAGGCTAGATCTTTTAAATGTGACTGACAACTCGTCAAATAGTACCCTGGTTCGATCACACTCCTTGCCTGAAGATTGGGGTAATTTTGGGTAAAAATGCTCTCCAAATTCACAAATGACAAATGGTAATTTTATTTTTTAATTTTTTGGTTTATATAAAATTTTTAAATTATTTCTACCATTTAAATATATTTTTACCTATATTATTATATTTTTCTTGAATTGGGTAATGTTTGTTCACATGTGCAGCAACAAGTGGTTACAAATTGGCAACAATAATTGATTTTGGATGAACTGACGAGTTGTGTTTTATCGATTTTTTGGACTCATGAAAAATAAATGAAAAAGTAACCTCGTTGTAGTCATATTTTAGCTCTTTTCTGACTCTCGAAAAATGAAAAGATTATCAAGCACTTTTCTTTTTGAGCTCATTAAAGTAAATGAAACGACATCTACTCAGTATAATTTTAACCCTTTTTTGGGCTAGATAGAATAATTACAAAATAGGAATACCTTAGTCGAACATGACTAAGATGTTCTATTGAATATTGTTTTCTAAATTTTTCAGATTCGAGAGACTATTTACGAAAAGGTACATCTGGATTTTTCTTTTCCACTTCTTTTTCAAACTCCTTAAACATGAAAAAGGATGTCGAGTTACCCCTCTGTCGGACTCGTAAAACTTAAACGATGAATGATTTGTCACCATCACGAGACTAAGTTACTCCTTCCTAGGGCCTGTTAAACTTACTAGGATGGATTCATCTAAAGGGTGAACTTATACTTTAAGAATATGGTATCCTCTTGAAGCTTGAGATAAAAAATAAATAGGTACTCACTATAAATAGTGGGGAAAATGGAAGGAAACATATAACCTGTATTTCATCTGAAAGGAAGTATGTCACTATTGAACATGACACTTATCTGCATCTGGTGTCAGGTTTTGGACATCCTCACTTTGTTACTTGTCTTTGAGAAATCCATTTGCCTCTCATTCAATTATATCATTTCATCATCATGACCTTTGATCTTATTTTGAGTCAAATGCTACCAAATTCTAGAGTCGTGTCGCTGATATGTTCAAGAGAAGTCCTCGTCTGTAAATTCAAACCACTTATACCTTATTTGACCTTATCTGCATCAATATTGAATCACTCTTTCCAAATTTATCCTATGTTTTGTGTCGATTATGTGGGAAACATTATGGCCCTCCTTTGACAGATCTCTTCTGGTCAACTCCGGCTCATTATCCAGGAAGATGATCTAGAAACCCCCTTTCAATACCTTGGATCTTGCATGCCTTAATGGCAGTTTCTTCGCATTTGATGATAGACTCATATCATTGGCCTTTGATCGAATGATTCTGCGAGTTTTCAACTTTATATCCATTGTTTTCACTCGTAGATTGTGTTTTTGTACCTTGAAAGCCATCGTTGTCATTGGTTGTTTCTCTCATTCATATTGATGGTTTACATCATTGAACGGTAATCAGGTAGTTTCTACCACGTTCGACTTCAACACATATATTTTCATTGTTAGATTCATACTTTGGATGGGTCAAGATAAAGGTGAAGACCTTTGGTTTCCTTTGATAAATCCAGGCTACGTGGAGTTATTCATGATTGTACACATTATCCTTTCTAGTCGGATGGTTGCACCCATGTCGTGGATTCATGCATTCATATATTCATTATCCTTTTTAGTTGGATGGTTGCATCCATGTCATGGATCCATGTATTTTTAGGCATACTTACTTCAAATATGTCATATATATTGTATCATGTTTGATTTGTAGGTCTCATGATGGTGGTTCTCTAAATTCCTTACCTTTACTTGTAAAGCACTTCAGCCATCACTTCACGTTCTGAATTCATGCTTTAGGGGGCATATGTTATACAATATTTTTCACACTCCACTTTGTGTCCTCATGCCACCAGTTTCACAAAATATTTTCTCCATTGAACATGCCTAGAACATCCCCGAAGAAGTGAAATAAGACTTGATTTAAAAATATTCTGGAAATCTTGTCAAAAACAACGCACTCTACACCACTACTAACCCACACTTGTCACATTTTTCAAAAGATGTGTCTAGTGCTAGCAGTGTAACTTTTATCCATAAAATAAATTTTGATCCTCTTCAGGAAGTTTTCCCAAAATGGAGGATAATTTTCCCTTACTAGAAGCCTTGAGGACAGCCACATGGTTTTAAGTTGTTGATGATAGGGGTGATACCTCCCATTCATTTCCATTGATCCTCTTTCCATGTATATTTCCCTTATTAATATGTGGAACTCCTCCCACCTTTTATGGATCCCCAACTCCCTCTCCTTCCCTATAAATTAAACCCCTGCCATCCACTCTGGTTGGTTTCCATCCTATGAGCTGAAGCATGCCCAATCGCTGCCCATTTGTGAAGGAGGAAGTTGTTTAAAGAGTTGAGGCTAGGACTTGGAGTCTCACCTAAAGGAGGTGTCCAACATCAAGGATTATGGTTGTATTTCTCTCTTTATCATTCTATTAATAATACATTGTGTGTTTCCATTCCATAAATGTGTCTATTATCACATTTTTATTGTAGTGCTCCTTGATCTCACACATAGATTATACTATAGATTGTTATGATTCATATTAAATTTTTTGTCTCCACTTATTCTTCCTTGCAGGAATTTTTCTTCACCAACAGAGAGCAGATCGTGAGTGTGGAAGCGAAATAATAAAACTTGAAATCAAAGGAAAGCACTAGCATAAAAAAGTAGGACATATATCCTCCTTTGTGTTTTTCAAGCATAAGTTAGGACATGTTGCATATATTTGTCTCATTTGTTGCTAGATATTCTCATTAGGACTAGAGGGATCGATTTTGTCCGCAGAAGGGATTTACTTCATAGCAATTCCCGGTTTTGGGTGGGGTCATTGAAGAATTATTTCCTAGGTTACAAGGGTGGAGATGGTGGCATTTCTAGAGTCCCTGGTTTTGCAAGAGTGGAGATGGTGATATCTCTAGATTCCCTAGTTTAGTGAGGATTTATGGTTATTTTCCTAAAGAACTCCTCCTCAAGATCTAAATCTGGCTCGGGGGTGGATGATTGCAAGAAAATCCCCAATGAAATCCTCCTAAGGTTGGGAGGAGATTATAGTCCCAATCTTAGTTTTCAGTTCATTATTCTACACAAGATGAATGGTTAAAACTTATACACTTAGTTCTTCATTCTACTATTTCACTAAATGCAATGGAAACTGTATTTTGCATGTATTTTTATTAAATTTTATTCATGTGTTATGTGTTATTGAGCTACTATAAATGAATGAAATTTATATGTTTTCAGGTGTTTGGGGGCAAGTTGAGCTTCCATGTGATTATGTGGTTCTATATAAAACATGTATGTTATTTGTGTATTATAATGGGCAATTTTAATGGTCTGAGTTTATCGTTGATCCAGAAAAATATGGGAATGGGCTCTTACTGAGTGCTCCAACATATTTAGCTGATAGTGTGGGTGCGTTGAAAGATTTCCATCGTGTCCAAGGAAAGATGTGAGGGGGAATTTTATGGTTTTGGATTTGAATCCATGATTTTATAAAGAGCAAGATCAAATCCTAAGAATGCAATCGAATTGTGAAAGTTTTGGTTTGCATGGCCTGAAGAAGTTGTGAAGAATTCCTATTTGGGGAGGACCACCTATAGGTCGAGATCAGGGGAGTGCCACCTATTTGGGGGTTGGGTGGAAATACCCAGTCGCAGTTGGTGTTCGGGCTCGAATCAGGGTTCCAGGCCCAAATTTTTTGAGGCACGTGGATGCTTCATGCTCAACTTGGTGAGGGCATGCACTTGCAAGGTTTGAAGGAAATTTCCCCGAATAAATTATAGCATAAAATTAAAAAAATCATCCAAGGGGTAAGGTGGGACCCAGGAAATGATTATGTGGTCGGGAGGATGATGTGGTAGTCGCAGGGCATGTCATGTGTCATGAGTATGTGGTTGAGAGGTTGACATGGCGGACGCAGGGCCTACCACAAGTCCATCTTGCCCAGAGAAAGGGGAGGTCGCATGGTATTGGGAGTAAAGTGATGTTGGTTGAGGACCCCCCACCCCCCCCCCCCTCTCCATACCTCACAACGTTACCCCCCTCTCATTCTGTCTATCTAAACTGGATGAATATATGATGTTCGATTTTGAGGCAGGGAACTATGAGTGGAACAACAATAAATGTACCCTCCCTGTGACATGGGAGAGTCCTAATTCGTGTGTGTGTGTGTGTGTGTGTGTGTGTGTGTGTGTGTGTGTGTGTGTGTGTGTGTGTGTGTGTGTGTGTGTGTGTGTGTGTGTGTGTGTGTGCACGTGTGTGTGTGTGTGTGTGTGTGTGTGTGTGTGTGTGTGTGTGTGTGTGTGTGTGTGTGTGTGTGTGTGTGTGTGTGTGTGTGTGTGTGTGTGTGTGTGTGTGTGTGTGTGTTTGTGTGTGTGTGTGTGTGTTTGTGTGTGTGTGTGTGTGTGTGTGTGTGTGTGTGTGTGTGCACGCGTGTGTGCATGCATGTGTGTGTGTGTGTGTGTGTTTGCACGCGTGCGTGCGTGCGTGCGTGTGTGCGTGCATGCGTGTGTGTGTGTGTGTGTGTGTGTGTGTGTGTGTGTGTGTGTGTGTGTGTGTGTGTGTGTTTAACTATGTCATGGGGTGGATCAATGGTTAAGAGTTGGAAATGTGGCAAAGCCACATGGACTAGTGTGGGGATGTGGAACTTCCATGAAGGGTGTAGCGTCACTATGTGGGAACCATGCATGGTCCACATGGATGCCATGTTGCAGAAAAATGCTGTCATGGCAAGAGTTAATGGTCCGAATTCAAATAGCCATATCTTGTGGTGTGAATATCAGTTTTCAAAAAAAAATATATCGTCAAAAAGCTATCAACAACATAGAAGCAAAGGTGATGTTTATTTAAATTTTTCAGGAGTTTGAAAAATTACAGAGTTTTAAGGCCCTTTTCCATGATAGGACTTTCGAGGTCGGATGAAATATATTAAAACCTTCTTCTAACCTTAGGATGGTCTATGTGATGGAAGGGGGTGTTTCGGAGTGGTATCAGAGCGTAAGATTCAACACTAAACCTTCGGAATATAATGAGCCTTATGCACATTAAGGCAATGTGTAGAAGCCCTATTTCATGTTGTGGTGTTTGGTTACAAATGTCATCATGCCTTCTTATGTTATTTGAGATACATATTGTATTTTGATTACAATGAAGTTATTGAAATTATTATTTCTTAATCAATGCACTAACTTGTTATTTTATGTTTCATACATATAAACAACCATGCGATTATTGCAAGGTACTAATGATTATAATGCTCATATGTTAATTTTTATTAATTTTAGCTAACGATTATGTGTGTGTGACAACACATAAGGGAACCTAAATGGACACAAAAAGCATGAGCAATAGAATGGTTGAGCATAGCACTGAAAGATATCAGCATGGAAATCAATAGGAATCAGTTAAGAAAAGAGGAGAAGCAAGATCTGCTAACTGGATGGATACCTTGAGAAGCCTAAGGGCTAAAAAGAGGAGTTCTAAAGATAACAATGAAAGGATTTTCAGGCCATAGGAAGGACAAGCAAATATGAATGTATCAGTACTAAAAATCCTATATGATTTGTAGAGGACAACGCAGCATGATCTTGGATCTAGTTTCAAGTTCAAGCAAATTTCTTTAGGGCATGGAAGACAGGAAATGAGGACTAATGATGTTGAGGGAAGTAGATCCAAGAAGAAGCATAGGAAGTCCAGTGAGGACGCGGTGAGGGTAGGTTCCCCATTGAGCACACCTAAAATGAGGATATTCGATTATGGAAATCATTCAAGTGCTACTACTAGAAGGCACCATCACCAGAGAAGAAGAGAAAGAGCTTACATGTCATAGGAATTTTAGAGTTCAAGCCTCCTACATTTTATTGTGAATTGAAGAGAATAACAGAGGATGCAAAAGCATGGCTACTTGGGATGAATAATTTCTTCAGAGTCCACATTTACTCTGAGAATATGAAAGCCAAGGTGACCACTTTTAGCCCAAAGGGAAAAGCTGACATTTGGTGGAAATATTTGAAGAATGTGAAGAATATCAGGGAGGAAGAGTTGTCTTGGAAAGAATTTGAGAAATATTTTAGAGAAAAGTACTTATCGCAGAGGTATTGTAACAACAAAGCTAAAGGGTTTTATGAACTTAATATTGGGTAGCAATTAGATAAAGAATACACTCTAAAAAATTTGGAGTTGTTGAGGTATGTCCCCTACCTTAATGATGAAAGGAAAAAATTTAGAATTATTTGAATAGTTAGCCATGGGAATTTAAATACCGAATTGAGTTTGATGAACCAAAAACTCTTGAAGATGAAATCATAAAATTAAAGGATTGTTATGAGAAAGCTAGGAGCAGGCCTCAGTATATGACGAATTGGAAATAAAAGAGAAACCTCAAATTTTAAGGAAAATGGTAGGAAATTATGAAGAAACAACTAATAATAAAATCAGCGAAAATGGTCCCAACCAACCGATAAAATCAGCAGAGATTCAATACTGCCAAAAAAACCCAATTTACTAAAGTTACAGGAGGGGAAAATAGGAGCTACAGAGGAGAACCCATTAAATGTTGGATTTGTGGGGAAAATCACTGGAAAATGGATTGTCCCTAATGCAACAAGGATGGCCCGAGTTTGTGTAACACACAAAAGGCTGAGATAGTTAGGGACGTGGCCCATAACGTGCCAAGATATTATGCATAAGTAGACAATTGACAAGTTGACCACCGGGAAGTGATTATTGAAATGGAAGTTACGCTTCATGATTAAAGTATTTTTATTTTAATTGACCCTAGTTCAAATTTCAGTTATATCTATCCAACAATTATGGAAAAGTGAAATTTTGTTAAAGAAGCACACAAGGAAGCATGAATGATCTAGCTAGCCATAGGGACCAAAATAAGAGTGGAATATGTCATTAAATTGTGCCCCTTGGTGTTGAAACAAATGAAGATAACAACTTATTTTAATTTATTACCATTGGGGGTGTGCTTGGAATGAATTGGTTGGTCTGGCATAGAGAAAAGATTGATTACTTTGAGAAATAAATCAAGTGTCTCAATGAGAAGGCTGAAAGAATAATTTTGCAAGGAAAAAGAAAACCCACATCAATTCACTTAGTGATAACGATACAAGTCAAGAGGAGTTGTCTAAAAATATGTGAGTTATTTGTTGTTCAAATTATCAACAATTCTACGAATAATGGTGGCAGTAATTTATTGGAGCACCCAATTTTAAAACAATATGAAGATGTATTTCCAGAGGATATCCCTAGATTAACTCCAAATAGGGAAGTGGAATTTTATATAGAATTATTGTACAGAAAATCACCAACATATGAAGCTTTATATCTAATGAGTACTCCAAAGCTTATGGAGTTGAATTTTCAACACAAGGAGATGTTAGAAAATGGGTACATTAGGCCAAGTGTGTTACCATGGGGAGCCCCAGCTTTATTTGTGAAGAAGAAAGAAAACACACTCAGATTTTGTATAGACTATAGACATCTTAATAAATCTACCATATATAACATATACCCTTTGTCGCGAATTGATGACATGTTCAATCAAATATGTGGAGAAATGATGTTCTCAAAAATTTATTTGAGGTTTGGGTATCATCAGGTGCATATCAAGGACGAAGACATCCACAAAACCAATTTTTGGACAAGGTATGGCCATTATGAATTTTTGGTTGTGCCTTTTGGACTTACTAATGCACCAACAACCTTCATGTGCATGATGAAAAATGTACTGAGTCCATTTTTGGACAAATTCATTTTGGTATTTGTTGATGACATTTTGGTTTATTCAAAAGACAGAGGAACATGAGAAGCACTTAGAAATTGTGCTACAACTACTGAGAGAGAATAATATATCTACAAAACGCAACAAATGTGAATTCTTTCAATCTCAAATTCGATATTTTTTCCATGTGGTCTAAAAGGAGGTCATATAAGTTGACCCAAACAAAATTAAACCCACTATACAAAGGCTAACATCAAATAATGTATCCATGATTAGAATATTTATGGGTCTGGCAGGTTATACTAGGATATGTATCAAAAAAATGTCCAAGATTGGCCACCAAATCACGGTGTTGCATAGGAAGGGAAATATTTTTTTGTGGAAAATAAAGTGTGTTTCTAACTTTGAGTAGTTGAAGTATTTGCATACCCATGCACAAGTCCTTCAAATTTTTGATCGGGAAAAATAATTTGTGGTATGCACGGATGCACGTAAGGAAGGGTTGGGGCGGTGTCTTCATGCAAGAGGGGCAGGTCATTTTCTTTGAGTCTAGGAAATTAAACAACCACGAGTAAAATTATGTGACTCATGATATGGAACTTGTTGTTATTGTTCACGCTTTAAAAATGTGGAGACATTATCTCCTTAGAAGAAAATTCATGTTAATGATAGATCATGGAGGTCTGACATATATATTTTATCAACCAAAATTAAATTTCAGGCAAGATAGATCATTGGATTTAATCAGTGAGTTTGATTTCAAAATTAAATACGTCAAAGGGAAGAAGAATCAAGTAGTTTATGCACTCAGCAAGTGAGTTCAATTATCTCACATTGTAGCCATTAGTTCCTGCAGGACTGATATCGAAGAAAGAATTAAAATTGTGGGACAACAAGATGAAAAATATCAGCAATTAAAATAAAATCTACATCAAGAGTAAAAATGTGAGAAAGAAAAGAATTTTTACCTTACGAAGGATGCACTAATTAGATTCAAAAATAGAATTTATGTGCTAAATGATAGTATCTTGAAGAGGATAAAATTAAAATAATTTCATACAAAACCATAATTGGGCCACCTAGGTTATCAAAAGACACTAACAACCATTAAAAAGTTTTACTATTGCCCTTATTTAAAAAGGGAAGTGGTTAATTTTATTTTTAAGTGCATTGAATCTCAACAAGTGAAGGCCGCGTGTAAGAACTCAGCTGGATTATTATAAACTATCCCCATCCTAGAATGGAAATTTAATTTAAATGTATTTTATCACATGGTTACTATGGACAGCCAAGAAACATGATGCCATAATGGTCGTGGTATAAAAATTGAGCAAGGTTTCTCACTTTTTGGTTCTTAAATCGACTTACACAAGGAGTGATGTAGCTCAATTTTTTTATAAAAGAAGTTGTGAGGTTGCAGGGAGTTCCCAAAAGAATTATCTCAGATAGAGATGTTAAATTTACTTCAAAATTTTGGAAATAATTATTGTTTGGCTTAGGAATAGAATTAGCATTTAACACAACATACTACCCACAAACAAACGGGTAGGAAGAGAGGAAATATATAATATTGGAGAACATGCTTCAAATTTATGGCATGCACCAGCCAAGGAAGTGGGAGGAGTTTCTTCCATTAGTTGAATTTTCTTACAAGAATGGATACCAAGTGTTAACTCCCTCCAATTTCCCAAGGCTGAGAAACAAATCTAAAGGGGTAACCACAGACCAGCTTTAGACTCAGTATCTATCCCTACCAAGTCAGAGAGGGCTCTCTCAAAATCAGTCTCACAACCAATGGAAATGATTGGATAATAAGGCTTTTAGGCTACTTATAGGCTCAGTAAAATTTGATTAGGGTTTTTTATTTAAGTTTGCTGGATCAAGATCATAGATCTAGGAACTAGGTCAAGGTTTTGAATGATCAATTGCAGGAATGAGAATGAGGAAAAGTAGGTATGTTTAGCAACATATTGGGCTTTCATTGTGGTATAGGGTTGAAAAATGAAGGATCAAAATGAGCATATGACTATGAATTCATTCATTAGAATAAATGGAACACAAACATGAAGTTATCATAAAAAAAAGCATAAAACTTATGAATTCTACTTAAAAAATAATGAGATGATCACATGAAAGCATACATATGGTTATAAGGAAAAATAAGCATTCATATTGATGATAAAACTAAGAAGAAATATTTTCAATAGGCATACCATAAGAATCTCAAGATTAATTCTATAATTGTCTTTGATATCAGTGTAAAATGGTGTACATTAGCTCCAGACTATGATTACCAAGTATTCAACCCTCTCAATGAGTTGAGTTTGAGTACATATATAAAAATAACAAAATGCCACCTATATGGGTCAAAACCTTATCCAAAAAAATAATTAATGCACATAATGACTCATAACCTAATTTATAGGGGAGTTAGAAACAACTTCCCCTTTTTAACAACAAGTTGAGTCTTTGTCTCAAGTCATTAAACACAAGATCCTTTATCAAATATTACCATAAATATGCACATTAACCATCCAAAAACTCATGATACAGATGTTACATCGACCAACTTTGACCTTTGACCTCCACGTGTCCAGAAAGTCTTCAAACCCAGAAGCACAACAAAATCTCTCAGAAATGCAGAGAAATTTAGCAGAAGTGTAGTGAATTTTGAAGGAGAGTTTGGATGGATTAGGTGGATTTCTAAGCTTGGATGGAGGTTGGTAAAGATAGCTAAGGATGTAAACACTAGCACATTTGGCCCAATTTCCGACGGCCAATTCGTCGCTATTCCGACACATAGGCGTTGCAAGAGCGATAGTTTGAGGCCGGGAAAAACGTGTTTAGCCGTTACGTCGCAATTCTGACACTTCAATAAAGTGTCGGAAGAGAAACACTTTTTTTGACGTTTCCAAACAACTGTCGCTCTTCCGACATTTTCCAAATCGTTGCTCTTCCGACTTTCCAAACCGTCGCTCTTCCAATTTTTCCCAAACCGTCGCTCTTCCGACGTTTTACAAGTCGTCGCTCCTTCGACGTTTTCCCAACCATCGCTCTTCCGACGTTTTTCAATTGTTGCAATTCCAACGATATGTCGTCTGACATTTAGAACGTCACTCTTCCGAAGATTATGTAACGTCGCTTTACCGACGAAAAAGTAAAAAAATTTAAAAAAAGGAACGTCGCTCTTCCGACGCTTATGTAACATCGCTTGTCCGACAAAAAAATAAAAATATTTAAAAAAGAAACGTCGCTCTTACGACATGTAAGGCATCGGTCTTCCGACAAAAAAGTAAAAATATTTAAAAAAGAAACGTCAGTATTCCGACATGTAAGGCATCGGTCTTCCGACGAAAAAGTAAAATATTAAAAAAATAAACGTCGCTCTTTCAACGTGTAAGACGTCGGTCTTCCGAAGCTTGGATAAAAATATTTAAAAAAAAAATTCCACCAAATGTACTAGTTTGGTCCACTTCCGCCATGCCACCCTGGCTGAAACTTTCGATGGCATTCCTCAAATATAACTCACAAGTGCGACTTCTACTATAAATTCCGGTGTGTTCTTGGCTATAACTCTCGGGCGCTACCCTGGCTATAATTTTTGGTGTGTTCTTGGATATATTCCATATCTCCATGACACACATAGAGCTTCAGTAATTCCTTTAAGAAATTATATAAGGGTTCGAGTGTCCAAAACACACAATTCTCTTAACAAGTGCTCCCTATTCTCACAATATTTTTTTTACAAACATAGCTTTGCATGAAGGAACCTAAGATATCATTAGTACCACACACCAAAACCTTTAAGCTTTCAAGCATGAGAAAACGAACCATCCCTCATGCAATAACATTAAGTAAGGAATTTTCATTTACAATTCATATAAGAATACATTGTTTTTGAAACCATAGTACTATAGAAACATACTTCAATATCAAAAATATCAAGGTGGGAATTTGTATTAAAATCCCCCTTCTGGAATCATCGATGTAAACCACAACAAAGGGTAACATGCATCAAAACATCATTTCCTCTTTATTACAAGAAACCATGAACTAGTCATGCACAACTGCAGCATCAACTTGACAATCAATGAGAATTCAATAACAAGGAATTAATTACTAAAGGCTTAAAGAGGACCTTCATATAAAACACCAAGTAAATAAGAATAAAAGGAGAGGAAATCCTTCAGATTCCACATTGTAACACCACACTGCAATGCAAGCTTGAAATCAACTTAGTTAGCATATTGCAATAAGGAAGAAGAAAGTTCATGCTAAATAAATTTGTGCTTAGCTATTATTCTCACACACTATGAAAATGCCTTTAAAACAATATCACAACATACTAGTCAATTCTGTAAATAAGAATTACACAACCATGTCTCTTGTACTAATGAAAGCATTTCAAGCTAGCAATACAAGGATCACTCTTTAACATAGAGAATTCATTAGAAATACTTATCTTATGAATCTTGCAATTCTTATATAATTCTCATTCATTTTGGAAGAAGTACGCACTTTATGCAGATGATAACTCTTCACACTACCTCCTTTTTTTTTAAGATAAATGTAAAAAAGGTAATGGAATTATCAGGAAAAGTGAAATAGTAGGTTCCTATTACATATCTAGAACACATCAACATAAAAGCCACATCCATCTACTCAACCTTTGCACAGTGATTCTTTATGCACTAGCTATAAAAATGGAAATTGCGGTATCAGGACCAGTGAAAAAGAAGGTTTCTATTACATGTTTAGAATAGTTCATACATCTACATAAAAAAAACTAGATGCATATAATCAACTTTTGCATGGCAAAATAATGACAAACATTAAATTCTCTTGAGCATGGTAATAGAAATAAATTTGTTTACAACAGTCCACAAGATATCCATTCATTTCTATAAATTTTGCAAGAAGAAAATGAAAGTCGTGTGTAAAAAAGTATTATGAAAAGACTTCAAATTACTGTCATATTGGAGCAACTATCCTCTGACAGAAAATATAAAAAGAAAAGCCAAGACAATGAGTGTTCCCAAAGGATTTTCCTTGGAGTGGAAATTTCTATCTGGATCCCTACTTTTGCAAAAATATTTCTTATATATACAGAATTATTTACTCACCATCAAAAAGAAAAATGAAAATGGAAGGGTATACACAATGAAATTTATATCCTTTTCCTTAAGGAAAATAAAATCAGAATAAGATGCATGGTCTAACAATTTGGCATCCTCAATCAACAATGATCATTTTTCCAGCATTTCCATATGTACCTCATCAACAAAAAGCAACCAAAGAACTGACCTCATTTTTTAACACATTTGCAGTGGAGTCCCTAGAGAACACACGATGCAGAAACTCACAAACAGTGCAAAATACCAATCAGCAAATCCCAAATCGCACATCAGGAATCTCCCAACAAGAATGCACTCCAATGCAAATGTCCCTGAAGAATTTTTTCCAACTGAGATTGCACCTCTGCCTAGCAAGACCCTGAAAAGGATAGTCCTAAAAAATATGCTTCGTTATTTCTGTCTTTGGAAAGGAGAGGCAAAGACCCACGGAAAGGTCACTCTTGGTCAAACAAGCTTTGCAGGGGAGAGCCTGAAATTATTTAGAAGTCAAGAAGACTAGTTTCCTTTTTCCATTCTTATTGAAGTCCCTAAAATATCCATCCTCATCATTCTTCTGTAGTGAAACATGCACAAAAGAAAAATAAAATTATAACATAGATGCATACAAGTTTTTAGATAATAAGAAATAAGCCCAAGATACACCTTGTCACTGTCCACCTATCATAAAATCATGTTGAATACATCACCTTTGAAAAAGGATACCATTTGGAGACAATGCCACATACATTTTTTCTTCTGCTGGGCTTTCCTAAAGATTAAACTCCTAATAGATTATAACCGAAACAGATTAATATTATAGAAATAGATTAATAAATCATTAGGGTCATCGTCTGTGTAATCTATTGCAGACTGTCAAATAACCTTTGGGAAAGTTATAAAGTTCATATGAAAAGATATTAATTTACATATCATAATTACATAATATAGATTTTAACTTGTATAGGTTCCGTGAGGCAATTTTGGCCTTAGTGAGCCTTACATAATCATGTCAATTCATGAAATAGGCAAACCTAATAGCAAGGCAGCTATAGACTTGCATATGAAACCTATGTAAACATAATACAATGAGCCATTATGTCATAGTGATATCTCTATAATTAGTTCATTACAGATCAAAGCTATGACTGTTGAAATGAAACACAACTATGTTTCTTGAGTTTCTCAAGTTTCTTAAGTTGTATGACCTGCATTCCTTTGCTACGCTTGTCTCTAAACTTTCAAGACCACATACAAAAACACCAATGTCAACTTTATCCCACTCATTTGAAACTTTCCCAAATATATCTGCATTCAAAACCATGTAAAATATTGTCAGATCTTGAGACCATCTTGATCAATGTAGCAATTATGAGTTTCCATGGGGATAGTCACAAGAAATTGGTTTAAATGTTACAAACCATATATGAAATAATCTCAAATTAATCAAATCAATCCCAATGCAATTAACAAAATTATTATTTCGAAATAATCTTAATTATTTAGTTTAACATTACTGGCGTGCCAAGATTGGCCGATTTTTCCCTATTATTTCATGATTATTGCAGATTGAATCTTTTCAAGGCCCTCACTGATTAATTGCTGATTACAAATTATTTAATCTATGTTCCTAACAGTTGTTTCCCAATGTTATTTATATTATTAATAGATATATAGATATAGATAAATATTCCTTCAAAGTTGATCTATTCAAATTTCTTATATGTTCATTTTGCCTTCTCAATGATGGCATTTGACAACGGTATGCCTCTTTAGCAGTGCATAATCATGATTTTCTGGTTACTCAAAGCAGAAAAAGTATGGGTTCTCAGCTATGACATATCTTTAGTCAATAAAAATATAACTTATTTTCACTAACAAATAAGCCCACATATGATACATTGAAAGATGGAAAGGTTGAAACACCATTTTTAAATGTTATTAGAGCTCAGGAACTGGGATGCAATAAGAAATTTTATCATGTTATGCAGATAAAAAATGGATGGTTGCAAGATAAATTTCCTTGATAGCCCATGCCAATTTAAAATTCATATCAGAAGGCAAGCATGGAATTTGACAATCACCCCTAGATATCTAGCTAAACTTTGATGACAATTGCAGTTATCACATTTCCATTCATAATATTCCAACGTTTTAAAAATTCATTCTGCAAAGTCAATCTACAAAGAGGCCCATTTTTTCAAGACAACACTTAACCTATCTTCGAAAGTCACTATTACCCTAAAACTATTATAAAATTCTAAATCAAAATCAACGGGTTGAAGATCTTCAAAATTAGAGCAATTTTAAGCATAAATTGTAAACAAAAAAACAAAAGGAGAGAGCCATCATGGCATCAAATTACCCCTTCTGCAAGCCTACTTTCTCTCCTTATCTTTTAATATAGGTATATATATTGTTTACAAAGGGAAAATTTAGACAATAATATCTTGCTCACATAAACTTCAATTCATAGGCTATCTCACCCAATTATACAAACATGGATATTGCCCCAAGTCTAACTTTGATGGAAAGTCCAAGGATAGCCCTAATCTAACATGGGAAGGAATCATCCTAGAAACCAAAACACCCACATTGTAGCAATGACCTTCAAAGTTTTAGACAGAAGATCAAATAAAAAAGCAGAACTCAAGCCCGCAAAGAAAACAAGGTGCTTGAGGCAGATAATGTCTTTGGTAAGATGTTGGGGGAAGGGTTATCTCCCTCCCTGGTGACTTATACCATGCTTTTTGATGGACTATGTGGAGCCGGTGCCATTGATCTTGCATATAAAGTATTAGACAAAATGGTAAAGAAAGGTTGTTCTCCAAATGTCTACACTTACAATGCACTGATCTATGGACTTTGTAGGGAAGGTGTTGTGGAGGTAAATCCCCTCTGCGGATAGAGGTGATCCCACTAGCCCTAGAGCAGGCTAGCAACAATCGAATCATGCAATGACGTTGGTTCCTAGTTATAAGAAAGACAAAGATCGCGATAAGTAGCCTACCTTAAATCCCACGTTGTTGTTGTTGAGGAAGAAGCGGCGCTCCTCATCTTTAGCCTGACATATCACAATCCTTCCATTTGACACCTTCGGATACCTGTACACATGTAGAGAAACGACGACTTACAACGTAATATTCAAAGCATATAACTATATATCAGTCAGAGAAGATATAATTCGTTGCATTACATAAAAGAGTAGACACACGAATGGAACCAAAATCAGAGTTGCTTATATTATAGATGAAAAAAAGGGAGATTACAACCAAATGCTCTGACGCTATGATTTTCCTTCAGTGGGGCTTGTAGCAGAGCATGTCTCAACAAAGCTCATCAGGGATTTGACAGAACTCTCTCTCACATAGGGTTCTCCTCAACTCTGCTCTTGATCGTCACTAAGCTATCATTTCCTTCCCAAAAATTCAGCTAGCTTTAAAATGGAGAGGGAAAGATTTTATAGATGGAGGAAAGGGATTTGGGATCCCTATAATCATGGGATAGGTCCTATCTCTTAGGAAGGTTCCATGAGAGGTGGAAAACCACTTCCTATATATGGAGATCTGGAGCCAAACCACTCAACTTCTTTTGATGATTCATTCTGGAGTTTGTTAGAATCAAACTTCTGCCATTTATTTTTAAAAAACATTCCTTAATAGGCTTGGTGTGAATGAAACATAGGGACAGAGTGCCAGTTGGCGCGCCCTCTAGTGTGGATTTCCACCATTGGTGCGAGGGATAAACTGGCTAGTCGCGCCAAGGCTAAAACATCTATTTTTAGGGTTTTTCAGAGGAAATGTTCTTCAGGAGAATGTTTGTCCTTATGTAGGAGGATGCCATGAAGGTGTTTTCAGGACATTTTACTGTTCACAGGTCACGGAAATAGTCCTCCAATGTACAGGAAGAGGGATTGCAGGGATGGTGACAAAATGCTGTGTAACGGCTGCCCCCTAAAGCATGAGGTCCAAGAGAGAGGGAGGGGTGAAATGATTTATGAGAACGCACCCAACTGAAAACACTGTCGTCGGAAGACCTGCAAATACAAATACAACCGATATCTTTGATACATGATATGTGGTATGGGCGCAGCCATCATAATAGAGTGTACAATAACTAGGATCCAAGGTATGGACACAGCCATCCAACAAAGAAGGATCAACAAGTAGATTCAGGTATGGTCGCAGCCATGCAATAAAATGAGTCATGTAATAAATGATAATCCACAAAGAATATGAAGCCTGTATTTGATCAGACAAGATCCAAGGTCTTGCGCTCCATCTCGACCCGAACAGAGTACAAGTCCGAGCATGCAAATAAGTGAGCTGAAGTCGAACATGCAAGAACATCGTCTGATTACCAGCCAATAATGAAAGCTGTTAACAGACGCGAGAGGAACCACCAATAATGACGATGGCTTTCAAGGTACAAGAGGTACAATCCATGGGATGTGAAGAGTGAGCTGGCGTTGAACACCTGCAGAATCATTCGATCAAAGGCCAATAATGAAAACCTTGCGTCGAATGCGAAGAACCTGCCATTGAGGCATGCAGGCTCCAAGGTACCTGAAGGGAGTCTCTAGATCAGATTCCTGGATAATGAGCTGAAGTCGACAGGAAGTGACCTCGATTGAAGGTGGGCCATAATGTTTCCCACATCATCGACACGAGACAGAGGGACATGATGTTTGTGAATCAATATCAATAGAGAATCAAAGGGAGGTTGAAAACTACAGATACCAACTTCTCTTGAACATATTGGTGGCACGACACTAGATTTGGCAATATTTGACATCGAGGGATCTGAGGTCATGGTGACGTGGAAAAGAGCAGATGAGAAGTCAAAAGAGATTACCCAAACCCATGGAGGTAAGCAGATAACGAGATGAGATATCTCCAACCCGACACGAATGCAGACAAGTGCCATGTTCAAGAGCGACATACTGCCGACATGACTATGATACTGGTTTCATTTTCCCCCACCATTTCTGGCGAGTACCCCAATTATTTTTGGAAACAAGCTTGAAGGGGATAGCATACGCTCGCGATATAAGTTTTTCCTTCGCACAAATCCAACCTAGTACATTTAACGAGCCCTAGGAAGGAGGAACTCGAGTAACGCCATTACGACGGAGTCCAATGTCATCAATTTTTAACGAGTATGGCAAAGGAAGAACTCGGAGTCTTTTCAAGTTTAGAGAGTTTGAAAAGACAGCAGAAAAGAAAAATCCAGCAGTCTCTTTTCGTAGATAGTCCCACAGATCCAAAAAGGTAGAAAACTATGTCTGAGAGAACCTCCTAGTCACGATAGGCTAGGGTATTCCTTTTTCGTAAATAATCTATCCCAGCCCGAAAAATGGGTAAACGTATACTGGGTAGATGTCGTTTCGTATCCAATTTAACGAGCTCAAAACGACAAGCAACTTGGCGATCTTTTCAGTTTTAGAGAGTCAGAAAAGAGCTGAAAGGTGACTCCAGTAGTGACTTTTTCGTGTTTTTACCGATTCTAAAAAAGTATAAAATACAACTCGTGTTGTCATCCTAATCGCATGAAAACCTGTCACTACACAAAAAGCAAGTGTAAAACCCATTTTTTAACAAAAATATGATAAAATATTAGAAAAATAAGTCCCAAAACCTAATTTTGATTTTGAAAAGTTATAAATATCATGAATAGTAAAAACTTATTTACTTTTACCTTTTTACATCTTTGCAGAGCGATAGTGAGCCATTTCCTTTGTGATCTTGTGGTGACGATCATGGACAATCCAGTGCACTATTCCAAATCCCATCTTTTCCAGGTAAGATCCGCTTCCATTAGCCATATTTCATAGCTTTTCATTGTCATTTGGTATCCCTAAGGGGTTTCAAAACTAGGGTTTCCGCGGTTGGCGCGGGTATGAGGCACGGACCCGTGCCAGTCGACCTCTTTTTGCAAAGGGGCCATGCCAGGTGGCGCGACTGTCATCAAAACAACCGCGCCAATTGTACAACCCAATATTTTGTTTTAATTTGACAAAAATAAAACCAATGAATTGTTGTTTTAAGTACCCAAGAGATCTTATAATGTGCTTATGACCAATTTGATGCAGGTGTAAAGAAAAATGGTAATTGAATGGAAGGAAAGAGAGCACAGTGAGGAAGATGAAATGGAAATGGGGAATGAGCAGTGCATGAATTCTCTCCGCAACTGCGGTTTGAAAAAATTCTTCCTAACGCCATGTCTTCGGGCTCAGCCCAAACTATTACAATATCTGGTTAGAATCTGGGATGAGGATGAAGAGAAGTTCAGACTTCAAGATCAAGTGCTTGAGCTAGAAGTGTTAGACGTGTAATTTATCACTGGACTGTCTCGCAGGGGTCCAGTTCCTATCTTGACTGGCACCAAGCCTTCTAGTAAAAAAATGTCGATGGTCATGGAGAGGGTGTACCCAGGGGCACAAAAGGGACCAGGTAGTGGAAAATTCGACATTCAAACTGTCCCTGATCTATCACTCAGAGTGGTTCTACATACTATTACGCGGGCTGCAAGGTTGCAGGCACTGCACGAGGCTACCAAAACACAGCTCCTTCTAGCGTCAGAGTGCATGAACCCAACAGTATTTGATTGGGCCACAGCTGTAACTATGAACATCAAATGGAAATTGACCAAATGCAAAAATACCAAAATGAAACAGTTTGGGTATGGGTCAATCTTGGTATCGTTCTTCCTAGAACGACTACCTATCTTCCAGTGCCAGGGGGCTATAGTCCCGGATCCACCATTGAGAGAGCCGCGGATGGCTCAATGGGCAGCATTGATGCCAAGGGAAGGGGGCAGCCAGCAAATGTCATGGCGGCCCGAGTTCTTTGGATGGCTTCGATAACAACTGATCATCATAGAGGATTGGCCCTATGTGGGCACTGATTTCACTGGAGACCCAGACCTTCCACTCCTGGAAGGAGAGTACTGGGATGAGGAGCTGAGTAAGACTCTTTTTCATTTTATTAGTTTTATGATTTTTTGGTATACATGTATGTCCTAACAGCTAATCCTATATCTATGCAGATGTTGGCCCAGAGAGGCCCGCCGGGATGTCACGGATCGCGAGGAGGACCCCTTTCGCCTATGACCCTCAAGGTGAGGGGGGCAAGGGGAACATGCTTGTATAGAACTTAGAGGGGATTGCCCATGGGGTTCTGGATTACGCTTGCCTAGCTGATGTCCTTATGGCTTATCAGAGGCACACCGTAGGGGTGCTGAGTCGCCTCCATCGCTTACTGAGGCGGTTGGTGCGGGCAGTAACGTGCTACCACGAGCACCATGCCAATTAGTCGCCTAGGCTTTTATTTGCATATTTTTGAGAGACATGTCATCTCCGGATGTAATTAAAACAAACATGTATATTTTTTGGATTTTATATGATGCACACGTTGCAAACACTCGACACACACACACACACACATATATATATATATATATATATATATATATATACATCTATTTTCTACATGGATCTTGCTTACATATGATGATGTTTTTACAAGTTGCGTAAATATCTATATAATACCATGTTGGCCACTGCATCTGTTAATGTATTCATTCGTCTTGGTATATGCTGATATGTGATGTAATCAAAATTTCTTTCAAGTAAACGAATACGTAGATACAGTCTTAAAATGCATTGGTTTCTAACTGAATAATGACCATTGAGCTATAACACTACAATATTTGAGTCCAGATATACAAGTAATGCGTGAATACCAAGGTTAAAAACCTCGTTTAATAATTCCAAAATGGCACTATATTCCACGACATTATTTGTAGCAGGCCCTAGACAAACACCTTGTAAATTAACCAACTCACCAACAGGATTGTAAATTACCCAGGCTGCCAAAGACAGGTTCCTGGTACTGCGGGAGGCACCATCTGCGAAACCAACATAAGGAGTAATAGACATCTGCACAATCAGGAAGACCCAATAAGCAGAAAAACGCTTACAAAGCACACCATACCACACATGCACAAAAATGAAAAAATCACCTATGTACATATATGATGCAAGAATGATTCAAGCATAATATTTCTTCAAGTACAACCCATTTCTAGGTTGTACCAAAGGAAGACCGTCATAATCGATTAGCTCATAAGCCCCATTTTTTAATATGCATTTAACAATATAGGGCCCATGCCACATAGGTTGGAATTTTCGTGCCCCAAGCTTGTCGTGAGCTTGATCATATAAGAGGACAAGGTCCCCTTCAATAAAAGAGCGCGAAGAAACCATTTGATCGAAATGAGCTTTAACTCGCTTTTTCTGTGCCTCAATAATCAAAGCAGCCAAGCGGCGAGTTTCGTCCAATCTTTCGAGATATAGGAGACGTTCTTCCTCCGGGGAAGTATTAGGCAGTAATTCCATAGCCAATTTTAGTGAAAGGATCTCACATTCAACCGGAAGAGTAGCTTCCAGACCATACACCAACTGGAAAGGTGTGAATCCGGTCGCACTCTTCACTGACGTTCAATAGGCCCAAAGAGTTGAAAACAACTAGAGATTCCAATTTGATTTATGTATACCAATTGTTTGTTGAAGCATCGTGACAAGCACCTTGTTCACGGCCTCAACCTGGCCATTTTCCTGGGGGTAATATGGCGTTGAGTTGTCATGACGCAAGCCCAACCTAGATGTCAGCTCTGCCATCATGTAGTCCCGAAAATGAGAGCCATGATCAGTGACAATGGCTTGAGGAATGCCGAAACGCATGTTCACATGGTTGAAAATGAACTGTGTGGCTGTCTTACCATCTGCGGCAATTGTAGGCATCGCTTTGGCCCACTTGGTGAAATAATTGATGGAAACGTTGATATAAGCATGCCCCCCGACCGAGTGAGTGTTAGGTGAAATAATCGACGGCATCGATGATATAATCATGCCCCCCAGAAATTGTTGAGACAAAATGTAAGTCATGGGGTTGCATTCAGAAATCACGGTTACCGTGCGCAATAGGATGTAATGGCGAAACCGCTGAACGGCTTGGACCACGGCCAACGCTAACTTCTCTACGTGGGCATAACGCGTTTCAGTGTCGAGGAGATTCCAAGATAGATAATAAACCATGTGTTCGTTACCATAATCGTCATCCTATACCAGAACCATGGAAATTGTGCTGAATTCAGCAGCCAAATAGAGGGTAAAGTCGTGATGATAGTTTGGAGGACGTATTAATGGAGCGTTGATGAGAAATGTCTTAAGGCTATTGAAAGATTGTTGAGAAATCTCATCCCAACAAAAAGGGACGTCCTGTTTTAGAAGTCGCGTAAACCCTTTAGCTACCTCTGCATAGTTCAGGATAAAGCGACGTAAGAAATTCGCTTTCCCTTGAAGACTATGAAGTTGATGCAGCGAGGATGGGGAGGGGAGATTAACAATATCCTCGACCTTGAGAGGGTCAAGGAAAATTCCATCCTTAGAGACAATGAATCCTAAAAGCCGACCAGAGTCAACGTAGAAAACGCACTTGTGAGGATTAAGCCTGATGTTGTAATGCCTGCAGCGGAGATAAATCTGGCAGAGATGTTTTGGATGGTCTTCACGTAGAGCTAAATGAGCCGGAAGGTCATCCAGGTATGACTGAACAACATTACTTGTGTCATGAAACGCGTATGACATGGCACGCTGGAAGGTAGCCCGAGCGTTTTTAAAGCCGAAAGGGAGCTTCTTATAGGCAAATTTTCCCCATGGACAGATGAAAGCAATCTTATGTTGATCAGATGGAAGGATATTGATTTGATTATAACCCGAAAAGGCATCCATAAGGGAAAATATCTCACTCCCCCCGCAATCATCAATGATCTGATCTATAAAGGGGGTGGGATAGTTGTCCTTACGGCAAGCCCGATTGATATCTCGATAGTCAACACAGACTCGAATTATGCCTTGCTTCTTATCCACGGGGACAATATTGGAAACCCACTCTGTCAAAGGGATTGGATATATGAAGCTCGCTTTAAGAATTTTCTCAACTTCAACTTTTATAGCAGCGGCTTTCCAAGGATGCACTGGATGCAGACGCTAGTGCACAGGCTTCACACCAGGATAGGTGGGAATTTCGTGCACGATGATACTAGGATCGATCCCAGGCATCTCTTCATAAGACCATGCAAAAACATCACGTAATTTGCAGAAAAGGCTAGTGTACACTTGAATCTCATCTGGGGAACAAGTGACTCCCACATGGATGTTCTCAACGACCCCCGGTTTAACGAAGATGTCGATAGGCATCGTTTGGGTAATATTACTCATATTTCCTTCTTAAAATACTTCATGAGTCAATATTGGCATTTGGAGTGGCGGAGAGGGAACTTGAGATGAAAAATTCTTGAGACAATTAGACATTATCCCCAGACCAGGCATGAATGAGGAATGATGATGTCCATCGCTCCACAGCAGATCTTCGAGAGACATAGTTTCTACGATAGCTTCGTCAGACGGAAAAATTTCTCTCAAAGGATCAGGCGAATCTGCATCGCCGAGCCAAGGGGATTGAGAATAAGCATCAAGATCCATGCTCAAAGGAGCATTATCAGAAGAAGGAGGATCCGATGCGGAAACAATCTCGCAATAATTGATTTCAATTGGGGTCAGAGGCATCGATTCTCCAAAAGAGAAAACCTATTTAGGAGAAGGGATGATCCACGAGTCATCTGACCTCGAGATCATATTGACTTGAACGGTGTTCGGTGGTGGAATGGGAAAAATACCCATGAGAATGGGGTCCTTGAAAAGACCAGGTCCTATACTGTCGAGGGTATTAGGGATTTGATCCATGTACGACACGTTGTTCTTGGAGGATGAGGTGAAGAAAGACAACTGATCGATAGTAATAATCTTTCCCCCATGTGGAAACTTCAAAAGTCGAAAGAGGGTGGATGGAACGCACAACATGGCATGGGTCCAACTGCGACCGAGTAGAATATTGTAGTTGAGTTTGGCATCAACAACTTCCACTTCGACAATGACCATATTACCTTGTAATGTGATCGGTAAACTCACGAGAACACCCAAGGGTTTTGATTCCCTTCCATCGAATGCCTCGAGGGCATTGGGAGATGAAGTGAGGGTTGGAGAGCCAATGGCCTTCCAGCAAGCAGATGACATAATGCAGGTAGAGGCACCTTCGTCCACAACGGCTCTGTGAATGTTGAGGCCGTTGATACCGACTTGTCTAACAAGCGCGATCTGATGCGGAAGTCGGGGGACAAAATTCTCTAGATCAAAGGCGAGAAGGCTAGAATCGGCAGGATCAATTCCGCCGATCGCAGATAAAAAATCTTTCCATTGAGATGGAAAACTCTGAAGTACTTCCAATGCATACATTGTGGAAGGTGCATGTGCCAAATCCTCAACAATGTTGTAATGCTGAGCAGCACGAGCATTTGGATTATAGGAATATTTTCGAAGAATAGCTTTGGAAGGTGGTCGTACAATGGGTTCAGCGCTGGGCCTTTCAATCTCTAGAGGACCAGAGGCAAGTGGGGGAGGAGGGCCATCAATGACTTCTTTCCCAGCTGCCTGATGTGATCCAGCATAATATTTTGACTGAGTGGCAATAGAAATAGGTGCAGCACCATTCCTCATGAAAACCTGAGACCCAAACAGTGCAAATGGCTAAGGCTGCTCGACCATCTGGGTCTGCTGAGATGGAAAAGGTTCCTTAAGAACTGTCGGAGTTCCCTTAGAGCCCTTAAGAAGTTGACTAACCTCGGATCATCTGGGAAAATCTTTGGTGTAGTGGTCTTCATCACAGATCAGGCAAGGGTACATCGATTTTCGTTGTGAACCATCATCAACACGTGGTTTGGACGATTCTGGTTTTGGGGCATCGGATTTGGCTTTGCCTTTGCCCTTCTTCTTCCCTTTGGAAGTCTTGTCTGCAACATTGGCCTGAATGGCATTGACCTCCATGGTCTTACCAGAATCTGGAGTAGGCTGAGGAGTAGAATTGTTGGAAGAATTCGATTTCTGCTTCCCATTGGAAGACTTGCGAGAAGTTTGAGAGACGGAACCAATAACACCGTCAACCAATGGGGTAGCTGGTGTTTTAGAGGTCCCTAGTTGCGGGGCATCAGTCAAGATATCATATAACGTGCCGGATTGGGAGTACACTAAATTGAGGTACTGGGCACGAGCAATGGCTTGTTCCTCGGTTACACATGCCCCCATAGAAATGTCTTGTGCAATCTTGTTGACAAAGGAGGTAGTGAACCAGTGAGTTAGAAGCTAATCAGAAATGTCAAACTTGATCAAATTATGATGACGTCTCCATTCGTGAATATGATCTGAAATATGAGTGGCTTTGTCCTATTTCAGAGATGTCAGGAGATGTGCCCCAGCTTCATAGCGAACTGGTAACTGGAAATGCGTCAGGAATGCCATAGCTAGAGTATTAAAATCTTGAAAAATACCACGGGGAATTTCTATGTACCATTTAGCAGCAGCACCGGTAAGAGTGCGCTGGAAAAGATGTAGACGAATCGAGTCATCTATCCAAGAGTTCGAAGAACACCGAAAATGGTATGTCATGACATGTGCTTGGGGGTCTTCTCCAGATTTACCCTCAAACTTAGGACAATCACCAGGCACCTTCGTCGGAACCGGAGGCCAATATGGATTATGAAGAATCGGATCATTGGTCAATTTGGACACATCTGGAAATTCCAACGTGGCGAGAAAAGGAAATTGAGGGTTAAAAGGCATGTCAGGTCCCTGATAAGGACCTGTACCTATACTCTAGCCTGGTTGAGCATAACTCTGCCCCCATTGGTTCTGTCCCAAAGGATTCTGACCATAGGGGGTATAAGCTGTATAATTGGTTTGATATGGCAGCTAAAAACCAGGATATGGGGGTTGATAACCAGGGTACTGATTCTGATTATACGTGGGCCCCATTTGAGCAGTGTATGGATTCGACTGCGGAGTATAAGTATAGCCTATTTGTTGAAGTTAATAACCAGAACCTTGGGGCGGGTTGTAAACCGGTCGATACTGACCTTGAAGGTAATAGCTGCCTTGGGGTCGAACGAGCTACTGGTAAGTGGGACCCTGCTGAGTCTGATAAGTCGGGCGCACAGGTGGATTTGGTTATGGCATGGAATATATCGGCTGCTGAGCAAGGTTAACAGGTTGTGTAGGTTGTCTTGGTTGAACAGGTTGACCTGGTTGTGCAGGTTTCCTTGGTTGAACAAGTTGACCTGGGTGACGAGGGACACCAGGTTGCCCTATCTGAGCAGGTTGGCCTAATGGAAAGAGAGGGCCAAGTTGTGCTTGATAACCAGGTTGACCTGTGACAGGACCATAAGATGGCCCTGGCTATGCAACATTTTGACCAATTGGAAAATGAGGTTATTGAGGTTGCACCAACGGTTGAGAAGGATGGGTTTGCTCCCTAGGACCGTATGGAGGTCCAGGTTGATACCCCGGTTGCCCTGCAGGTCCTTGAGGTTTCCCTGGTTGGACCACAAGGTGAGGCTGCAGAGGTTGACTTTGAGGATTGTAAGACTATCCTTTCGAGCCGTACAAAAATCCCTACTAGACCAAAGGTTGTCCCTGTAAGAGTTGTCCTTGTGGGTCATATGCATAACTTGGCTAGGCCAAAGGTTGTCCCTAGAAGGGTTTTCATTGTGGGCCAGGAGCATATCCTTGCTAAAAAAAAGGTTGTCCCTGAAAGGGTTTCCCTTGTTGATTAGAAGGTTTCCCAGGTTGGGTAAATAGAAAACCGTTAATATACTAATAAGCCTCATGAGCAGGAAAATGAAGGGGGTTTCCTTGCTCATCATATTGATATGGAAATACGTAAATCAGGGTACCATCCGCTCCATAATAGGAAAAGTAAGGACAGTTAAGATCTTGAGAGGACTGACCAACCTCGGAGATTGACGGCTGTAAAGACAGCCGATACTCCTCGGGAGAAATGTTCTCCGGAATAGCAGAAGCTATATAAAGGTCTTCAAGAACTGACGAGGTCCTAATTGAATAAGTAGTGACAACAGGCGTAGACACAGCCACGTAGACAGTAGGTCTAACAGGTGCCAATGTAACAAAAGGAGATGCCATGAGAGGTGTCGACGGTGACATCCCTAAGGAGGGAATGGTCGGCCTCATGGACGGAGTCGATACTCCTATAGAGGCAATGGCGGCCATGACCTGACTTAAAGACCTATATCCAGCTGGGAGCGATGGACCAGGTGAATACATAACAGAAGGTTTGGGGATGTCTTCAGGAAAAAGCTGGTATTCTCCACCATAAGTAGGAATTCCCTCACTATGAGAAGGGCTGGATGAGTCCATATCTAACCCTACCGTAAGATCTTCTAAAAGACGATGGGGTCTAGGATGTAAGATAGCAGCCAAAAAAGGAGATCCTGATGTAAGAGGAGGGAAGTGTTCCCCTACTCCAAATCCAAACCAAGCATTGGACAAGGGCTAATTGAAGTCAACTGGTCCTCCAAAGGGAAGTTCAGATATAACCGGTCCTCCGTTGGGAAGCTCGGATACAACGGGCTGCTGATGCTCAGCAGAGGACTGGGAGACCTCTGATGAATCATATGTATAAGGACTACCAGTAGACGAAACTGATGGCTCCACCACTGTGATTGTAGCGAAAAGAGGAAGGTATCAAAAACAAAGACGCACGGGCAAAAACCAAGGCAAACAACAACAGGCCAAAAAATCAATCTCTAAATGGGCAGGTGATCGTAGGTGATTAATTTTACCACATTGAAACTAGAAACTTTATTGTTTCATGTTTTAAGAGTCTAGAAACGAGTAAAATGTGACTCTATCACTTTTAGTTTGGAAACAAGCATGAAAGGACAAGCGCTTGATGATATTTTCAAATTTAGTGAGTCAGTAAAGATCAAAATGACTGCTCTGGAAATCTAGGTAAATTGGTGTACCAGATATCCGTGAACTTCCATATACACCTTGGTAAAAATGAAAGAGAAATCAACCAAGGACTTAACGTACATGTAGGTAATCTACCCGAATGTGGAGTCTGTTGTATCACGGGTAAAAGGCGACAGACTCGGCTTCCTACAGATAAAGGATTGCAACCTAATGGGGTCTCCCTTTATATACATGATGGTACGGGGAGCACAAGTTCGTATTAGCACTGTCTGTAGCCAGATGGCGAGTGACAGCTGCTAGGCTTAAAGACGCTGGAACACGTCTCTACCTTAGACTACTAGATGTTCCATTAATGTTTCAATTTTGCCTTAGGTTAATTCAGTAAATGATGCAGGAGCATCAAGGGCGTTTTTTATTTTGTAAATATGTTAAGAGGGGGTGTGATAATTTTTAATATTTTATTAATTAATTTGAATAAAATAGGAGAAGGTGAGGATTTTTGTAAATATCTTTTTATTAATAAAAGGATATGAGAGAATTTAATTAGTTGAAGGATTTTAGGGATAAAGACCTATCCTTTAGGGATGTTGAGAGATTTAGGGGTTTGTTGAGGAATTGAAGGGATTGAGCATTTAATTTAATGATTTTTTAAATTGTATAAATAGGAGGGAGTTTTAGAGAAAAATATATTAAGATTGGGAGAGAGTGTGAGATTGAGAGTAGGCTTGTACAGTAAGGCTGTAAGCCTTCAGCAAAATTGTAAGGGCCACAGAATTGAAATATCTGGCCAGAAAAAGTTGTAAGTCGTTGTTTTGTTTCAGTTTATATACATTGATTGGTTGTGCAATTATATATTTTTCTGGTTAAATGTATGATTGAGATATCCATTGTTGAAAAATCGACCAAAAGGAAGTGTGAAATAATGAGAAATTAAGATCGATTTATATGCGCTTTTGAATCGATCCTGTTTCCTATGTGACTTATTTGCGCCTTTGTAGTATTTGTGAGTTTCTATGGCAAGATTGTAACAGGTTTTCCAATTGGAGAAATAACAGTAATGGTTTAAGACAGAGTGGATGGCAAATTCATAATTGGGAATTAAATATTGATGGCGCAAAGCTATGTTTTACAACTCTGTTGGAATGTTGGTTTTTATGTTGCTGTTATTTGAATACGCATTGTGCTGGTATGAATATTTTAAGTCACAAATTAATGAATACATGAAATTGCTGAACTAGTCGATATCAGTAATTGTTGAAGCCACGGTAATACCTCTGTTTGCAACCTAATTGAGTTGAAAGGGCGCAATATACAGGTATGAAAGTGAATTAAATTTGCTATCGAATCTTCTATGTATTGTGAGTTTGTGGAAGGCACAATTAAGTCCAACAATGGTATTTAATTACCAATGAGTTTTTAAACGAAGACAGTAGGATGCTCTGTTGAAATGGTGTCAATGGTTTTTAAAACTCAGTAAAAATATTCAGTTGTAAAGCGCTGTTGAATGGAATTCTGACATTCGATTTTATAAATGGGTAAGCAGAATGGGCGCTCTTATATATATTTGGTTCAATAATGTTGGCGCATTTGTTGTTGAACTTGGATGTGAATGTTGGTGAACATTTGAATGTTAATACAAGGATATATAATAAAATTGAGTTCGATAGTAAATGCGTTGAAAACGATGAGTTCTGTTCCAATCCGTTTGATAATTTGCAAACAGAATCTGTTCCAAGTTGGGCGAAAACAATTTGTAATGATTTGTAAAAAATGCTTTGTTGTAATTGATATGGATCTTCAGGTTGTTGAGGAAAACGCAGAGATTGCCGTATAGTTGAAGAAATTCAATAATTGCGTAGTGCAAGGGAATCAAGAGGTTCGATTGACGCGTGAACCTGCATCCGAAAGCATGGTCTCAAGACTATTGTAAGAATACGAATGGGTAAGTTAAACCTTTAGCGCAGAGATGTAACAGCATTGAAAGTCAATATCTGGAACAGGAGGAGGTGCGCTGAATTATAAAGGTAAGCAGTTATTTGTTGACATTTGATTTTAAACAAAGCCTGAAATCGATGAATTGTGAAAACGTTGTTTGCTGGAAGTATTCCTAAGTTATGAGTCAAAGGATATTTGAGTGATTGCATTGAATGACTGAAAGGAACTGGCATATGGTGGTAATTAAATCAATGCGTGAAGAATTTCATATGTATAGAGTTTGTTTAACCAGTCCAGCGTGTTTAAAATAAAAAGAGCGCACATATAAATATAATGGAATGGAGCAAGACTGAGTTTATTGGAAAAAAAAAATGGCTAGTTAACTTATAAGATTGTTGAAGAGGCTTTAATTGAAGTTGAATGAAGCATAGTTATTAGCCATAAATGGAAATTGAGGGATAAATAAAATTTGATTATGAATGGAGGAATTTTAAATCCTTATGAGCTTTCAAAATTGGCACAGTTGAGATTGCCCAATTTGAGTTTATTGGGTAAATAGTTGAGATGCAATCTTGTATGCACAGATATTAAAGTTCCTGGGTATTGCAAGCTCTAGGCTTGCGTCATTTTGGTATCAGAGCCGGAATGCTCTGTTGAAGATGTTTGTTTTTGAATGAGTACAGTTGAGAACTGAAATGTATTTTTGAATGTGTGATGAATGATGGAAAGGAAGATCAGATTTGAAATCTGATATGCAGCATACACAATTGCAAGTGAACAGTATTGCAGTGAAGAAAATTGCAGAAGCGAATGAAGGACGAGATCAGGCAGATGAGATGATTTTCTGATTTGAAATTTATGAATTGAAGTTTATGGTTGCAGAGAAGACGATGGCATTGAACCTGGCATTCAGCTAAAGGCTGAATAAGGAGGACAATTGCAGTGTCCTGAAGAAGAAGGTGAGTTGAAGAGATAGCCCAGAGAGAGAGCAGAGGAAAGTGCTCAAAAGGTTCCAGAGGCAGTGAACCAAGTACTTACCAAAAGACTGAGTGAGGAGGGCTTGGTGAGGTAAGTGGCAGCAGAAGAGATTGTTGTCGTAGAGGCTAGTGCAACTCATGGAGAAGATGATCATGGAGGATCAGAGAAGAGGTTCAGAGGAATGCCACAAAGATGAGATGACTGCAGAAGTTCGAGAAAGAGAAATTGCAGTAATGAAGGTACAATTGCAGGTACTAGAAGAATGGCTGCAAGAGCAGGAAAACCAGAATAGAGGATGGATCTTTCCACTGAAGGGAAAGAGAGTGATTTGGCGACAATTGCAGAGGAGGTTGAGGCAAATTGTGATTGCCTTGTTGAAAAAGGAGCTTAAAGTTCTTGAGCCAGAAATGGAATTTGAAGATTCCACATGCAGATTTGTTCAGAAGGATGTGTTGGAGGAAGCAGTCAAGAATGAAAAGTCTTGTGGTTTTAAAACTGACGAGTTGTGTATGTTTACAGGTACAATACAGGGAGATGAGCAAGCTTTAGAGTTTGTTCAAGAAGAGGTGAATCTGAAGGCTGTTCAGATCAATGATGAGATGGAAAGATCTCAGGAGAAATTGAAGACAAAGGAGTCTAATCAGAATGTTGGTGCAGAAAGAGAAGGACCAGCTGATGATGAGTCAAGAGCTGGTGAAGGTATGGAAAATTATGTAAAGTTTCCGACTTCTACTCCTAATGAAATTGTTGAGTTGTATAGGAAACTAGATCTTCAGAGAAGAGAATTGGAGAGACAGAGGACTTATGTGCAGGATAATTTGCTGAGGAAGCAAGGCAGGAAAGTTTTCATGAAGGACAGTCATGAAGCAGATGATGGTAAGAAGGCGAGACTAGCTGACAGTCTCATGATGAATGCAAATCAGCATACTGATGTGCTGAGAGAGGAGTCGGGAAGTAACTCAGAGCAGCGTACTAGAGTGTTGCCAGAGAAAGCTGAGGAAAAAGCCAGTGAAGATTTTCTGAGTCCTGAAGAAGACTTGGAGCTGTAGATGACTGAATCGACAAGTGAGTGTTATGATTTTGATGCTGACCATTTGATTGTGTTTACAGGTGAGAAAGAAGACAGTCCATCACTTGGAATTGTCTTGGAAGAAGGAGAACAATTGTAGAAAGAAGATGAGACAGTGATGTCTCATATGCAGAAGCTTGTTACCATGGGTGACAAGGAAGAGTTGGCTTGTCTGTATAGCCAAGAGAAGACTAGTATACGAAATTTTGAAGCTGCTACAGTGACAGAGGGTGAAACTACAGTGTTTGCAAAACTTGATGATGATGGACAATTTCTGAAGATTGTCGAAGGGGAAGATGGAGATTATGCTGGAGTTAATTGCAGCATGTTGATGAAATGCTGAAATGTTTGCTGGAGACATTTGAACCAGAGAAAAAAGTTGCAGATGACGAGCAAAGGAATGTTGCAGAGGGACAGGAAGTTTGGGAGGCCGCAACATTCATAATGGCGGCAAATGACATGTTTTATTGAAGATGTTGGAAACAATCGGCGGACGGAAGGACATCTTGGACAAAGAAATTGAGTTAATAAGGAGGTTAATGATAAAAACATCTCGAGAAAAACTGAGGATGGCAGATCTTGAAGGCAGAGCAAGTGGAGCACTACAACACAAAATATGGAAACCTGGAAGACAACAGCAGATAGCAACAGTAGTAAAGCAATCGACAAGCACGGAAAGATTACAAAATAAAATTTGGGATCCAGGAGGAAATATCCAGACTTATGACCAGGTGGTCATGAATTTTCTTACATGGGGAGTCTGATGCAGGAGCATCAAGGGCATTTTTTATTTTGTAAATATGTTAAAAGGGGGTGTGATAATTTTTAATATTTTATTAATTAATTTGAATAAAATAGGAGAAGGTGAGGATTTTTGTAAATATCTTTTTATTAATAAAAGGATATGAGGGAATTTAATTAGTTGAAGGATTTTAGGGATAAAGACCTATCCTTTAGGGATGTTGAGAGATTTAGGGGTTTGTTGAGGACTTGAAGGGATTGAGCATTTAATTTAATGATTTTTTAAATTGTATAAATAGGAGGGAGTTTTAGAGAAAAATATATTAAGATGGGGAGAGAGTGTGAGATTGAGAGTAGGCTTGTACAGTAAGGCTGTAAGCCTTCAGCAAAATTGTAAGGGCCACAGAATTGAAATATCTGGCCAGAAAAAGTTGTAAGTCGTTGTTTTGTTTCAGTTTATATACATTGATTGGTTGTGCAATTTAATATATTTCTGGTTAAATGTATGATTGAGATATCCATTGTTGAAAAATCGACCAAAAGGAAGTGTGAAATAATGAGAATTTAAGATCGATTTATATGCGCTTTTTGAATCGATCACATTTCCCTTTGACCTATTTGCGCCTTTGTCACTCTATTTAGTTTTTGTGGCAATATTGTAGGTTTCCAATTGGAGAAATAACGGTAATGGTTTAAGACGAGTGGATGGCAAATTCATAATTGGGAATTAAATATTGATGGCGCAAGCTATGTTTTACAACTACTACGGTTGGAATGTTGGTTTATGTTCTTGTTATTTGAATACGCATTGTGCTGGTATGAATATTTTAAGTCACAAATTAATGAATACGTGAAATTGTTGAACCAGTCGATAGCAGTAATTGTTGAAGCCACGGTAATACCTCTGTTTGCAACCTAATCGAGTTGAAAGGGCGCAGTAAGCACTAATTGTTGAAGCCACGGTAATACCTCTGTTTGCAACCTAATTGAGTTGAAAGGGCGCAGTATACAGGTATGAAAGTGAATTAAATTTGCTATCGAATCTTCTATGTATTGTGAGTTTGTGGAAGGCACAATTAAGTCCAACAATGGTATTTAATTACCAATGAGTTTTTAAACGAAGACAACAGGATGCTCTGTTGAAATGGTGTCAATGGTTTTTAAAACTCAGTAAAAATATTCAGTTGTAAAGCGTTGTTGAATGGAATTCCGACATTCGATTTTATAAATGGGTAAGCAGAATGGGCGCTCTTATATATATTTGGTTCAATAATGTTGGCGCATTTGTCGTTGAACTTGGATGTGAATGTTGGTGAACATTTGAATGTTAATACAAGGATATATAATAAAATTGAGTTCGATAGTAAATGCGTTGAGAACGATGAGTTCTGTCAATCATTCCAATCCGTTTGATAATTTGCCAAAACGGGGCTCACATTTCCAAGTTGAGGCGCAAACAATTTGTAATGATTTGTAAAAATGCTTGTTGTAATTGATATGGATCTTCGAGTTGGATAGAGAAAACGCGAGAGATTGTATAGAAGTTGAAGAAATTCAATTGCGAGTGCGGTGGAATCCGAGAGGTTCGATTGACGGTGAACTCCGGAGATACGACATGAGTCGAAGGAACTATTGTAAGAATACGAATGGGTAAAATAGTTTTTTAGCGCGAGAGATGTCATCCCTCATTGAAATTCAATATACGGAACGGGGAGGAGGTGTCTTCGAATTATAAAGTGGCAGTTATTTGTTGACATTTGATTTTTTAAACAAAACTGAAATCGTCAAAAAGTGAAAACGGCTGACTGCTTTAAGAGTTGAAGTATTCCTAAGTTATGAGTCAAAGGATATTTGAGTGATTGCATTGAATGACTGAAAGGAGTTGGCATATGGTGGTAATTAAATCAATGCGTGAAGAATTTCATATGTATAGAGTTTGTTTAACCAGTCCAGCATGTTTAAAATAAAAAGAGCGCACATATAAATATAATGGAATGGAGCAAGACTGAGTTTATTGGAAAAAACAAATGGCTAGTTAACTTATAAGATTGTTGAAGAGGCTTTAATTGAAGTTGAATGAAGCATAGTTATTAGCCATAAATGGAAATTGAGGGATAAATAAAATTTGATTATGAATGGAGGAATTTTAAATCCTTATGAGCTTTCAAAATTGGCACAGTTGAGATTGCCCAGTTTGAGTTTATTGGGTAAATAGTTGAGATGCAATCTTGTATGCACAGATATTAAAGTTCCTGGGTATTGCAAGCTCTAGGCTTGTGTCATTTTGGTATCAGAGCCGGAATGCTCTGTTGAAGATGTTTGTTTTTGAATGAGTACAGTTGAGAACTGAAATGTATTTTTGAATGTGTGATGAATGATGGAAAGGAAGATCAGATTTGAAATCTGATATGCAGCATACACAATTGCAAGTGAACAGTATTGCAGTGAAGAAAATTGTAGAAGCGAATGAAGGACGAGATCAGGCAGGTGAGATTATTTTCTGATTTGAAATTTATGAATTGAAGTTTATGGTTGCAGAGAAGACAATGGCATTGAACCTGGCATTCAGCTAAAGGCTGAATAAAGAGGACAATTGCAGTGTCCTAAAGAGGAAGGTGAGTTGAAGAGATAGCCAGAGAAAGAGCAGAGGAAAGTGCTCAAAGAGGTTCTAGAGGCAGTGAACCAAGTACTTACCAAAAGACTGAGTGAGGAGAGCTTGGTGAGGTAAGTGGCGGCAAGACAGGAGAGCTTGTTGCTGAGGCTAGTGCAACTCATGGAGAAGATGATCATGGAGGATCAGAGAAGAGGCTCAGAGGAATGCCAGAGAGATGAGATGACTGCAGAAGTTCGAGAAAGAGAGATTGCAGTAATGAAGGTACAATTACAGGTACTAGAAGAATGGCTGCAAGAGCAGGAAAACTAGAATAGAGGATGGATCTTTCCACTGAAGGGAAAGAGAGTGATTTGGAGACAATTGCAGAGGAGGTTGAGGAAAATTGTGATTACCTTGTTGAAAAAGGAACTTAGAGTTCTTGAACCAGAAATGGAATTTGAAGATTCCACACGCAGATTTGTTTAGAAGGATGTGTTGGAGGAAGCAGTCAAGACTGAAAAGTCTTGTGGTTTTAAAACTGACGAGTTGTGTATGTTTGCAGGTACAGTACAGGAAGATGAACAAGCTTTAGAGTTTGTTCAAGAAGAGGTGAATCTGAAGGCTGTTCAGATCGATGATCAGATGGCAAGATCTCAAGAGGCAATGAAGACAAAGGAGTCTAATCAGAATGTTGATGCAGAGAGAGAAAGACCAGCTGATGATGAGTCAAGAGCTGGTGAAGGTATGGAAAATTATGTAAAGTTTCCGAGTTCTACTCCTAATGAAATTGTTGAGTTGTATAGGAAACTAGATCTTCAGAGAAGAGAATTGGAGAGGCAGAGGACTTATGTGAAGGATAATTTGCTGAGGAAGCAAGGCAGGAAAGTTTTCATGAAGGACAGTCATGAAGCAGATGATGGTAAGAAGGCGAGACTAGCTGACAGTCTCATGATGAATGAAAATCAGCATACTGATGTGCTGAGAGAGGAGTCGGGAAGTAACTCAGAGCAGCATACTAGAGTGTTGCTAGAGGAAGCTGAGGAGAAAACTAGTGAAGATTTTCTGAGTCCTAAAGAAGACTTGGAACTGCGGATGACTGCATCAACAAATAAGACCATTGGGTCTTGTGATTTTGAAGCTAACAATGTGATTGTGTTTACAGGTGATGTAGAAGACAGTCCATCATTTGAGATTGTCTTGGAAGAAGAAGAACTGTTGCAAGTAGAGGATGAGACAATAATGTCTCATATGCAAAAATTTGTTACCATAGGTGACAAGAAAGAGTTGGCTTGTCTGTATAGCCAAGAGAAGACTGGTATACGAAATTTTGGAGCTGCTACAGTGACAGAGGGTGAAGCTACAGTGTTTGCAAAACTTGATGATGATGGACAATTTCTGAAGATTGTCGAAGGGGAAGATGGAGATTATGCTAGAGTTAATTTGCAGCATGTTGATGAAACACTGAAATGTTTGCTGGAACCAGAGAAAGAAACTGCAGATGAAATTGCAGATGATGAGCAAAGGAATGTTGCAGAGGGACAGGAAGTTTGGGAGGCCGCAAAATTAATCCATAATGACAAGAGCAACATGTTTTATTGAAATGTTGGAAACAATCGACGGACGAGAGGACACATCTTGGACAGTGAGTTAATAAGGAGGTTAATGATAAAAACATCTCGAGAGAAGACAGTAGCAGATCTTGAAGGAAAAGCAAGTGGAGCATTACAGCACAAAATATGGAAACCTGGAGGACAACAGCAGATAACAACATCAGTAAAGCAATTGACCAGCAAGGAAAGATTACAAAATAAAATTTGGGATCCAGGAGGAAATAATTATCCAGACTTATGACCAGGTGGTCATGAATTTTCTTACATGGGGAGTCTGATGCAAGAGCATCAAGGGCATTTTTATTTGTAAATATGTTAGAAAAGGGGGTGTGAAAATTTTTAATATTTTATTAATTAATTTGTTATTTTAAATAAAATAGGAGGAAGTGAGGATTTTCATAAATAATATCTTTACTAATAAAAGGATATGAGGGAATTTAATTAGTTGAAGGATTTTAGGGATAAAGACCTATCCTTTAGGGATGTTGAGAGATTTAGGGGTTTGTTGAGGAATTGAAGGGATTGAGCATTTAATTAAATGATTTTTAAAATTGTATAAATAGGAGGGGTTTTTAGAGGAAAATAGATTAAGATTGGGAGAGAGTGTGAGATTGAGAGTAGGCTTGTACAGTAAGGCTGTAAGCCTTCAGCAAAATTGTAAGGGCCACAGAATTGAAATATCTGGCCAGAAAAAGTTGTAAGTCGTTGTTTTGTTTCAGTTTATATACATTGATTGGTTGTGCAATTATATATTTTTCTGGTTAAATGTATGATTGAGATATCCATTGTTGAAAAATCGACCAAAAGGAAGTGTGAAATAATGAGAAATTAAGATCGATTTATATGCGCTTTTGAATCGATCCTGTTTCCTATGTGACTTATTTGCGCCTTTGTAGTATTTGTGAGTTTCTGTGGCAAGATTGTAACAGGTTTTTCAATTGGAGAAATAACAGTAATGGTTTAAGACAGAGTGGATGGCAAATTCATAATTGGGAATTAAATATTGATGGTGCAAAGCTATGTTTTACAACTCTGTTGGAATGTTGGTTTTTATGTTGCTGTTATTTGAATACGCATTGTGCTGGTATGAATATTTTAAGTCACAAATTAATGAATACGTGAAATTGTTGAACCAGTCGATAGCAGTAATTGTTGAAGCCACGGTAATACCTCTGTTTGCAACCTAATCGAGTTGAAAGGGTGCAGTAAGCAGTAATTGTTGAAGCCACGGTAATACCTCTGTTTGCAACCTAATTGAGTTGAAAGGGCGCAGTATACAGGTATGAAAGTGAATTAAATTTGCTATCGAATCTTCTATGTATTGTGAGTTTGTGGAAGGCACAATTAAGTCCAACAATGGTATTTAATTACCAATGAGTTTTTAAACGAAGACAGCAGGATGCTCTGTTGAAATGGTGTCAATGGTTTTTAAAACTCAGTAAAAATATTCAGTTGTAAAGCGTTGTTGAATGGAATTCCGACATTCGATTTTATAAATGGGTAAGCAGAATGGGCGCTCTTATATATATTTGGTTCAATAATGTTGGCGCATTGTTGTTGAACTTGGATGTGAATGGAGGTAGACATTTGAATGTTAATAAAAAGGATATATAATAAAATTGAGTTCGATAGTAAATACGTTGGGGGAAACGATGAGTTATTCCAATCCGTTTGATAATTTGCAAACGGGGCTCTACATTTCCAAGTTGAAACTGACAGTTTGTAATGATTTGTAAAAATGCTTGTTGTTATTGATATGGATCTTCGATTTGTTTAGGAAAACGCGAAGATTGCGGATAGTTGAAAGAAATTCAGTTGCGAGAGTGCATTGGAGTCAGGGTTCGATTGACGGTAGACTCCGAATGCGAAAGCATGGTCGAAGACTATTGTAAGAATACGAATGGAGTAAGTTAAACCTTTAGCGCAGAGATGTAACAGCATTGAAAGTCAATATCTGGAACAGGAGGAGGTGCGCTGAATTATAAAGGTAAGCAGTTATTTGTTGACATTTGATTTTAAACAAAGCCTGAAATCGATGAATTGTGAAAACGCTGTTTGCTGGAAGTATTCCTAAGTTATGAGTCAAAGGATATTTGAGTGATTGCATTGAATGACTGAAAGGAACTGGCATATGGTGGTAATTAAATCAATGCGTGAAGAATTTCATATGTATAGAGTTTGTTTAACCAGTCCAGCGTGTTTAAAATAAAAAGAGCGCACATATAAATATAATGGAATGGAGCAAGACTGAGTTTATTGGAAAAAACAAATGGCTAGTTAACTTATAAGATTGTTGAAGAGGCTTTAATTGAAGTTGAATGAAGCATAGTTATTAGCCATAAATGGAAATTGAGGGATAAATAAAATTTGATTATGAATGGAGGAATTTTAAATCGTTGTGATCTTTCAAAATTAGCACAGTTGAGATTGCCCAATTTGAGTTTATTGGGTAAATAGTTGAGATGCAATCTTGTATGCACAGATATTAAAGTTCCTGGGTATTGCAAGCTCTAGGCTTGCGTCAGTAAATTTTAAATTTGATCTTCAATTTACGTTTCGATTTCAAGGCCCTATCAAATGTTGGATCTCATAAAACCTCTAGATGCAAACTACATGCCACAAAATATCATTTTGTTCAATGAAGAGCTATCTACGGGAAAGTTGAGAGCTTTCAAATGACAACAAAACGAACACACAAAAACATCCACTAATGTTTCCAATGCAAGCTAATGAAACTAGAAAACTTCTTTCTAGATTTATATAACACTAGTAATGTGAAAGAGCTTTCAATTTTCACTATGCCAATCAAAATGCAAAAGATTTTGATTTTGTATTTTTCAATATATTAGAGCAAATGCACTAAATGAATGAAAAACTAACGAAAACACCAATTCGAGAAATGAAAAGGAGAGAGCTGAAACAAACAAGTTCACTCAATTCAAACGCGCACAATCAAGACTCAAACCGATGATGAAATCCCTCGAAGAGAAGAAGAATCTCGAAAGAGACTCAAACAAACCGTGTGATCTAGGCTTGAAGCAACACAAAATGAGATTAAACGAAAGAGAAGGCAATCACTCAATAAATGAAATGATTCAATGGGACTGAACAAGATGAATGTAGAGAAGCAAAAACAAAATTGACCGGGCAAGCAAGGACCCAAAACTCCCACGGGAGGCTCAGCACACTAAAGCACCTAGAAGCCCTAGGGCTAAAATGAAAAACTGATAGTAAAGGGCAAACAACTGCAGGACAAGGGCCAAACATAGTAAAAAATGACTTAAAGGCACTCAATCAATCAGAAAAATGACACCAAGACAAAAAATCAATCTCAGAGAGGCCAAAAGCAAGAAAACCTTAACACCAAGAAGAGTTGGCGCGCCTGTTTCGTTGTAATCTGCGCCAAAAAGGCATTGGTGCGGGGGCCTAACTAGTAACAAGCGCCATTTGGCACGAATGTCAAGGGAAAAATAGCGCCAATTGAGTTTACCCTATAAAAATGATGAAAATGGACAAACATAGACTGGATCTGGTCTTCTGGGGGCTGAACAGGGGTTTAACACCAAGGAAGGTGAACCAAAAAAGCAAACTAATCAAACAAAAGCCAAAAAGCAACCCAAAGGAGGAAGGACTAACTCCCACTGATCCCCAACAGAGTTTCCAAATTTTTGTGGATTTAAATCCCCTCTGTGGACAGAGGCGACCCCACTAGCCCTAGAGTGGGTCTAGCAACAATCGAATCACGCAATGACGTTGGTTCCTAGCTATAAGAAAGACAAAGATTGTGATAAGTAGCCTACCTTAAATCCCACGCTGTTGTTTTCGAGGAAGAAGCGGCGCTCCTCGTCCCTAGCCTGATAGATCACAATCCTTCCATTTGACACATCTGAATACCTATACACATGCAGAGAAACAACGACATACAACATAATATTCAAAGCATATAACTATATATCAGTCAGAGAAAATATAATTCGTTGCATTACATAAAAGAGTAGACACACGAATGGAACCAAAATCAGAGTCGCTTATATTATAGATGACAAAAAGGGATATTACAAACAAATGCTCTAACGCTATGATCTTCCTTCGATGGGGCTTGCAACGGAGCACGTCTCAACAAAGCTCGTCAGGGATTTAACAGAACTCTCTCTCTTACAGGGTTCTCCTCGGCTTTGCTCTTGATCGTCACTAAGCTATCATTTCCTTCCCAAAATTTTAGCTAGCTTGCAAATGGACAGGGAAAGCTTTTATAGATGGAGGAAGGGAAGTTGGGATCCCTATAATCATGGGATAGGTCCTATCTCTTAGGAAGGTTCCATGAGAGGTGGAAAACCACTTCCTATACATGGAGATCCGGAGCCAAACCACTCAACTTATTTTGATGATTCATTCTGGAGTTTGTTAGAATCAAACTTCCGCCATTTATTTTTAAAAAACATTCCTTAATAGGCTTGGCGCGAGTGAAACATAGGGACAGAGCGCCAGCTGGTGCACCCTCTAGTGTGGATTTCCCCCATTAGCGCGAGGGATGAACTGGCTAGTTGCGCCAAGGCTAAAACATCTGTTTTTAGGGTTTTTCAGAGGAAATGTTCTTCAGGAGAATGTTTGTCCTTATGCTGGAGGATTCCATGAAGGTGTTTTCAAGACATTTTACTATTCACAGGTCACGGAAATAGTCCTCCAATGTATGGGACGAGGGATTGCAGGGACGGTGACAAAATGCTGTGTAATAGAAGGCAAACTGGAAGAGGCTGAAATGTTCATTAATAAAATGAAGGAGAAAGGCTTATAGCCTAACCAAGTAACATACACATCATTGATTGATGGCAATGTCAAATCAGGGAGGGTGGATCATGCTTTTGATCTATTAAGTAAGATGATAAATGAAGGATGCCAACCTAATTATTGAACTTATTGTGAGCTTATGAATGGTATAGTTCAAGAAAACAAGATACAAAAAGAACACTTGATTCCTGATGAGGATGCAGTAGGTAGTTCAGATCCTGATAACTAGGATGAAATTCATGACTTGGATGGAGTGCTACTCAAAATAAACAGTGTTCTTTCATTTAAGCTTCTTAACAAAATGATGGAGAAGCATTGTCAGCCTACTGTAGATACTTATAGTGCCTTAATTGCAGGATTATGCAAATCAGGCAGACTCCTTGAGGCAGACCAGCTGATAAAAAATATGTTAGAGAGAGGCCTCTGTCCCAATGAAGCAATTTATATAGCTCTTATTAATGGGCACTGTAAACAGGGAAACTTCGCTATTGTCTGGAGCTTTTGGATAGAATGGTTAAAAATGGTTATGAACCACAACTATCTTTGTACAATTCTGTGATTCCTAGAATTTGTAAAGAAGGCAAGGTGCAAGAAGAGGAAATGTTGTTTGACAATGCATTTCAAAGTGGACATAACCCTGACGAAGGGATGTGGAAAATGCTAATTGATGGCCTTCTCAAGAATAAATTCCTTGGCAAGTTATGAATACAAATGATCAGTTGTATGTCGTTGTTCTTTTTTGCAAAGAGTGAAATGTAATTGAGCTTCTTTGTGACTGATTTGCTTTCAGAGAGGAGCAATGTTCATGGGATTAATTTTATTTACTCTCACAGAAGGAGGATTATTTGTGCTGAATCCAGCAAAGAAGGCACTGCTCCTAAGCCTAATTTTCATGTGACAGGGACGATGCCATTAAGGCTAACTGTTGCCTTGATTTTGTGCCTAGAGTGGTACTATTTGGAAAATACATAATGTAAAACCGGTGTTTTTAAACACTGAGTGCTGTTGACAGAGACAACAGTATGAACCAGCATTCAAATACAATATTACCAATTGTTATAACATGAAGATATCCATATTTTGATACACAACAAGTTATGTATGGATGACATGAAATCAGGTTTGATTGTGAATATTGCACAACAAAATCTCTTTTCACCTAAGTTTTGGACCAACACAAAGGAAAGGAATGAATATTAACAGATACTAGCATTACAGGGTTGTTTTCCAGTAAATGGGTGTTGTTGTTTGTGTTAAATTCTAAACCTAGCACCTGGAAATTAATTCCTAGTAGATTTATAACTGATATATTGAACAAAATCACAACACTAGGTTCAGAATTGCACACATCAACAACCCAGCCAAAACTACCAATTGGAGACACGGATGGATGACTGCTAGGGAGTTGGGATTAGAAGTAGTTTTTCATGAATCATGGAATGCATATGTAAATGGTCTGAATGCTTGTCAAATTTAATTAACTGATAGAGAGGACAAGCTTCTCTGGAGTTCCTCTCCTTTTGGTGAATATGTCCCCAAGCTTGGATACATCACAGTGATTGCAATTCGAGTCCCTGTAGAGTTAAATTGGTGGAGGAAAATGCTTTGGAAATCTAAGTGCCCAGCCAAGGCAAAAAAATTTATGTGGTGCCGAAAGAAAGATCTCAACCTTGGATGTGCTTCAAAGAAGGTATGTGATTGGGTCTGGTTGATGCCCCTTGTACAAAAATAGTGAGGAAATGATCATTCACGTTTTCCAGGAATGCCCTTTCATCAAACGAATCTGGGCAGTATGCCAAGCGACTGTAGGCCAGCTAGGACAGCGGGAAGGATCAGCTATCAAATAAACTTGGGGAAGGTGGCTTGCATTATCAAAACCAAAGAAACCTAAAGGGCATTGCATTATCATTGGATAAACACAAAAACTTAACGAAAAGCACTGCATATTTAGGGAAATCCATTACAGAAATAAATATTTCAGTGGGACTATTGAATGAATACATGGATTACCTTGTTCGGGGAATTTTACGGCATGTTCTTCAGAGTTCACCACTTTTCCTTGACTTTTACTTCTCCAATTCCCACTTCTTGGGGCTGAATGAAGGACCTTTGGATCCGCAGGGCAGGTATTGATGTTTGTATACAAGGCACAAGACTATTATGATAATTGTTGTTGATCATCAGACCAAAGGCAATTGAGATCTGATGTATTAGAGCAGATTATTTCTATAGAAGGAAATAAATCACCATACTTCAACCAAATGTATCAGAGCAGACCTGCAACAGGCATTCGAGATCAATTTCTTTACTTATCGCATCCTTCCTCCAAACCTGCGACAGTATGGCCGCATCCTTCCTCCAAACCTGCAATAGTATGGTTGCATCTTTCCTCAAAAACTAGTGATAGTATGGCCACATCCTCCTTTCCCTGGACAAACCATGCAACTGAAGAGAAATGAATGAGGGAAATTAAAACTTTTGATATTTGAAAATTTTTGACATTTTGAAATGAAATACATGTGTTTTTTAAGGCCACTCAAATTCCATTAAATAAAATGTGTGAGAATTTTCTTGGGGTTAATAAGGGGTTTGGGTAAATAAGTGGTATTTTTTATTATAAATAATTATTAATGAGATTAGATCTAAGACATTTATTTAAATTATTAATTATATAAAATTGTTGAATTTTTATTTCATAAACTAGAGATTTTGGTTGATTTTTTAATCTAATTATGTGATATTAAAGATGAATTATGGTAACTTAAAAATAAGTTTTATGTGGGCTAAAGGTAAGTAGTAATGTTTTGGTATGAACTATTATTTTCAATGAAATTTTTGGTTTAGTAAGGATAACTCATATATGGACATTTTCCATGATTTTTAAGATGGAGTCAATATAGGAAAGGTGATACTTAAAGGGCTCCCACATGCTTTAGAAATTTTATATCTATTGGTTTATAAACATTAGAGGTGGAAAAATATCCTAAGCTCTAGAGCTAATTTTGTTCCAACTTAGCTATATCTTGAACAACAAATTGTTGTTGATGTCAAGGGTATGATAGAAATTTGGTGGGTTGTAGGGTAGCCTTGTCATGAAATAAATGTAATGTAGTTACTAGGTAGGTAGGGGGAACTATTTTGGTGGAACTTGGCCATAAATGGGACATCTATCCATGCATATTTTTTAATAACAAATACACCTAGTGGATTATCATTGTATGGGAATCACTTTAGGATCTAGGCTACTGTGCACACACTAACTAAAGGGATATTAGTGAAACCCACAAAAGTATTATAGGTGCTTTTATATAAATAGGTGTTCTTGTGTTCTCATTGGTTAGTTATGGGAAAATGACAATAAAGTAAGAGAAGTTATAGGTTCTTTTATATAAATAGGTGTTCTTGTGCTCTCATTGGTTAGGTATGGGCAAATGACAAAAAAGTAAGAGAAGGATTTGACTACTAGACAATTAGAGGAATGATTCCACACAAAACCAAGCATGGTGCTACAACACTTTCTAGGCTAAGGGTTTTTTAATGGGTTCCCCCACCATATGACTGGAAGAAGAGAATGGTCATTCCAGATGCTCTGAAAGTGTTGAGGCTTCAGCCAGGTCACAAGTATTGTCTGCTAGGAAGGCTTTCCAAAGACGTTGGCTGGCATCACTAGGACACTATTATGGAATTAGAAGGGAAGCGAAAGGCAAAGGCTCAGGTATCATATGAGAGAAGGAAGCAATTGGAAAAATTGAGATCAAAAGTAGTGGGGTTAGCCGAAAATCAGCTTGCCCCAGAGATGGATAAGATAAAACTTGACAACATATTGGTAAATTTCCTTGACCCTTTATTGGTTATTCAGAGGGAGTATGAATACACCACCGTTAATATCAAGGTAACCCCTAGCAGATCAAGGGCTACAAGTTGTATTTTTCGTCTGAATATCAACATACCACAACCATGCTTACAACCAAGATATGTTTTTTGAGGAGGAAAAATCTCGTCGAGATCAACATCAAGAATCCATTGCAAAAAAAAAGTACAACTTGTGGTGATTCCAGATGAGCATAGATGAATAGCTAAAATAGATGTCAAATGTGGAAATTATGGAGGAAAAAGATGAAATTCATCTTCCTTTTGCATTCGAGCAAGAGGAAAATTAATCATCAATGAAAATTCAAAATTTTCAAGCTGAGCAAGATCAACCAAATTGGGGGCAGAGTTTGGGGAACCTTCGTAAGTGAATGGGGCCTATGTGATATGGCTACGAGTTATCTACCCCCACACAATCCGATATGCAAATAGTAAACATTGTAGGCATAGGGTTAATTAACCCCACACATAGGGATTCATAGGTTTTGTTCCCACGCCACATGCTCATGAACTGAAATCTCTCTTTACTGTCAATATGTGCATATGCAACAACAAGACATCTATTCAATTTTACTGGTTGGGTGGCTCTAAGAACCATGCCCGAACGCGTTTGGGTGGGCGCCCTCAACCGAAATGACCCGACCCGAACAGGTTTGTGCGGGTGCCCTCAAACGAAATGACACGGCACACCTGACCGAACGAAGGCACAAGGGAGCATTTCACTATGGCTTGTGTAATGGTACACTCATATCAATGCTAAGCTTAACCAATCATACAAGATCAGCTATTATATAAACATTAGCAATCAAACTGTGTTTCTACTTAAGGTTTATAAGATACACATGTTGGCATAGAGCTAGTAAGGCTATGTACTTATTACTATGATTTTGTTCAGTGTTAATAACGTATGAAATGAATAGGGAAATAGAGATCATTATGTCGTAACAAGGAGCTTAGCTTGAATATGGAGTTCCTGGACACTGTAATCTAAGACCTATATTAAGGATATCATGTTTATATGAATATGTGTTATTCCATTACGTGTAGTTACATCAAGAAAAGCTTGGTCACTGATTCAATGGACTTTATTCATTAGTACTAATAGCATAGTGAAATCAATAATCTTATAGATTCAATAGAGCTTACTATTAGCTTATGTAAGGTGATATAGTGATAGTTACTAAGCTTAAGATGGGCATCATAGGTACGATACGGTCTCTTATATATACCAATCTGATTTTAGTTCCATATAACTGTTATCATTGTAACTAATACATGGGAATCATAGAAGAGAGATAAGGATGAATACATTACTCAGCTTAAGCTAATCCAACTCTTTTCACTAATCAAAGCTGGAAAGAGCATATTCAATGATATCGAGCTAGAACAGGAACAAGCATATCTCAGTATTGAGCTTACATTACACCTATGTCCACATTAGCTATTGAAATACAAGATGATTTATTAGGTAGAATATTGTATGCTACTACTCTATCCTTAACCTGTATGATGAATATGGACATTGTAGTATACACTAGAGTAACACTGAAACGTACTTTTTATAAAAGACCAATATGAGATAATGTAGATTAGGGAAACACTATCCTCATATAAACTATACAAGCTTATGGATCCAGATATGATCTGAGCCTATACTACGATATATATATTTTTTATCACTTTATTATGATATATTGATTTGCCTAGGATTAAGGGACATTTCAACATCCTGGAGCACTGGACAATACACCATTGGCTTGGCACCTTGGTACAAGGGTTTTAAGGGTACAATTGAACGAACAACTATAAAGGATAATTGTGTGTCTTACACGATTAGTGGCATCATAGAGGAAATTAATGAGACAACATTAAGAATTATAGAGTTTCCTGTTCGCAAGTGGACTTAGGATTACAAGGAATTTCTGGAAGCATTGATGACTGGGAATGATAAGATTAAAGAACCATTCATAAGGGACTACAAGGAATACAATACTGATACCAGGGTCCATTTAGAGGTGTCATTGTCTGAAGAGAATATGAAGATTTCACTTCAAGAGGGCATTTTAAGGAAATTCAAACTGACTACTACAATCAGTACAAGTAACATGCATCTTTTTGGCTCAAAGGGAATCAATCATAAATATGAGACCCCTGAGCAAGTTTTGGAGCACTTCTATCATATCCATCTTGAATTCTATGAAAAGAGAAAGAAAGTCCAATTGGACAACCTTCAGCTTGATTTGCTGAAATTGGACAATAAAGTCAGATTCATCCTGGGAGTGGTAAATGGAGAAATCATAGTGAACAATAGGAAACATGCAGAGTTGCTTACAATCAAATAGATGAAAAAAAACATACAAAAAACCTAGATAATAATCATGAACAAGCTTAATATTGAATTATGAACTGTAAAGGAACTTACAAAATGTGACATTACGAACCTGGTCAAGAGCATAAGCAAAAATATCCTGGACATGACCCTGGTTGACAAGTTGTATTGCTCATGATGCAAGAGGATTTGTACCTGCACTGCCAAGTCAATCAAAATCCATCATTATCTATACAATAAATACAAGTAATTGATGTATTATTTTTTACTCTAAGATGCATTCTTATGATAATGTTAGAACATATGTTGAAAATGTCAAAACATACCTGAATAAGCTCCTCTTCGTTTCAAGAACAATTTATTGGAGTCGCATGAACTTGGAAGAAGCCTCCCACGATCTGAAAGAGTAGCAACTAAGTCAACAGTGACTTTTTTGTTGCTACGCTGGATTGAGGGAGGTTTGCTCCAAGATTAAATCGCTCCAATAAACTATTCTCTACTAAACAGGGCCAACCACGTGAAGGTGGAAGCTCTTATGGCCCTTCTCCCCCCCCCCCCTTACATCACTCTCAATTCCCCAATACCCAATCTATATTTCATTTTTACTTTCATGAGCATAAAAAAAAATATTCAATAACTAATAAAAAAACAATTCAACAAAAAGTACGCAAGGAAACATTGCAATTAATGCTTGACATAAAAATAGTATGATAATTGAGTTTTTTATATAATGCAAAAAACGTTCCAAGTATGGTAACGTTTGTCTTATAATAATACAATATTTTACATTATCAAATTTTATTTTTCTTCTTCCTATTTCTAAAGCTCCTAATTACATCATCAATATCATCGTGCTCTGCTCCTGTTTCGTGCCTTTCGACCCGCACTGCTGACCTAGTTGCGTAGTCACGATGTCTGGTCTCATCCTGTGACGGGGCATCGCCTACAAAAACAGATAATATTAAATTTTAATTGTCGGTTTTTAAATATCATTGAACTAGTTCGGTAATATTAATAAAAAAAATTGCAATGAGATTATTTACCTGGTGCACCAGTTGTCGCCGTTGGGACTGTTGCCCTGTCTTCCTCTCTCGTGGTAAGATCCTCAAGGGAAACATTCTCTGTCATTTAAACAAAAAAATTTATAAGGACAACCATCAAGGTATAATTAGAAAAAATTATAAGTGGAAATTAATTACCATCATGGTCCTCGCTGATAGTAGCATTTCCGGCTTGGTCCCCACTACAATGATCAGGTTGCACGTTAGGAACATGTTCTTCTGGAAATATTTCGCTCTCAACGCATTGCTCTACAACTGGGTTATTTGGCTCGTTGAAAGTGTTGCTCCCCTGATTTAAACAAAGTTGTTAGAAACTAAATTTATGGATGAAAACAAACATATTGAAAGGTTAACATTTTACCTTATCAGGCATTCTGGATCTTGGGACCTGTCCCAAGCTTCTACGATATTCAACTACGACTTCATAGTCGACATGGAAAGCGATATTTTTATCCTCCTCTGTAGTTTCCGTTCCAAATTCATCACCCTACATTACATATGATTGTGTATTTTTTATGTTATTTGATGGGATTACAAAAACGTTGGAAGGTGATACAAATAAGTATAAGATGTTTAGCTACTTACAATTATTGCGACTAATTTCAAGTAACCGCCCTGGCCTAGCTTGTGATGGCCCTTTTTTTCAATCCTAGCTTTGGTTGCCTTCGAGGTGTCAGGCAACCTATCATCAAAATATTGAAGTCAGATATGGCGTAGCACACTTTTATTTTAGACATAGATAAAATTAAAGCTACTGAATTAAAGTTGTAATTTACCTTGCAGGTCCAGTTGGCATTTTTCCTTCTTTCTTTGCCCTTTTCTCTTTTCTGTCATGGATGAGTGCTCTCCACTCACTCTCTAGAACTATGAGAGGACACTCGTATCTAGGGTTAAATTTCAATTGCATCCTATAGGTGTCCCTAGTATATTTCAAATATTTGCCAGCTACCCGAGCCACTGTTGTTCTGTCAAATGTGCCCACCCCAAAAAGGGCTTCTAGATAATCTAGAAGTTCTTTTTTCAGGTTTGAATTCTAGGAATTCCACCTTGTGCATATGGTTGGGCCAAAAATTACCAACGCATGGCTCTCCAAAAACCTGTAGAACTCATTGTTTCCTACACAGAAAAAAGATATTATCATTAATTTAAAAATAAAAATCATGATAAAATATGTTTTAGATAGAGTACATGAAATAGTTAAAATATTAAAACTTACATGGGAGTTGTACGTGATTTATAGGGACACCTTCATCGTTCACCAACAACGTGCCATTAATGGTCCCCGTGGAGCTAACATGTGTAGCTCCAGAAAACGCAATAATATAGTTGGCCATATCAGCCTCATCACTGCCAACATGTTCAGTGGTTGGCTGGGTGTCTTCTTGGGCAGGGTGAGTTTCTCGGCTGCCACCTAAAGGCGTAGAAGGTGTATGAGAGGTTGGATCAGCAATCTCTTGCCCTTGTGTCCCACTACCACCAACACCGAGTGCAGAAGGTGTCAGATAACGCTGCATACAAAAGAATTTTTTTGTTAGTTTAGTTAATGTAAAAATTAAAAATCAAACTATCACAATTCATCTCATCCAGAACAAAAAAAAATATCCTTTTGATTTTTTATTATTACCTTATATGTTTCTAGCTGGGTCATAAGTTGTGTTATCCTCATTTCTATTTCAAGTGTTTGAGGCGAAGCGTCTACCAAACGCTCAAATTCCAACTTTGCTTTTCGCGCCTTTTTTCGCAACAATAGCAACGGACATGGGGATGAAGAAAGCTCTTCCTCATAGAGGGAATCATCAGGCGTGCCATGGCTAGGTGTCTGCATATTTGAACAAAATTAATATTATTTCAATTATATAAATAAATAAAATACCTGAAGATAGAGCAATGCTGGCACTTTACAAGTTCTTCCGCTGGCCCCTTTCCACGATCATCCTGTCTCGGGGTTGTTCCTATACTGCCCTAATCAGTCTGCCACATTGCAATAAAATTATAAATTTGAAAACTTGAAAACAATATCTAACTTGAAAACACAAAATGAAAACTGAAATAATTTCTAAATTTACATTTCTAATACATAAACTTTGTGCATTAAAGTGGCCCTAGAGTGGTTGAGTATAATTAAAAGTAAGGGTTGTAAGCCAATTTTTTATACTTACACCTTGCTAGTAGACAATTTCTGCAAATTAGGTAGATCAGATGAGGCTAAAGAGATTTTCAGTAAAGCTTGGAATGGTATCCACAAATGGGGTATTCGTCATAACTATATAATGGAAAATATGCAAAATAATAATAGCTCTAACTCTTACGTGTTGCAATCAAACAATTTGGCAATAATAGATAACCACGTGTTATCTATGGGAATAGTTTAGGTCATGGATTCGAACCATGTAAGCTTGAATAGGCTTTTCACCCTGAGGATGGTTGATGTGAAAATTTCAAGCTGTAGGTGACTAATGTCTCTGTGATCTCAATCAAACGAGTAGATTGCTAAATTTAATTAATGCCAAAATTAAACCATAGCCTTGATCACAAAATATCTTGAAATTAAATAGCAAAGCATAAAAATAGTTTCAAATTTTCAATGAACTTGCAAGGAAACCTCCACAAACTACTAGGTAAAAAAATACAGAGATACCAAAATAACACCCTGAACTAAGCTTGTACAGCTTGCTTGAGAAAGTACACTGAAAAAACAAAAACAACATAAAACTATTGTATGGCCTGTTGGAAAGCCTGCAGAGCCTGTTTATATGATTGTATGGAACTGCTTCATACATCTGTACAAAACTGTGCAGCACCTGTACAGACTGTTGCATGTTGTCAAGATTTGCCTCAGCTGAATCCCTGCTCTCTCTCAGTTACATGACCACTCAAGCATGATAGTATGGGTGAAAACCTCTACCTTGACCTGTCCTTATACTTTTAGCTGAGAATATATTTTGAAATTACTCCTAATCGAAGTCATGCAATGAGATACAATTTTTAGAATCGTATGCTAAATATAAGACTTCACTTTTTTTACTAAAGTAAATTACAAAATACAATTACTTTCTCTTTTAATAGAACTACTTTTCAATAATGTATCAAACTACTCGCACATTCACACCAAACCTATGCAAAAATTGCTTCCCAAGCTATAATTCTCAACAATTTGCATTTCTACATGTTGCAAAGTTCATAGTATGAAAGCCAAAAGACTTCAATATTATATTTTTCATTCTAAGTTGGTAGGAAACATGAATTGGAACTTATCGAGCACAACCTCTCTCAGAACAATAGATTTTAGATCTGCACATCATCATACTCACCATAAAACATTTTGCTTCATTTAAGTTTTCAATATTATAGCCAATTATGTATTTTATTTCTATTGTGTGTTTGCATAAACATATAAGATCTATCTATTTCAAGGAACACAACATTCCTGAGATTATCTTTTCATACCAAAATTACTCTCTAGACTTCTGGTGTGACTTGTGGATCCATGCCAGAGAGATGGTATATTTAGGGATCAGATAATAACAGAAACATAAAGAGGTTATTATCGAGTCTAAGGGGTGTAAGGTTCTAACTTCTCTAATTAAAGATTTCAGCAAACTGAAACCTTGTCGTTTGGCTGCAGTTCGGTGAGCTGCTAGAGGTGTCGAGGACATCCTCACATCTGGGCCAATCACATAATTCCAAGTGAAACTGATCTGCTCTGGATAACATAGAAAACCCTGGAGACAATTATTTAATCTGTTTTTGTATTATTCAGTAGATTGTGTAGCTTAGTACATCTATACGATATGGATGTTTGATACAAATCGGTATAAACAATTAAATACTTTCAGAGGTTAGAATGATCTATACGTGGGCATGATAAGTCTAATAATTCCTTGACTGAGATTTCCTGAGTTGTGATAAGCTTATCCAACCCACAGCATCAACGTCATGAAGCATTTCTACAATGTCCTTGCAATAAACCATGGATATGAGTATTTGGTTGCATCGCTGTTGTTTGTTGAAACTCTAATAGTTTCCTCAACTAAAGAATGTTCACCCTCAACATATGAGATGTGCAACGTGCTCATACATTAAAAATTTGTATGGCATGGAAAATCTGATTACTTCTGACTAAAAAAATAAAAATCCCATTATTAGGAACTAAGTTTCCCTAATATAATCTAAAGTAGCCCAATTAAATAGAAAATTGACGGCAATAAAATTCACTGTATACATATGCATTAAATACAACCTCACCCAGACCACCACCACCTAGAAAATACGAAACAAAAAATCACGATACATCTTTAAATCAAAAGTCAAAGATTCTACCGTTCTGATATCTCTATAGCAAAGGTCAGATGAGAAAAACCTTGGGGAACACCCTACTAGCTAGTTATGCAGTTGGGATAAGAGAAAAAATTAGATGACTAGAAATCCAATATCAACCAGTGATTTGAATCCAAGGAGAAGGACAACTGTCTCTTGAACAGAAACAAGGAAATTAGTGAATGGATGGTTCACACTTTGACATAAAGTTTATCAAATAACAAATAAATAGAATACAAGATGTGGTGCGGCTGACATAGAACCACAGTTGATCTTGGATGGAAAATTTGGATGAAATGGCAATGCAGAATTACCTTGGGATTACTTCATTGAAGCCTTACCTTGTGGCCCTTATACCCTTGATGGAAGAGCTACAACCAGACACCCTTCTCGCCATGGTGCACGATTAAACACGGTAATGCTTAACAAATGGAGATAAAAAACCGAGTTAATGAGAATAGAATGTCACAGACAAATCAAATAGGTGAAAATGTAACGAGAGGTGTAACACGCTTTCAAAAATATGTTAGTGTTATGGATCATGATAAAAGAAATTCAAATGTGAGATGCTTCCAACCAAATCAAAATAGATCGGTTTGCTACACTCGAGATAATATAGCAAATGAAAAGAAAAATATATATAGTCTGAGGAACATTCCAAAGGTGGACTCATTCCCCAGGTTTCGCAAAGTTGAGGGTGCCACGGGAGAAAAACACACACCAAAATCAGAGAGATTCCAACCTAAATATTTTCGAAATCTACCTCTAGGGCAGCCTTGGGTTCGTGCAATCAGCATCAAGTATTTATTTTTTAATTTGTATTTCTTAATGACTTAGCTTGGTAAAAAAATGAGGCCACATGCTACATAAATGCTAAAAGACAAATATTTAAAAGCTAAATTGAAACATTCACCACCAAAAACTACCCTAGGCATTTGTAGAGACAACGCATGAGGAGGTGAAGAGTTACAAAGACTGTTGAGCTGCCATGTGAATTGAACAGCCTGGAAGCAAATTACAGACTTATTGAATCAACAAAAAAGAAGTGGTCCAGTAGTTTTCAACAAGAGAAGAGAAGGCTAAACTCCAAATATGCATAGAGAAGAGTGAATATCAGCTTGTGCTCATGGAAGCCCAAGATTGTCTACCATTCTGATCACATTGCTCTGAATATTGTGAATCATGGAGAGACTAAGACCTCTAGATTTTAATCCACTTGCTGAATTGACATATTCTGCAACAAAGAGTTAGATTTTATCTATTTCCTTCTATTTCCTATTCTTTACATTATTAATTCTTTCAAATTAGTTCTATAGCATTTGCTTACTATGATTGCTTAAGTAAGCTACTTCCATAGTTGTTGCACTCTAATAGTGTCACAATTTTGTAGTGAGTCACATAATTATAGAAAATGTTTGTTGCATCAAGGGGGATCAAAGCAAATTTCAGCTCTGGTTGAGAATTTGTAGAAGTATCAAAACTAATTCTCTCTTGCTAGTTGGGTTCCATGAGATTAATTCATGTGCAAGTGTGGTAGCAAGGAGACCTGAAAGAGATTCATTTGTTGTCTTTTCTATTGAAAGATGAGCAATGAGGCAGTGTCAAAAGAAAGGCTTGTGAATGGTAGTCTCGTAGGCTTAGAAAACTCCTAAGGATGCCGCCACGAAGAGATGTGAGGAAGCAGGAATTGGAGGAATTGACAAGGACAATTGAAGAATTAGAAACCAGAAAAATTGGAGATGTTGTAGCTATAGCAAAATCAGAGGATGTTTTGGAGGAAGAACCTAGTTGAGCATTTGATCTCATTTTTGAAAGATATAGGTAATATAAGGGTGGAAGTTTCATGCTATAATGGGTTTGAAAGTAAAGGCTCATACATTGGATAGGTGAACTCAATAGATACTTTGAGTATGAGAATGTCCAATACCCCAATATAATTCATTTTATAATAACTAAGTTGAAAGGGTATCCTGCACTATGCTGCAATGTTGTGCAAAATGGCAGAGTGGACAAGCACCAGGAGAAGATTAAGAATTGGAAGAAAATGGTGAGTAAAATCAAGTACAAGTTCTTTTTTGTTGATTATGAACAAAGTTTATGCAGAGAAAGCACAAAATTTGAATAAAAAATAGATATCTATCTGGGAGTATACAAAATAATTCTTCAAAATGACTCCCAAATCAGGACTAAAAGAGCCACAATATCAAAGCTTAGCAAGGTGTGTGAATGGATTAAAGGTCCAGATTCAAGATGAGATGAGTACCCATTCTTTCCAAATCATGGATGAAGCATATCAGATTGCTTCCAAGGTAGAGGAAAAGTTGAATAGGAAGTAGCAGTAGAATTGCAGAGGAAAAAATTTAGAAGCAAAGAAAGAGTAAAGGTTGTAAGGAGACATTCTAGTGAAGGGAGATAAGCTGCAGCATTAAGTCAAATTTCCTAAGGAGAGAACCATGTGGCAGAGGCAGAGAGTTTAGAAAAGGCAAGGATAAGTATGTCATTACTTGTTACAGGTATGGAGTAGACAGGCAGAATGCATCTAAATGCCCATAAAATGAATGAAAGAACAAAATCTTAGACCACCAAAATTTTAGCTAAGTTGTGTAGAGATGGAATTAACCAAGTTTTAGATTATTATGATATTCCCTTTAGGTGAATAAATTGATGTATTCATGGCCATGTTAAAATTGTTGGCCCATTGGGACACCCACGAATATTTTTGGGTGAAAAGGAAAGGAGACATAATGAATGATCCCCTCAAGATATGGGAACGCTAGATAAAAATATTTTTTGAACCTATGCTAGGAGTTGAGAAGAAAATATACCCTACCATTACCATAAATTCATTTCAAGGAAAGAGAGCGAATGGGCATGTCAAAATTATAGAGTAGAAAAGGGGAGTCCTTGAAAATGATGTTTGGGCATAAATATTTTATGTGGAAAGATGATCAACTTGTATAGGAGATTGCTAGGAGATTAATATTCAAGCAAAGGAAAAATGTAAGTCGTCATAGATATCCTCCATTTGCATTTTTTTCTCATGGGTTGGTAGTGGATAACCCACCCAATTGTCTACCCCTTGAAAAACAAACCTTCATGGAAAAAATTGAGAAAACCATAGCCTAACGTCGCAATAGCGACACTTAGCTCTAAGTGTCGCAAGACCGACACTTTCCTCCACAATTTCGCAAGTCCGATGCTTTCCTCCAAAACGTCACAAGTCCAACGCTATGCTCCCAACGTCGCAATAGCAACACTTAGCTCTAAGTGTCGCAAGACCGACACTTTCCTCCAATCCATCACAATTCCGACGCTTTTCTCCAAATTTCACAAGACTAACACTTACCTCTAAGTGTCGCAATACCGACACTTGTCTCCAAACGTCGGTACAACGACAGTTGTGGGCAGGATTTGAAAAATTGATAAAATTGGGGAAAATTTCCGACATTTGGTCAAAAGTGTCGGAATTTCCGCCAAATGTACTAGTGCCAAAAGGCCTCTGAAGCATCAAATCAGCAAAAATTGACCTCCAAGGCACCTCAAAACCCATTCTCCCACAACTACTCTAGAAGCGTAGTGTGTGGTCAAAAATAGTGGCAAAAGTGTAAAAAACTTATGGTTTTTTACCTTTCTCTGCAAATTTGTGAGTTGACATGAGAGAAAAAATGGATTTATGTAATGTAAAATCCATATGACACATGCACATACTTTCCATTTGTCATTTGGAGGTCCTGGAAAAAAGTGCACTGTGGGCACGAGGTTGTGTTTCTGTGCACTAAAATTGCCTGAATTACCAAAAAAACTCAAAATTTGCAAAAATTTGACAAACTTCTCTCCTTTTGCATTTTTTAGTCATGGTTTAGAAAAATAGAGATGCATCAGCCAAAATATCAAGGATATCCTTATTCTTGAGCTTTTTTAGGGTCTTCTTGAGCTTTGTCTTCATGTTCTTAACCCTAATATTGCAAGTGATGTTTCTAGTGTAGTAGTGCCTTGTCATGTGCTTCTGCATGGTAGTGTCTCTGTTTTCCTTTTCCAAATGTTTCCCCTAGTACACATTCATTCTATCAAGTAAATACTCTTGTTCCTTATTAATACTTTCAGCTATAGGGTCAGTGGAGTCCTTGTGTGCTGGTGAAAGAGATGGCTCCTTGGATTGCTCTTTCTTTTTTTCCAATTCTCTTGTGGTAGGTCTCCTTGGCTGCCTCTAAATATATCTGTCTTCAATCTGCTATACATCTATCATTGCCTTACCTTTGTCTTCAAATTCTTTGCTAGATGATGGAGGCTCTTGTGAGCTAATTTTCTGCATCAAACTCATTTTCAAGTGCCTATTTTCCTATTTCAAGAAGACCACCATAAATTTTTCCTTTGAGAGATCATCATATAGTCCCTTGATTTGTGCTTGTTGCTCCTTGATAATTTCTGCAGTTGAATTATCTCCATGGTAAATTATTTCCTCTTCATGAGGCATATATTCATCATTATGTTGTAGGGGTGACTCATTTCCATGCCTAGGTGATTGCTCCATAGCTTCTCCCCGAACTTCTTCAATTGTAGATTCCTTAGGCAGTCTTCTAGATTGTGAACTAGTCCAAGGTTTAGGTGTAAGCATGTCTTTAGCTATCTCAAGGGAAAAAACCAATATTTTCCCCTTCTTGTAGGTTTGACAAACCTCTGCCTTGGTTTCTCTTTTGGTCACTGAAGGTATTCTAGATGGCTCAGCTCTTTATGGCCCAGATGATGTAGGAGTGTTGATTCTTTTGGACTGAGGAGACATAGGAAAAAGAGTTATTGCCTCCAAAAATTCCTCCCAAGACATATTAACCTATGTGAGCTGATGAATAACTATGACTTTGACCAAGGCATGATGGAATAAGCTAGTTGAATGGTCTCTCCCTTTAGTCTGCACTTTCTCAGTTATCTTTGCAAGACTTCTAAACGGGTAGTTAGGAAAATTTAGTGGTTTAATAGAGGTGAAGTGCATCAACAACCTAATGTGGTACTGATACAACCTAATAAACCTACCTTCACAAGTGAAATATTTCATTATCATCTTCATCAAAGGAATTTATCTATCCAATAATTTCCTACAAGGGAAAATATGAGAGGGAGCTTCCTTATATTGTGGCTTCAAGAAAGACTTATAGGGGTCAATGTCTAAATCCATCCCCTTCAACCAAATCTCTCCTTGGTTACAAATACCATTGGTTGAAGCTATGATCTCTTCTGATACCAAGAAGTGCATCCTTACTATGGTAGTCTTGTTCCTCTTAAAAATGGTGGCAAATAAACTACTCAGCTTACAACAGTGGCCCACTTGTTGACTTTCTCACAAAACCCTAGGTAGCCTACTCGTTCAAATGACCTCTTGATGAATTGTGAAGCATTTATATCCTAAATATGAGTTGGCTCATATCTGGAGACATGTCCTCCATTGTTGTACTTCTTCTTTTCATTGGCCATGGTGTTGGTTTTTCTTGACTGAAAACCCTAGTTTGATAGGGGAAAGGATAGGGGTTTAGGGTTGTAAAATAAGGAAAACAAAATAGCGAGTTTAGGGAGAGAAATGGAGGGGATAGGAGTTAGGGAAAAATACAAAAAAATTAGGGGAGATAAGGATAGGTTTTATGGACATAGTGGAAGTGGAATTTCACTTAATGGATGAGGGAAGAAGGGAAAAAAGTGAAAAACATAGTCAAAACCCAGAAACGCATCAGAAGCATAGTGTGGGCTTGGGTTTTTGGGGGAAAATAGTGGGATGAAGGAAATTAGTGTGATAAATGGTTGGGGAAGGTTTGATAAGTGTATACAAGGGCAGCTTGGGAGAAAAACTAGGGAAATTCTCTCTGAGATGAAGAAAAAACCATGAAAACTAAAAGCACAGTGAAACCCTAAGAGAGGGATTCTATTCACTTTTTGTGAGAAATGACAGCATCAAAGAGTTGATGAAGTGATCTACTTACTTGATCAAGATTCCCTGAATCTTATAGAATGAGAAATGAAACCTGTTGTTTCTTTCTTTAACCTCCAAACCCAAAAACGCAGTGTGTTTTCCAAAAGCACGGCGTGCTAATTCAGAAGTGCAATGTGCTTGACAGCAAGGGTTTGGTGATGAAAAATTCAAGGCTCTAATGGCTGAGATGAATCAAAATGGTGGAGAAGTTTTCTTGGAAGATGGAATGAAGCTTTTAAATGCTTAGATGGTCCTTTTATTGCTTGAAAGTCGATTTTTTTCTTTGGTGATGGTGTGACATCACATGTCCTTTTGAGAAGTGACATGATGAGGTGATTATACTGCAGCTTTATTACTTTATTTGGAAAATTTACATATCCATGTGGGCTGAATATACCTTTGATACCTTTTTTACAAACTTATCCCTAATTACTAACTCCCATGATGGTGACAATGGTGATGCAATGACTCCCATATAGATTTTGATGACATGAGAAAATGATGACACCTAATGCATATCTTAAACATGATTTGGAACTTTGAACCCTTTAAGTATGCATGTGAATAAATTATTGACCAAAATGATGACCAAGACACTTATTTGATGACCTTGAAAAAGGAGGTAGTAGTAATGATACCTAGGACATGACTCAAGACTCATTTGAAAATGAAAAGACATGTCAAATTTTATTTGAAAATATAAAAATTTGACCTAAGATCATATCAATCACATGGAAAGCACACATTTGATCACTGGTGACTCATAGAAACTAACACCAAGAATCAATAAAGATGAGTCCATTTGAGGCTCTTTACGGGAGAAAGAGTGACACTCCTATCAGCTGGAGTGATCCAGTGAATAGGGTTCATCTTGGGCCTGATATGTTGAAAGAGATGGAATAAGAAATGGTAACCATCATGAAGAATTTAAAGGTGGCCCAAGATAGACAAAATATTTATGTGAACCATCATAAAGTGCATAAGAAATTTGAAATAGAGGAGAAAGTCTACCTACGGAGTTGGACCAAGAGAATTTATCTAAAAATTTGGTCATGTGCTAAGTTGGAACCACAGTTTTGTGGGTCATTTCAAGTGCTTGAAAGGATAGGTCCCATAGCATATAGTTTGGTCTTGCTTCTAACAATAAAATTTCATAATGTTTTTCAAGTTTTATTACTCAAAAAGTATGTACAAGATGCTAATCATGTGATCGATTGGTCAATGTTACATGTAGAACTAGAGGGAGAGTTCTAGTCAGAACATCTATGTATCCTAGATCACAGGCATCTCACGCTCCAAAATCGAGTAATCGAGCAAGTCAAGTTGCAGTGGAGGCACTTTGGGCCCAAGTAAGCCACATGGGAGATGGTTGATCATATGCTGGAAACATATCCATTTTTATTTGTTGGTTAAAGCAATGTACTATGATTTTGTAAATGATTCTACAAATTTGTGTATATAAATCTCATAATGATTTTATTCTTGGTTTAAAGCATGATTTTAAATGTGTTTAGGTATAGAACACTAAGGACAATGTTCTTCCAAGGGGGTGGGATTTTTCATAGCCCATTTTGTCAAATTCCCTCTTGTAAACATTTGTAAATATTTGTAATTATTATTGTGAAATGTAATCACAGTGAACTGGTTAAGGGAAAGGGGACACAAATTTCAGAGATTTGGGTTGAGGATGTCGCTTGGGAAGTTTGGAGGAAATATCCCATTTAATGAAAGGTATGGGACTGACTAGTTTTAGCTTTTAATGAAGTTGACTAAGAAATTAATGGTTACTGAAAGAAGTGTATGGAATTATCCAAGAAGGTGGACAAGCCGATACTTTCTTGGGAAAAGTTCACAAGGAAGGAGAAAATCATTAAAAGGAGGGATGGGCTACAAGAGTTCTTCTAACTAGTTAAGTAAGTTTTGAAGGCATTCAAACCTTAGGAAAAAAAGGGAGAGATATTTCTTAATGGGAGAAACATAAGGAAAATAGGCAGACTACAACAAGGAGAAGAGCATTTTCAAGGGAGAAGAGTAAGGAACTTATGCAGGAAAAAATAGCTCAAAAATAAGGGAGGAGAGTTGTGTGGAGGAATGGAAGGCTACAGAGCCAGCATTGATTTCCCCAATAGGCTTGCTAGAGGAGGATTTTTTTTATTAAGCAGAGGTAAAGGGTTTGGTGGATTCCTCTTGGGTGAAGTTCAGAGGCACTCTAGATTCCCAATTTGGGTGGAGGCCATGTTCCTTTGGATTCCTGGTAAAAGAGTATCCATACTGTCTATCTATGCCTAGTTTTTAGACCAATAATTAAACTTAGTGAACTCTAGATTCTTTTTTTTGGGTGGGGTCACTGAATAATTTTTGGTTGGGTTACAAGGGTGGAGATGGTGGCATCTCTAGAGTCCTTGGTTTTGCAAGAGTGGAGATGGTGATATCTATGGATTCCCTAGTGCGTTGAGGAGTTATGGTTATTTCCTTGAAGCACTCCTCATCAAACTATAAATCTAACTCGGGGGGTGTATGATTATAAGAAATTCCCTAGTGCGATTCCTAAGGTTGGAAAGAGAATTATAGTCCCAATATAAGTTTCTAGTTCTTTATTCAACACAAGATAAGTGGTTAAAATGTATGCACTTAGTTCTTCGTGATTTTATTTCACTGAATGTAATGGACATTGTCACTTGCATGTATTGTTGTTAAATTTTATGCCTATGTTTTCTGTTATTGAGCCGCTATCAATGAATGAAAATTATATATTTTCATGTGTTTCGAGGCAGGTTGAGCTTCCCTATGATTACGTGGTTCTATATAAAATATGTATGATAACTATGTATTGTAACAATCAATTTTAATGGCCTAATTTTATCATTAATCCAATGAAATCTAGGAATGGCCTCTTACTGAACGCTCTAGCATATTTAGTTCATAGAATGGGATCGAGATGGTTTTGGATTTTAATCCATGATTTTATAGGGAGAAAGATCAACTCTTGAGAATGTAATTGAATCGTGAAAGTTATGGTATGAACTACCTGAAGAAGTGAAGAATTCCTAAGTATCAAACATAATTTGAACTAGTCAATCTCGGGGTTGGACTACTTGCTCGAGGGTCAGGTGGAAAGACCCAATGGTAGCTAGTCTTCGGGCCCAAACTAGGGGTCTAGGCCTGATTTTTTCAGGTCCTGTGGATGTTCGAGGCTCGGCTTGGTGAGAGAATATGCTTGCATGGTTCATATTCGAATGCCCTCAATGAATTATAATGTAAAATTCAAAAATCGGACAAAGGTTCAAGTGATACCCAGGACATGATTACGTGGTAGGAGGATTATGTGGTGGTCATAGGGACTATCATGTGTCATGAGTAAATGGCTGGGAGAATGATGTGGTGGTTGTAGGGCCATCCACAAGTCCATCTCACCCTAGAGAAAGGGGAGGTGGCATGGTTCTGAGAGGGGGATAACGCTAATTGAGGACTCCCTCCCTCCTCTTTGTACCTAATGGTGCTATCCCCCTCTCATTCTATTGATCCAGACTGGATGAATATACGCCATCCGATTTCAAGGAGGGGAACCAGGATTGGAACTAGGGAAAATTTTAAGGATGGAAGTTTATCTTAAAGTTTCAAAACCTTGGCTAATATTACTAGTCCCCAATATGTAAATTGTAAAAATTTCGATTATATTTTGTAAAAATATTTAGGTTTCTAATTATTTTATATTAGTATATATATAAAATTTTGGCAATTTTAACGGTAAAATATTTTTATATTATAAAGTTTTGGAAAATCTTTTTTTTGGAAAAAGCATGGAAAATTAGCCCACTTGCGAATATTAGCCCCTAAATTTTTCCCTAATTGGAACCACCATAGAGGGATCCCCGTTGTGATGATAGAGAGGGGGAGGGGGGTCCTCATTTAATCTGAATTATCAATCTATGTGGAAGACGAAATCCATTGATTGGCCAAGGGGGTGTGGGTGTGTGTGTGTTTGTGTCTATCCCTGTGTGTTTAACTATGAAAGCTAAGGGGTGGACCAGTGGTCAAGAGTTGGCAATGTGGCAAAGCCACATGGACTGGTGAGGTGATGTAGACCTTCACTGAAGGGTGGAGGGCTACTATCTGGGCACCACATGTGGTCCACATGAGTTCCACATGGCATTATAATGATGACATGGCAAGAGTTAATGGTCTGACTTCAAATGGCCATCTCTTTTGTTATGGATGTCAATTTTCAAAAAAAATTATATCGTTAGAAATATCTCGACAAGCGAAACACAATGGTGATATTTATTTTAAGTTTTGAGAAGTCTGAAAAATGACAAAATTTTAAGACTCCATTTCCATGATAGGACTTTGGAGGTCTAGTCAAATATAGTAATTCTTTCTTCTGCCCTTAGGATGGTCTATGTGGTGGAAGGGGGTGTTAAATCACAGGTGGTAATCCAATAGATGAAGAAAAAATCAATGCTACATTCATATACTCTACAACCTCTTATGGATAATATACAAAGTAAAATTACTCATTTCTCCAATATATTTTGATCACATTTACAAGCAGAGGAATGAGGAAGCAGATAGGTTATCCAAAAATGGATTGGCATTGGACCGAGGCACATGCAAAATATATGAAGATCTAAAAGGAAACAAAATAGAATCTTTTTTTTCACCCTTGGGCTTGAAGAGGCTAGAGGCACATCAATCTGATTTTATCTCATTTCATGCCACTATATATCAGAACTTTCTTAAATTTCATTTCCGTTGATTAAGAAGAGTTTGTTTATGTTTGGTATATCTCCTATTTTCAGAGCATACACCTAACAAATCCTCAAATATGTCTTTTATTATATTATTAGTACCTATACAAGCTTAATCATAGCTCCACGGGGGTTGGAAACTTTTGGGGCTCACCATGTGGGTAAGTGTTCTTCTTATTTTTTCATCAGCACTGTCTATAGGTTGGATTGTAGCTCCATGGGGGGTGGGAAAAAAAATGAGGGCTAGTTATGTCAAAAATTCTTGGTTTCTAATGATTTTTGTGTGACTTAGAAGTTGGTTATATAGCACTGACAATTTTTTACTATGTAACCAGTAGCTGTGGTATATTTTTTAGGGAACAGCCACAAAAATGTTTCAGCATATACAAATGTGATTTTTATCCAAAATAAAATTTAGAGGCTTTTTTCCAAAAAAAAAAACAAAAACAAAAAATGGATAGTATTTAAATTTTTTAAAATATAAAATTAAGAAATTTTTCAAATTTTTTTTTTTTTACAGCAAATGTATTCTATATAATACATGGTTTTAATTTTTATGGTTAAACATAAATGTAATGTATAGTAATTGTGTTTGTTTTAAATTATTGAGATGAAGATTTGTTGTCTTTATTAATAATATTTAAATCTTGTCTATGGAATATGTGTTTTTTTTTTTCAGAAGGAAAAAAACTACTGTTATATTAATCATCAATAACAGTACATCATTCTTTCATCACATTCTCAACCGTATACAGTGAGAAATTCTACATAGAAATTCCATAGTCCGAGAAGTTTTCTAGGATGAAAATATTCGAGAAGAACTATGACCAATTAACTAATACATATGGAGGCATTAAACATGCCATCCCTTTCCAAATTTAATCCATCATTATATCAGCCTTCCAACTATGCTTGATAATAGCCATGGAAAAACATTGAAAAATCACAAACAACCTGTTACATCTAATTAGGTCGTGACTTATACCCGGGTCATTCACCAGTCATGATAACCCAGGCGTTTGTCAAATTAAGATAGAAGTAAAATCAGGCAATCTATGTAAAGTATCCAAACCAGAACAGGCTCGCTTGCTCGCTGCACTTATGAATAATCTTCATTACCTCAGGTAGCTCATATGATCAGGCTCTCTTTTTTTACTATCACAGTTATGGTCCTCACCCATTTCATCAGACAATGAGAAGTATCATCTCCAGGCTCGGATCTCTTATTGTGAGGAGTCAGTCAACCATAGATCGCATGCATAGTGGAGATATAAAACATAAGGTTAATCATTGAGCAGGCTCATTTGTAATGTCAGGCTCGCTTGATCAGGCTCGCTTGTTCAGGCTCGCTTGCGGTAACTGAAGTGGGAAATACAAAATTGTGGTCCGATTACTCGCTCGCTTGATGTTGCAAACAGTTAGAGAATATTGTATCATCTGCAAAATGTTAAACAAAACTGATACCAAAAACAAAATGATGAAGTGAAACCACCATGGAATGTCCATGTCTCTCGACCAGACACAGATATTATCTCGAAAGTATACCATCCTTATAATGCCTTCCTTCATACTGAGTGCCTTCTTTGATAGCTAACCATGGTTGATCATGGTCAACCAAGGTCTCTATGTTTGAATATGGTCAACTGTAATGGTCAACTTAGATCTTTATAGTTCAATATGGTCAATAATAGTCAACCATGTTTAACAATGGACAACCCCATCAACCATCTCAACCATTAATGTAACCATAGTTTAATATTAAGTGTGAATGTTATCTCAATGGACATCTAATCTCCAATGAATTGCAAAAAAAAAAAAAGTGTGAGTGAGATATAAACGCTCGACTCAACTTAATTACAAAATAATTATAATAATAATAATAATAATAATAATGAGTGTCAGGGATATCTATGAATTTATGATTAAATTTTTAATAAATATATTACAAGTTCAACTCTTAATCTTACAATTAACTTTCCCCTTATTCAAATTTATATTTAAATTAAAAATGATAAAATTCAAATTTATATTTAAATTAAAAATGATTTAATCCAATTATATTGAAAAATCTAATTATATTTACATTAAACTGGACTATTGAGCCCAATAACCAAACCTAATAACCATTGAATCCATCCTTGTGCAAATAATATTATCTAAATTTAAATGTAATGTAGGTGAAAAGTTCGTAAAAGTTATACCATTATCTTTAAAGTTGACAACATTTTCGAGGATTATGAAAAAGGTTAACCACTACCACCACCATCATCACTTTTAATTAATGGAAAATATATAGAATGTATTATTAGATATTTTTTGATACTATGGTATCTCAGTCAAGTTGTGAGGTTTATTTAGGATACAGATCCTCCTTATGAGGAAGTTGTTGCAACTCCTCAACAAACTTGTAACCTTATATATGTACGAGTTTTCCTGCCAATAATGAATAGAATGTGTTGAGGGCAGCACTCTACAAGTTGATTTGGTTACACCTGGAGCTGCACATTTATTTAATGTTTGGTTCTTTCTTGATTTTAAATTAGTATCAGAGCAAGGTTATTGAGGTTGAGGGTCATGAGACTTGTGCTAAGCATGTGTGCTGGTGTGGTTGTTAGGATCGTGTGTGTCACTGAGGAAATTGTTGAAGTTGTTGCATGGAGAGTTGAATGTAAAACACAACATTGAAGTTGATTGCATTTCTTGTGGCTATTATACGCCAACGGTGGTGGAGATATTTTGTGTTGAGTTATAGCCCGTCATATCGTTGTTGGGGTTCACTTCATACAGTCAGCTTGCTCATCATTTCGTACATAATTTTTTCAGGTGAGAATGGAGAGTTGTGGACATATCAGTGACTTGGAAGGAGAAGGGTAGCAGCAACATTGGAAATATAATTCATTATATTTATGAAATACAAGTAATATGAGTTTGAAGGTCAGTTTTCTAGTTCTTCGACGTCCTACAGGCTCGGTGGGAGACAGTGATTTTATTAATGAGGAGGTGAAGTTATTTGTTGTGTTGGGATGTGTTGAGGTATATTGAGCCAATTTTTAAGCATATAGATTCAATCCAGCATGTGAAGTGTCAGCGTGCATAAGATCAGTGGTGGTTGTGGTAATCTTTCATTGAGATCCAAAGATTGGTTGAGATATTTGCTAGAAGAGAAAGCAGTGGTTGTGTTAATCCACTCAATCTGTTGTTATATGATCGAGGAGGTAGAGAGCTTTAGAGACAAATTCCAAATTTTTTGGGTGAGTATTTACCGGTGTGTTGTGCCTTATGTGTGGAGGAGATTCTATTTGAGCATGGACAACCTTCTCAATATGTCTATGTGTGGAGCCACCGAGCCGGTTGAGAGAGCCGAGCATTGGTGTGGCATTTGACCGTGGTGTGGATGCAAGGGTATGAACCTGTGAGAATAATCTAGAATAATGTAGAAATATGAGTGGTTATGGTTTGTTGAATGAGATTTTTATAATTAGAGTTTAGTTCCACTAATTCAGGATTGTTGCCCCAAACTTAGGAAGCTTAGGTGAGTGCCTATGCTATAAATATGTAATGTTATCGTGGCGCTAAAAAAAATTTGTGTGAGCTTTGTCTCACGTTGTGTGTGTTGCATTTGTTTATTTAATTTGGTATCAAAGCCTTGGTGTTTGTCGTGTCATTGAGCTTGCTACACTCCTTCCTGACCTCCCCACTGTTGCATGAATCTCAGAGGCATCGAAATCCACCTACGCCCAGAGTCACCCGTGGTCAAAGCTCTACAGCTCAGTCTCCTTTTCCAGACCACAATCCCTCGCAAAGGCAACAGACCGCCTGTGCAAACACCTTGTCTTCTTCTGCATCAACTACGCATCAAATTTGCTCAGTATTTGAAAGATGAATCCGTGTTCGAGTTTCCCATTTATGCTGTTGTCGTCTTCTATTTTGGGATATAGCAGGAGAAGCTAGAATCCCTATGCTTAGCCTTGATTATGTCCGTCGAGTTCCATTCGATCATTCTACCTGCAGTCGGAAAGCACTGCTATGTGCGGAGAGCTGTGATGTAGCAGTGCGCTATTGTGTAGAGATCAAAGGGTGCCAAGAGAGCGCAAGTACATGGGAGTCATGCCAGATAGTTGAAGCATGAGGAAGTGCGTAACATGACAAGGAGTCTAGCCCTGGTTTTGATTGTTCTTGTGTGAAAGAGCCATTGTAGTCTTGTTTAATGTCATTGTTTCAATTACACGCGATGTGGAGCAGACGGACAACATATTACCGAGTGTTTTGCTGTAGATTTGTTACATCACTGCCACACCACTACATTATGCTGAAATTTGTTGTGGATTGACTCTTTGTCACTGTCATCCTTTTTTTCTGCTTAGTGCCTCTATTTCACTATGGCTACTAGTTCAATTTCCTCCGAGTTGTGAAAATTGTGGTTTCTACGAGTTTTCAAGTGGATCATTGCAGTGAATCAATTTCTTGCAATTGAAGATACAATATAGTGCCAATTTTGTTTGATAAAATTACTTGTCTGTGTCCCTGAGCTAAAGTGTGTTAGCTGACATACATAGTTCCTCACATTCGGGACTGTACATCTTCAAAGTACATGTGGGAAACTCTCAATGGTTTGTACGAAACTACTAATGCAAACTGCATTTTATTTTTAAAAACAAAGCTACTATCTATCAAAATGGAAGCCAATGAAAGCATCAACAACTTTGTTTCTAGAATTAAAGACTTAAGCGATAAGCTTGGTGACATTGGTGAAAAAGTGTCTAGTAGCAATTTAGTAACTATTGCTTTGAAGGGTTTAGTCCAAGACTATAAAGTCTTTATTTCAAAACTCTCAGCTATAAAAACGCCTCCTACATTTGATGAATTGGCTGGAATTATTCTTCAAGAAGAAGAGAGAATGAAAAATTTTGAACTGGATTCAAATGATTCTGATTTGGCATTGATTGCAAGAGGTAAAAGATCATTCCGAGGGAGACCATGGGACAGGAACAGAGGTCATTTTCAAGCAAAGAAGAAAGGTATGACACATCCTGATTCTTATGTTAAGAGAAATATTGAATGTGGTTATTGTGGAAAACATGGACATCTAGCTAAAGATTTCTATAGAAGAAATAATCATGAATCAAATCAGGGACATAGAAGGTATAATGGAAATTTCATGAACAAAGATACTTCTGTTACTAATGGATTTAAAAATCTTAAATTGTTTCTTTCTGATGCTGCATTGTCTGTTGAAACTGATGATGAGACTGCTTGGTTCATAGATTCTGGTGCATCAACTCATATGACTTGTAATAAATAATGGTATGATAAATATTACGAGAAAACTGATGGCACACACATTTACCTAGGCGATAACATGTCACATAAAGTTCAAGGCTATGGCATAATAAGTGTGTACTTACCTAATGGACAAATGAGACAGATTCATGATGTGTTGTATGTTCCTGGTATTAAAAATAGTTTGATATCAGTTTCAACTATCACTGAGAATAATTTAAAAGTGGAATTTGGTAAATTGGGGTGTATTGTGAAAGATGTTCAGGATCACTATAGGGTTGTTTCCACAGGTACCAGGGTTGGTGGAGTGTATAAATTGGATGTGACGATGAAGCGTCATGTTTCATTGACATCCACAGCAACGTCAACAGCAGAGTTATGGCATTACAGGTATGGGCACCTCACTTACAATGATTTGTTGTCGTTGAAAAGAAAAACAATGGTTGAAGGTCTTCATGTTATGAAGTGTGAACATTTACCATGTGAAGCTTGTGCACTTGGTAAGAAGCATAGAAATGAGTTTCCCGTTTGTACAAAGAAAAGACAATATGATATACTTGAATTAATTCTCACTGATATATGTGGACCTATGCAAACTAGGTCGCTTGGTGGTGCTTCCTACTTTCTTATTTTTGTTGATGATAGATCTAGATATACATGGGTCTACTTCATACGAAGGAAAAGTGATGTCTTTGAGTATTTTAAAGAATTCAGAACTTTGATTGAAAAGAAAACAAGCAAATACATTAAAATTCTCATATTAGATCAGGGTGGTGAATATAAATCAGGAGCATTTAACAGGTATTGTAAATTTCATGGGATCCAAAAACAGTTCACAGTACCTCATACTCCTCAGCAAAATGGTGTTGTTGAGAGATGGAATAGAACACTGGTGGAGTGTGCTCGCAGTATGCTTCAAGGTAAAAACATTTCTAATGGTTTCTAGGCAGAAGCCATTAATACTGTTGTTTATTTGAAGAATCGAATTCCCACTAAGAAATTAGCTTTTCAAACTCTTTTGAGATTATTTATGGTTATAAACCTGATGTCAGTGATTTAATACTATTTGGATGTACTTCCTTTGCACATTTTCCTAACGATAACAGAAGAAAGCTTGATGCAAAGTCAATCAAGTGTGTTTTTATTGGGTATTGTACAGATCATAAAGCATATAAATTGTTTGATCCCAGTTCACATAAATTGTTTGCAAGTCGAGATGTGGTGTTTCATGAAAATGTTGATAAAAGAGATACAAAGAATGATGCTTGGCATATATCTAATGATGATCATGTCAAAATTGATACTTTGGTTAAACAGGAATAGGAACAGGTACAGACACAGGTTCAGGATCAGAATGAAAGCATCATGAGCACATCCAGCAGCAGTGATTCATCACGAGAGGAAGATTCACCTCAAAGTAGGAGAATCATGGATGGAACTCCAATAGGTATTGTAGAACCAAGAAGGTCAACCCGACAAACCCAGCTTCCTGCAAGGTATAGAGATTATGCCTTGATGTATAATATCATGAATGTTGTAGAACCAGTTGATTATGAACAAGCTAAAGAGCATGAACAATGGAGAAATGCTATGAATGATTAATATGACTCTCTTGTGAAAAATCAAACATGGAAATTAGTTGAACTCCCTGAAAACAAAGTTCCAATTGGAAGAAAATGGTTGTATAAATATAAATTTAAAGCAGATGGTAGCATTGATAAATTTAAGTCAAGATTAGTTGCAAAATGATATGCTCAACAGGAAGGAATTGATTATGAAGATACTTTTTCACCAGTAGCTAAATTGAATACAATTAGAGTACTGATTGTCTTAGCTACAAAACATAATTGGAATATACGTCAATTGGATGTCAAATATGCCTTTCCGAATGGTGATTTAAAGGAAGAATTTTATCTGGTTCAACCTGAAGGGTTTGTCAAACAGGGACAGGAGCATCTAGTCTGCAGGTTAAGAAAATCCTTATATGGTTTGAAACAGGCGTCAAGATCATGGTATGTAAATATTGATACCTTCTTTCATCATAATGGGTTTGTGAAAATCAAAAATGATCCTAACCTGTATGTTAAGAAATATGAAGAAGGAAATGTTGCTTTAATATCTTTATATGTGGATGATCTCATTATCACAGGTAGTGCTTACAAGTTAATTGAAGAAATTAAAATTCAGTTGTCTCAAGAATTTGAAATGAAATATCTGGGTGAATTGCATTACTGTTTAGGAATTGAGGTATGGAGAGAGCCTGGTAAAACATTGATCACTCAAAGTAAATACACAAAGGAAATTCTTAAAAATTTCAATATGAGTGATTACAAAGCTATGTCAACTCCCTTAGAACAGAATGCAAAGTTGTACAAAGAAGATGGAACTAAAGAGGCAAATGGAACTTTATATCATCAGTTGGTGGGAAGTCTGAACTATATCACCACTACTAGACTAGACATTGCATACTCAATCAGTATCCTTAGTCAGTTTATGGCTAAGCCTTCAGGAAATCACTCGAACACTGCAAAGAAAGTTCTCTGATACTTAAAAGGAACAATCAATTTAGGTATTATGTATACTGATGAATCTGATGTTGCACTGACAGGTTTTTCTGATTCAGATTGGGCAGGAAATCCTGATGATAGATGATCTACCTCTGGCTATGGATTTCATATAGGATCAGGGGTTGTGTTGTGAAGTTGTTTGGCTACAGAGAATTCTTGCAGATCTTGATGAGAAGAAAAGTGGTTCAACATGCATAAATTGTGATAATCAAAGTGTTATCAAATTAGCACACAATCCAATATATCATGCCAGATCAAAACACATTGAGCTGCAATACCACTTTGTACGAGAGAATATTGAATCAAATGAAATTGATTTAGTATTTTGTAATACCAAGGATAATATGGTCAATATCTTTACCAAGCCTCTTGGTAAAATCAAGTTTGAAGTTCTTAGAAGTAAATTAGGTGTTGTAGAAAATCCATTTCTCCATTAAGGGAGGATGTGAGAATAATCTAGAATAATGTAGAAATAGGAGTGGTTATGGTTTTTTGAACGAGAGTTTTATAATTTGAGTTTAGTTCCACCAATTCAGGATTGTTGCCCCAAACTTAGGAAGATTAGGCGAGTGCCTATGCTATAAATATGTAATGTTGTCGTTGAGCTAATAACAAGTTATGTGAGCTCTATCTCACATTGTGTGTGTTGCATTTGGTTTGTTCCTAAGTATTTATTGGAGACTATTTGATCTACTTGTTCATGAGCGAAGGCTTTCCGTGTTGAAGTGAGCACCTTGGTGGTGTTGACTTTGTTGAGTCAATCGAGGAAGAGGGTATGATATGTCCAGTAGATGATCAATGTGGCATAAAATTCGATCATCCTAGATGTTGGAGATCTCATGGACCAGTGTGTGACAGAGGCATTGACCGTGTGAAATAGAGGACCATTTGATGATCACTACTCAAGAAAATTAAAGTGTGATAATTGTGAAACAGTGGTGCGTGGTGGAGTTGGTCACGACTTGTGGAAGTGAGGATCTATACAAGTTCCTGGTAGATATGTTGACTTTGGCATGACGACTGGTCAGGGAAGGTCGATTTTGACATGGAGGTCAGTGTCGCAGTTGAAGGGTAATTTAACGAAGGGGAAGCTCGTTCGGTAGACTGGAAAGGAGGCAGCAGAGTTTTATGGAGTAGTTTCATCATTCATGAGACTGGAATTGATAGCAAAGGCAGTTGCGTAGCAGAAGGGTAGTGGTATTGTTAAGCATTGTGAATCTTGTTATGTATAGTGGAGCCCTGGTGTTGGCTGAGAAAACAACCTGTGCATAAAAAAAAACATTATGTTGTGCTAAGATCTATTGAGAGTCATAGATTGAGAGGAGGAGAAAGCTCTCTTTTTTTTGTGTCTGCTTGGTCGTAAATCTGTCGTGGAAATCCAATGCAAAGGTATGTGAGTCGATTCCATCAGTGAAACCTGTGACTCAGTGGGATAAGAGTCATCGTTTCCTATGTAGAGAGGTCGTCGACTGAATTTTTTAATCAGATTGAGGGGAACATATCTAGTTATGATATCAATCTGTTTTTTGGTGTTTTTTGGAGTCATGGATAGATCTGATGAGATCTACAATCGCTGGTGTTGGCGAATGAATCCAAGGAGTGCGGTGATAGATTTGAGTTGGAGGTTGGCACTATAAGGAAAGAGCTCGCAGAAAGGTAATCTCTTGGTGACCAAGGCGGGAGTGATTTTCACCATATGAATGCATGTGGACTTGTAATTCATGGGATCTGCTTGTGTGAAGTCACGGAATCCCTGATGTGCAGGCCCAATATTGATCCCTTATTAGTTATATCAGGTATCTAAAATGTTAGTCAATATTTGGACACATATATACAACTCACAGGCATGTTGAACACGGAGTTGGAGTTGGAGTTTGAAATATGGGTACTTGATCATGACTATATTTAGATGCCCATGAACCTTGTTTCTCCAATTTCATTTTTGGTTTGTTGTAACCTACAATTTCCTTTGGTGGGGCTCACGTTTCTGCCTTCTCTATGAAGGTATATTGGAGATTTTTTTTTAGTATAATATATCCCCTTTTGGCATACCTCCACAATGTTGTAAATATTTGTATATTAGTCATGGACATGGAGGAGGAAAGTGGTGTGGTTGTTGTGTGTAGCTTGTTATGTGGGATTTACGATTGCGGATAAAAGTATCTCCCCTAGGTTTTGTGGCCAACTTAGAACAACATAGAGATAAGGAACCCAATGTTTTCCTCAAACTAAATATATGACGGAATGAAGCCTACTTGGAATCTGTCGCATGTTTCACCTTCTTCAGCTTGAATGCTCCAATTCCAGCTCTAGTTGCTAAAATTAGAACCTTCACATTCAGATAACACAAGCCAAGAAACTAAGAGATATATGCAGTATCATATAAGTACTTTAATCAATAGATCAACATGGTATTAAAAATACATGAAATAGCGACATCATATATATAGGCAAATAGAGAATTTTTTGCATTAATATAAATTGAAGGAGATTACAACCATAAATAGGTGTTGATATTGTAGAAGAGCTCCTCCAATTTGTTTTGTCCTTTCCTTGTCACAATGTGCACCTCCAATCACCTTAAATGCATGGAATGATACCTCTTCACCACAGTAACATAAGGGTAGAATCACTCTCCAAAAGCCAACTTCTTGCATATGGAAGGTTTTAAATATATAAAGGAGTGGGGTACGTTGGGAGTTCTTATCCAATTACCAATATAATATTTTATATCCACTTTTTATGGGAGGATGGGATCAAAGGATAAGGGATGGAAACTCCAAAGAGGGATAGGATAGGATCTGAATTTTTTATATGAGGTGAATGGTTGTAACAAATTTAGGAAGATTCAGGAAGAGGAAGCTTTTGAAATTTCTCTCATTTTCCTGAATTTCTAGAACCAACGCAGGTGAAAATTGGAGCAACATGTAGGTGATCAAGGCATGCCACGTTGGAAAAAATTCCAGGTGAACATTGTCCAGAAGGATGTCAGGGAGTATTGGTCCTAAAATGGGATCAGATGATGTAGTTTTAGGGAGAAATTATGGGAAATGAAGGAGGAATATTTAGGGCTTTGTGCAATGATTTTGACAAGGGGGGATAGGATGTTGATTGATCCCATTAGGAGGCCTATTGACTGGATGTGAAAAAAAATCCTATAAAATATTTCCCCCTAAAGCGCAAAATTAGAAATGATGACTAACGACTGATGTGCTTTACCTTGTGACAAGTTGGGATCAAGCCTACAACCGGGGAGCTTCATCTATTACAATACATTTACAACATGACATATTTTTGTTGAGGGAGGCATACCCATACTTAACACATAAGTTAACATAACATGTACAATGATCAAAAGACACATCCATGGATACAATTGGTGGACCCATGATTGGATGACTATCTATATTATCATGGCCATCATACATTGTGATCTTTGTATAACTCTTGAAATCGCATATTGGATGGATGAAACCAAATTTGGGGTCTTCTATCTCATTCACATGACCAAACCAATGTACGAGTCTAACCACGTGAATCAATGAGCTGAGGTCGAACATGGAAGACATCATCTGATTATCGTCTAATGATGTAAGTCGTTAATAGACACGAGAGAAACCACTTATGATTTTAATGGTTCTCAAGCTACTACAGTACAATCTGTATGGTGTGAGTAAATGATTTGATGTCGAACACCACACAGATTCTTTCAGTCGAAGGCCAATGATGTAAACCTATTTCCAAGAGAGAGAAACTCACCATTGATGTATGCAAGAAACAAGGTACCAAAGGGTTGTTTCTAAATCAACTTCCCAGATAATGAGTTGATGTCGATGGGAATCAACCCATTGCAGGAGGGTCTTGATTTATCCCTCGTCAACTATACAAAACAGGTATCATGATTGAAACAGAATGATGCTAATACGCAACTGGATCAGGAAAGGAAAACATGGAACGAAGGCTTAAGAGTCTTATAACAGATATCAATTGAATGACTTCTCTTGAGCACACCAACGACAATGAATGGAGTTGGAAGCATTGACCCAAAACTGAAATGGAGGCTCTGAAAAGGTACGATGAACCGAATGACAAGAAAATTACCTAACCCAACAACCACATAGATGAAGTGGAAGAGTTTCGCTTTCAAGAGCGACTCGCTACCATTAGCAAATGAAATACCCTATTTTCCCAATTTCCCCAACCATACTAGTCAGTACCTCTTTACTTTTTAACAAGCTTGAGGAGTATAATATATGTTTGATATGTAAGTTCATCCTTCGGATGAATCCCTCTGATTATTATTAATGAACCCTAAGAAGGAGTGGTTCATCTGTGTCATGTTCGACAATTCCATCATTGTTTTATGTTTTAACAAGTCCAACGAAGGTAAAACTCAACATCTTTTTCATGTTTAGAGATTTTGAAAAAGAGGTAAAAAAGAAAAATCCAGATGTTCATTTTTGTATATAGTCTCTCGAGTCCGAAAAAGGGTTAAAACAATACTCAAGAGAACCTCTTAGCCATGTTCGATTAAGGTAATTTTTTTTTCATAAATAGTTTATCTCAATTTGGAAAAGGGTTAAACTTATACTGAGTAGGCGTATTTTCATTTACTTTAAAAATTTCGAAAAGAGAAGTGCTCGACAATATTTTCATATTTTTGGAGTCTGAAAAGAGCATAAATATGACTCCAAGGGGTTCCTTTTTCTTGTGTTTATAGAGACCTAAAAAGAGATAAAAGTATACTCCTTGGTCACAATAACCCGTTTAAAGCATGATAAAACACTATTAACAGTTTTTGACCTGCTCAAAACATCACAAAAAGGATTAAACATACATGTTTCATAGTAAAAATGAAGCATATCTAAGTCAAAACATTAAATATGAATCAAATAATGCAAGAAATGACCACAAATACTCAAAATGACTATTCATTTTTACCATTTCACATTTACCTTCAACAATGAGATTTTTGGAGCATGTTTGCCCTCAATGTTATGTAGTTGATTGCGCCAATCCAATGGACTATTTCGAGTGATGTCACTTCAAGATAGGATCTAAACCCATTATCTTTCTTTTCACGGTCCATTTTTGTGATTTCATGCAAGTTTTTTGAGGTTTTTAGGGCCCTAGGAATCCAAAAACACGCCCTACGACCAACGCACCCCCCCCCCTCTCTCTTTATCAAAATCTACATTGCATCTAAGTAGATTGTCACTGTTGGGAGAGGTGCAACACTGTCATGCCCTATTGGGGTACATTGGGTGCAAATTGCTAAGTTATTTATCAGGTCTCCCTCAAGTTTTCTCATATCTTTTGCATGGAAATAAGCCTAATGAATCACTTGTTGATTTTTTAGGTATCCATTAGAAAAAAATGGAATTCATTTAGCTAGAAAGAGAACATGAAGAACATGATTTAAATGCAGCAAATCATCATGCTACCATCCAGGCACTAAAAAACTATGGATTGCTAAAATTCTTATGGCCTCCTAGTATGAGGCAAAAAATGGAATTATTGAAATATTGTGTTCTTTCATGGGATGTTCAAGCACAATAATTCAGGTTTTGGGAACATATACTCGATATAAAGGTAGAAGATATCTATTTTTTGACAGGTTTTTCCAAGAGGGGTGCCCCCATATCTATCCTAGGTGGGAGAAGTGGTGGTGAGACTGTGAAAGATTATATCGCTATCTATTGCAGACCTCGATCCCAACCTACTAGGCATAGAAAGATCAACATAAAATATGTGACCCAGTTACCTTTGAGAACGATCCTATTTATCATCTCAATATTGGCAGGTAGCTCGACACTTCATGTAGCGAGTAGATCATACATGAAGTATGGTTTGGAATGCCTAGAGCCAAAAGTGTTCAACTGGAGTGAGGGTGTCCTTGTCAATATGAAGGAATAGTTGACTAAAGAAAGAGATGGGAAGTTAAATAACTTTGGCTATGGTTCGATATTAGTCTCTTTTACTCTAGAGCGGATGACACTACTTCAGCCTCAGCAAGTGATACTCAAGCCTATCGATCTGAGGACCTCACAGATGAGGAGGTGGATAGATCATATGTCCTGACATGTAGGTCTCTCGGCGATCAATTTCTCACTAGCCTTATTTGAATGGATGTGTAGATAGTTTATCATGACAATGACTATCCTTACACAGGGATGGATTTTCGTGATGATATTGAGGTCGTGCTTCATAAGGGTGGGCAATGGGATCATTCAGGTAAAAATATTTCGAACATTAAGTTTTTGAAATTTTTATATTTTTTTGTGTTTTTTTGTTTCTGAGACTAAATTATTGATGTTTTCATGAAAATATTGGACTATTTCGACCAGTGGGTGCTTCATATCTTCATCATGCAGGGGCACAACCACATGAGGAGGTAGTGGTACCAGTGCAGGTTGTTCCACTAGGATGGAATGTGCTACGGGATCTTCAGGTAGTTGAGATCCTATTAGAGGTGGAGCACCACATGGCGGGACTGACACACGGGATTTATGAGATCGTGGTCGATTAGGTTCCCATTTGACTTCAACAACACACTATCTAAGTGTCTAGTCGTATTGGTTGGTTATTGTGCAAGATGACTCATGCAGTTTCATTTTATCATAAGCACCATTGATTAGTCTACTTAGATATTTGCATGTAGTTTTTCATATGGGTGATGTAGCCATATGTGTCTCGATGTACAATTTTTTTTAAAACCAAGCTTTATATATATACATGTTTTCAGTGTTTCCTAGTTCCTATTATGCTTTCAATATGATGTGATCTGAATTGAAACTTATTTAGATTCGTTGAAAATGTATATCTAAAACATGATTATCTATGGCATCTGCTACTTTGTTTATATATCTAGAAATATGTTCGTATTGTATGAAATCGAAATTTCTTTCTAGAAGATGCAATCTCAAAACCATGGAAGGATGGTGGTATTTCTAACTGAATAGACATTAGCAAGTTGTAGTACTACGAGTTATGGGTCGAGCCTAATCACTAAACGACGAATACCATGTGAAATAGCATCATATTTTAGCTCAACCACTACGCTATACTCAACGATGTTGTTAGTAGAGAGACCAATGAAAATCCCTTGCATACTCACTAACTCGCTATTTGGAGCAAAGGTAGCCCATACTGCAGAAGATAGGTTATGATTACTACTACTAGCACCATCAGCATCACTAATGTATGGTTTGAGAGGTGTCGACATCTACAAACCAAACGTAAATGGGATCAAATAAAACCATGGGAAACTCTCAAAAGACACATTGAAAACATACTCAAACACACCTATAGACACTATGTACACAGTGTACTATGCATGAGATCAAGCATAGTATTTTTTGAGGTACATCCCATTTCTAGGTTGCGCCAGTGGAACTCCATCGAAATATACTAACTCATAGGCCCCTTTTTCAAGGACTCACTTGAAAATTTACAGACCCAACCACATTTGTTGGAACTTTCCTGGACCTAACTTATCAGCCTCCTAATCATATAATAGAACCATTTATTCCTTCTGAGAAGACACGAGGCTTGACACTTTTGTCGTATTACGCCTTGACATGTCTTTTATGAGCTTCATTGGATAGAGAAACATCACACCAAGTTTCATCCAAACGAGTTAAGTGTAAAATACGATCCTCTACTACGGAAGTGGCAGGAAGGAGTTCAACATCTAGTTTTAATGATGGAATTTCACACTTGATGGGGAGGATTTCTTCTAGACCATAGACTAACTGAAATGGTGTGAATCTGATAGCAGTCCTAACTCAGGATTGGTATGCCCACAAGGAAGCATAAAGAAGCAAGTGTGAGTGTGATTTGTGGAACCCTACCGTACGTTGAAGCGTAGTTTTAAGAACATTTTTAATCGCCTCAACTTTTCCATTAGCCTCTAGATAATTGGGTGGAATTTTCATGCGAAAATCCCAGCTTAGCAACTAGTTCGGTCATCATATGATTCCAGAAATGATTTCTGTGATCCACAAATATCACTTGTGGTACACCAAACCTAGCAATAACGTGGCTGAAGAAAAAGTATGCAGTTTTTTCGCCAATTTTGTTATATGTAGGCATCGCCTTGGCCCACTTAGTAAATTAATCAACAATGACAATAATATAACCATGCCCCCCGACCGAGTGAGGGTTACATGTCAGAAAGTCAATACCCTATTTTTCAAAAGGATCAACAACAACAACAAGATGGAATGAAGCAGGTGGAGCACAGATCTTACAATCATAGATTTGGAATAGCTCTAGTAACGAAAGATAATGGGCCAAAAGTAACCAACACGTAAGATATTTTTCACGGTAGCGTAACTAGATAGATGTCCAGCACATTCCCTCGAATGGAATTCGTTAGGGACTTTCTCTACCTCCTCAAGGGTGAGGCACCTCCGTAAAATTGTATCAATACCACAATGGTAAATGGCATTGTCGATGATGAAGTAATTCAAAGATTGGTATCGAATACATCGTTTCTCGGAGCAAAATGTATTTGGCCTTAAATTATGGGTCTAGATATAGATCATAAAATCTCCATACCACAGATTAGATGATGAAATCAGAAACAATGACTCATCAGGGATAGAATATTCAGATGTAGATTCAAAATCAGGGGAAGGAAGGTCTCACATAAGCTCGGCGAAAACTAGGGATTTCTTCAACTTAGACTTGATGTACTCCCTGTCGAACTCCTATAGAATAACAATCCACTTAGAGTAATTTCCCCCCAGAAATTGACGTGACTGTATATGTTAGGTCCCTATATTACTAGTATAGTCCTTATTGTTATTAGTGTAACCCCTTTATTGTTATTATTGTACCCTTGTAACCCCCATTTTGTTATTATTGTGCCCTTAAATTATTATTGTTAGGTCGGCTAGGATTACATTGTGGCCCACTAAGATTACATTATGGCCACATGGACTCCTATATATAGAAAGGAGGTTTTGTAAATTGTATCATCCAAGAATTGTTCATTTATGTAATGCATTGGAGGTTTCCCCCTCGAAGTGGCTTATTTCTAAGGCGTTGATATCTATTTTCTTCTATTTTTGGAGTTGGTTACACAACATTTGGTATCAGAGCTTTGGATTCTAGGGTTTCGCTGCTCCAAACAGGTCTTCGTGGAATTTTCGCTATAAATTTTTTTCTACGACATTTCAGAAGCTGAAATTTTTAGGGTGCGAAGAAGAAATCCTAAGGAAGATTGTCTAAAAATTTCAGAGCTTGGTTCACAATATTTTCGGAGATATGGTCTATGGAAGTTAGGTCTTTTTCCAGGCTCCTAAATAGGTCATCGTGGTATTTTCGCTATAACGTTTTTTCTACGAAGGTTCAGAATCTGAAATTTTTAGGGTGTGAAGCCTAAATCTGGAGGAAACTCATAAAAAAATTTCAGAGCTTGGTCCACAACATTTTTGGAGATAGGATTTTTGGAATGTAGTTTTTTTTCAGGCTCCCGAATTTCATCACAAAGAGGTGATCGTGGGAAAAGTTCAATAACTCTCTCGTTGAGCATCAGATTGGAGTGCCGTAAAAATTGGTCGCAAGTACACAGACTTTAGTTTCTTGGCTATCAATTTCAGATGCGAAGGACGAAACAGTAACACGTGGAAAGTCATACAAGTTTTCTCTACTGAACTATTCCATAATTAGGTCATTGTGGGAGCTTGGACATAACTTTGTCTTGGAGAATCCAAATCAGGTCAGACTTGTGGCATTCAAAAGAGAATTCAGAGGGCTACTTCAGTGATGAATTTAAAATATTGAAGAACCAAAATCACAGAGATAATCCAATTTCAATATCGAGATCCTCAAAAGCAAGAAAAAGGTGTGTTTTTTTTTTCCGAATTGCATAAGTCTTGTTTGAAGAATCAATTTGAATTGATTCCAAGGGCATATTGTAGAATATATATCAGTATTGGGTTCTAAAATATGCCCCGTAAAAATAATTCAACACCCATTAAGCCTTCAGAAGGGTCTACTATGACTCATGAAGATGAAGAATTGCAACATGATCTATCGAAATTACAAGAGCAAGTGCAACAAATTTCACTCTCGCAAAGAGCAACAAAAAATGAAATGGAAGTTTTGAAGAAAGGCATGGAAGAGAATATGGATGGTTTGAAGAAAGGCGTGGTAGCTAAGATGGATGGCATTGAAGCTGGCATGGAAGCTAAGATGGATGACATGAAAGACAACATGGAAAACAACATGAAAAACATGAAGAATGATCTAAAAGCAGACATCGAAGGTTTGACCAAGTTGATACAAGAAATGTTTCCTAATGGTTAAAAGATAGTAGAAGAACCTCATGATGAGAACAAAATAAATGTTAATCGTGATTTCATAAACTCTAATGTTGGCGGGAAGAACCACCATATTCCAAAAATGGATATGAGGAAGTTTGATGGAAAGGATCCTGTAACATGGATACTACAGATGGAGCAATATTTTGATCTTCATAACATGCAAAACACACAAAAGGTACGCATTGCAACTTTACATTTAGAACAAAATACATTTGTATGGTATCAATGGCTTTGCTCCCGTAAAAAAATTGTCACTTGGTCAATTTTTACGGAGGAAATGATAGCGCATTATGAGGATACAAAGAGCAACACCTTCTTTAGCCAATTCATAAATCTCAAACAAAAGGGTTTAGTGGGGCAGCACATTGAGGACTTCCAAAAATTGAATATAAGGGTAACTGATATTCTAGAGGAACATAGGATCGATCTCTTCATAGGCACTTTAAAGGATAACATCCAACATGAAGTTCGCGTTTTGGAACCGGATTCATTGCAGAAGGCATTCAGGTTGGCAAGAAAAGTTGAATGTAAAATAATGGCAACAAGGAAGCCTACCACTCAATTCTATAAAGAAGGAAGTTTTTCTACGCCTAGATTTCCACAACCTACAAGGTTGACACCACAAAAATTGGAAGAAAAAAGAGCAAAAGGGCTTTGCTACAGTTGTTATAGCAAATACACTAAAGGTCATAAGTGTGCTGAGAAGAAATTATTTTACATAGATTGTGAAGAGGAAGAAGAAAATGAACAAGAAGAGGATATACACCATGAACCATCTCTAGAAGAGGAAGAAATGAATCCGACCATATCATGTAATGCACTGGCAGGAATTACCACTCCTCAAACTCTCAAGATAGAAGGACATATCAAGAAGAAAAAGGTAATAGTGTTGATTGATTCAGGTAGCACCCATAATTTTATTCATTGTAAGGTAGCCAAGGAATTAAATTGTTTCATATACCCAGCACCAGAATGTCAAGTGATGGTTGCAAATGGAGGAACTATAAATTGCTCTAGAAAATGCCATAATATCAAGCTAACCATGGGGGAATATGTATTGACTAGTCCAATGCTTTCCATTCCTATAGGAGGTGTTGATGTTGTACTAGGAGTACAATGGTTACAATCTTTGGGGATGGTAGCTTTTAATTTTCAAGAACTTTTCTTGAAATTTTTTTCAGAAGGAAAGGAAGTCGAATTACGGGGTATTGCGGGGAAGCCGGGAAAGATAATAAGCTCTAATGTCATGACAAATATTCTAAAGAAATAACAATGAGGCGTAATTGCACAAGTATGCTCACTAGAAGTTCCAACATCAAAATCATCTATTTCTGCAGATCTCCAACAAGTCTTGGACAATCATTTCAAGGTGTTTGAAACTCCCAAAGGAATCCCACCTATTCGTGATCATGATCATGCTATTCATTTGATTCCAGGAAGTGTTCCTCCAAACATCAGGCCTTATAGATATCCTTACGTCCAAAAGAGCGAAATTGAACGTGTGATTGCAGAAATGTTAGAGGCGGGTATAATTCAACCTAGTCAAAGTTCTTTCTCTACTCCTGTAGTATTGGTACAAAAGAAGGATGGATCATGGAAAATGTGTCCAGATTATAGGGAGCTCAATAAGCTCACCATTAAAGATAAATTTCCCATTCCTGTGATTGATGAATTATTGGATGAATTACATGGAGCAATTTATTTTACCAAGTTGGATCTTCGTTCAGAATATCATCAAATTAGAATGAAGACTGAAGATATTCCGAAAACATCATTTCGAACTCATGAGGGTCATTATGAATTTTTGGTCATGCCTTTTGGCCTGACCAATTCACCTTCTACATTTCAAGGGTTGATGAATTCCATTTTCAAACCCTTCCTTAGAAAATTTGTGCTAGTATTTTTTGATGATATACTAATCTACAATAGGTCTTGGAAGGATCATGTTGAACATGTTGACGGGGTGCTCAAACTATTGCAGGAGAAACAATTATATGCAAAAAATCCAAATGTTTCTTTGGAGTACAAGAGGTGGAATATCTGGGTCATATTGTATCTCACGAGGGTGTTAAAGTAGACCCTAACAAAATTAAAGCCATTAAGGAATGGAAATTCCCCACAACCATAAAGCAGTTGCGAGGATTTCTCGGGTTAACGGGGTATTATCGCAAGTTTGTTAAGAATTATGGGAGAATAGAAGCACCTCTAACAACATTATTGAAGAAAGATGCATTTTCATGGACTCCTGAAGCAACTAAGGCGTTTGAACATCTTAAAGAGGCAATGTGCCTAGCACCAGTCTTAGCTACGCCAGACTTCACAAAAACCTTTATTGTGGAATGTGATGCCTCAGGAAATGGAATTGGTGCTATTTTAATGCAAGAAGGAAGAACCATTACTTTTGAAAGTCGTCCAATCAAAGGAAAGTATTTACAGAAACCTATTTATGAGAAGGAAATGTTAGCAATACTGCATGCACTAAAGAAATGGAGAACCTACCTAATGGGAAGACACTTCAAGGTAAAAACTGATCATGATAGTCTTAAACACTTTTTGGAACAAATACTATCTTTAGAAGAGCAACAAAAATGGGTCACAAAGATGTTGGGTTATGACTTTGAAATAATCTACAAAAAAGGAAAGTTTAATGTTGTTGCAGATGCACTCTCAAGAAAGAATGAAGACGTGGAAGCATTTCTTTGTGCCATTTCTATTATCCAGCCAGATTGGATAACCGAAGCAAGAGATGAATGGAAGAAGGACAAAGATGTATGGACACTCATTCAAAAGTTGCAGCAAGATCCTAGTACATCTGATACATTTAGTTGGAAAAATGATTCCTTATGGTACAAAGATCGCTTATATCTTTGTAATAATTTCCAACTAAAACAAAAGATTCTTCTGGAATTGCACACTTCTCCTTTAGGAGGACACTCAGGATTTTTAAAAACTTACCACAGGGTGAAGAAAGAATTATTTTGGGATGGCCTTAAATCTGATATTCGAAAGTTTGTGGCGGAATGTTTGGTTTGCCAGCAGAATAAAGTGGAAACAATTAAGACCCCAGGACTTCTACAACCTTTATCCATTCCAAGTCAACGTTGGGAGGAGATTTCAATGGATTTTATCACGGGTTTACCTAAGTCCGAAGGAAAGAGTGTCATCATGGTGGTAGTTGATAGACTTACCAAGTATGCACACTTTTGTGCATTATCTCATCCATTTAAAGCAAGTACGATTGCTACTACATTTATGGACAGAATTCAAAAGCTACATGGAAGCCCAAGGGTTATTGTGAGCGACAGAGATCCCATTTTTACTGGAAATTTTTGGACGGAGTTATTTTCTTGTTTGGGTACTCAATTAGCTCATAGCTCATCTTTTCATCCTCAATCTGATGGTCAAACTGAGATAGTAAATAAATGTTTGGAAGGATATCTTCGTTGTTTTGTATCTGATAAACAAACACAATGGGTCAAGTGGTTACCTCTCGTTGAATGTTGGTATAACACTTCCTTCCATACTGCAGCAAAAATGACCCCATTTATGGCACTTTATGGATATCATCCACCATCCATCACATCATATTTAAGGGAAAATTCGAAGGTTCAAGCAGTGGAAGATCACATCGAGCATCAGCAAGAAGTTCTCCAACTCTTAAAGGATAACCTGAATTTGGCACAAAATCAAATGAAACAACAGGCAGATCAACATCGCAGCGAGAGAAGTTTTGATGTAGGAGATTGGGTATTTTTACGGCTACAACCATATAAACAAATGTCCCTAAAGCAAGCTAAGAAGGACAATAAATTATCGCCAAATTACTATGGTCCTTACAAGGTGTTGCAAAATATTGGTACTATGGCATACAAATTGGAGCTTCCTACTTCTTCGTGAGTGCATCCAGTTTTCCATGTTTCATGCTTAAAGAAGGTTATAGGTGAAAATCTTCCAGTTCAAACAATATTGCCAAAACTTGATGAGGAAGGAAAAATCATATTGGAACCTGAAGCGGTCACGGAAACAAGAACTCGACAGCTACGGAATCGATCAATTTCAGAGTATCTCATCAAGTGGAAGAACTTACCCACTGAAGATTCTACATGGGAGGATGAGAATTTTATACAGAAGCACCCAGAGCTACTCAAGCGTTGAGGACAACACTTTTTTGAAGGAGAGGGGCATGTTAGGTCCCTATATTACTAGTATAGTTCCTTATTGTTATTAGTGTAACCCCATTATTGTTATTATTGTACCCTTGTAACCCCCATTTTGTTATTATTGTGCCCTTAAATTATTATTGTTAGGTCGGCTAGGATTACATTGTGGCCCACTAGGATTACATTATGGCCACATGGACTCCTATATATAGAAAGGAGGTTTTGTAAGTTGTATCATCCAAGAATTGTTCATTTATGTAATGTATTGGAGGTTGCCCCCTCGAAGTGGCTTATTTATAAGGCGTTGATATCTCTTTTCTTCTATCTTTGGAGCTGGTTACACAACAGTATATATTTCATAGGGTTGCAATCTGAAATGACCATAGTTTTCCGAAGAAATATGTAATGGCAAAACCTTTGGACAGCTTGAACGGTCGCCAATTCCAACTTTTCTACATGATTATATTTGATTTTGGTATCATTGAGGTTCTGACTCAGATAATAAATGGGATGTTCACTCCCAATATCATCTTCGTCCCAATGCCACTTCTATTGTATAAATGTCAGCAGCTAGGTACAGGAAATAGTTGCACTGATAATCAAAGGGGTATAAAAGAGATTCCCAAACTAGTACATCTTTCAGGGAATCAAATGCTTTCTTAGCAGTGTCATATCAATAGAAGGGTACCCATTTTTTTAGTAAGCGAGTGAATCCTTTGGTTAACTCATCGTAATTACGGATGACCCTCCATAGGAATTTATCTTTCCCTTGGAGTCTTTGTAACTGAAGGAGAGAAGAAGGTGTAGGAAAGTCGACGATTTCCTGCACTTTCAGAGGATCAATATGAATTCCTTTTTTTGAAATGAAAAAACCCAGGAGTCAACCAGAACCAAATCAGAACACACATTTGTGTGGGTTGAGTCAAATGTTATATTGTCTACAATGGAGGAAAATATCGTGAAGATGAATGGGGTGATTAGCTCGATGTTTAGAATGAGAAAGGAGATCGTCCAAGTAGGGTTTCACTATGTGTTTAATGTTGTGAAAAGTGTAATCTATCGCACATTGAAATGTGGCCCCAACATTCTTTAAGCCAAATGGGAGCTTTCAATAGGAAAAATTACTCTAGGGACATAAATTCAGTCTTAGGTTGGTCCGCCAAGAGAATGTTGATTTGATTATAGCCCAAGAATCCACCCATGAATGAATAAATTTCATGGCCTACGTAGTCATCAACAATATGGTCAATAAATGGGGTCAGATAGTTATCCTTGGGACAAGCACGATTCACATACTCGGATCGTGCCCTATTTCTTCATGACATGGATGACAATACCCAATCAGTTAAAGGACCAGTGTATATGAAACCAGCTCGAATAATATTTTCAAATTAAACCTTAATCCCGAAAGCCTTCTCGGGATGGACCAGATGGAGTCGATGTTGGACAGGTTTGGAATTAGGATACGTTTTAATCTCGTGCACTACTATGTTTGGTTTGATACCTAGAATTTCTTCATAATTTTAGGCGAAGAAATCCTGAAACTCATGAAAAAGGGCTCTATAAATATCGATCTTAGATGGAGAACAAGATTCTCCAATGTGTATATTTTTGACAATATGTGGTTTGATAGAGATATCGAGAGGTATCGTTTCCTAGATATTCAAGAGGTTCTTTTTGGAGTTGAATTCATGAATAGAGATAGAATTCGTAAAAGGCTCAACAAAATTTGAAAAATATACATCACTAAGATTATCCTCAATGGAATATGTTAGGGAGAAACAATGGTGACGCTCATCCCATGGCCCGTCATCTAGCATCATGATCTCCATGCTGCTTAGATCGATAGAGAATGAATGATAGAAAGGATTAAAAGGTGTGCCATAATCCAGTTATCGATTCACCCAATTGATCAAAGAGAAGGTATAAGTCACACAAGCCGAATAGATGGATTTGTAATCTAGCTCAACAATGCTAAGAGGTATCTAATCGCCAAAACATTGGATGTTGGTTTCACTAGGTACAATCCATGGATCAGTAGGGATAGTAGATGATGATATCATGTTGACATAGGAAACTAAAGATGAGTTGTCGAGAAGGAGAGGAGGAGGTAATGAAATGGTTCCCATAAGTGAAGATTCCTTCCATAATCCGTCTCTGACATGCTGATAGGAGTGTAGGGTTTCCCCTATAAGAGGAACACTTCCTATAACATGAGAATCATAGGTGAAAAAGGTCATTTGATCTATGGCTAAAATATTTCCTTTGTAAGGAAATAAAATCATACGAAAGTAATTCAAAATGACGGCAGCCATGGCATAAACCCACGTACGTTCTAGTAGAAGATTATAATTGAGAGATCCATTAATAACTTCAACTTCTGTACAGACGATTTTCCCCCCTAATTCTACTTTAAGGGAATTCAAAATCCCACAAGATTTGTATGTTCTTCCATCGAAAGCTTTCAATGTGGTGGTTGATTGACTCAGTTGAGGCGAACCAATTTCCTTCCAGCAATACGTTGACATAATCTAGGTCAAGGCTCCCTTTTCCAAAATATAATGATGAATATTCTTACCACAGATGACAAGACTAAATTATAAAGTCTAATTGAGAAAGAAGTCGAGGGGTATAGTTTTCACGAGAGAAAAAAATTAGGCTAGAATCTGACGGATCTACACATCCGATAGCTGACAGCAAGGCCTTCTTTTGGGTAGGGAATTTTTGCAACACCTTAAGAGTTGACATAGTTTATGGAGACTGAGCCAAGTCTTCAACTACGTTATAGTTTTGAGCAGCTCTTGAATGAGGGTTGAAAGCATAATTATGAATAAGTCCCTTCGGAAGTTTGATAGTCAATTCCGTGGGAATAGGAGGTGGTGTAGGATCAGATGAAGGTAATGTCAGATAGGGAATTTTATCAGTGGTTTGATCATTTGATGGATTCACATTACCATATTCCTTATTCTAAGTGGCCACCATAACATCAGATTTCATCTTTGAGGATGAAAGCATAAAAACCGTGTTAGAGGAAGAAGGGTCCTAGGAAACCATGTGAGTCTCCTGATTGGGAAACGAGTCGGTTAACAGGGTGGGAGAAGAGGAATATTCAAGGAATTGATTCACTTTAGCGTGGTGCAAACAATCATGTGAAAAATTATCCTCATTTCAAATTAAGCATGGGTAACGAGGCTTTCGCTTCTCATTAGGAGATTGATTTGTTTGTTTATCCTGCGATGAAGGATATTTCTTCTTTTTAAATTTTCCTTTCTTCTTTCTTCCAGGTTGTTGTGGATACTTGCCTTTATTAGATGAAATGGCATTTATCTCGGAAGCACAAGCCGTGGGAGGATGGGATTGAGGGTTTTGAGCAGATGTGGTAAGAGCAACACCAAATTGTTTACTCACCGATTGCAAACTGGCAGAACCAATCACACCATCAACAACATAAGCTTCTTTACCAGGTGGAGGAGGAATATTATTCGAAGGTCTCAGAGTGTTCGATATATTATCATGGAGCGTGCCCGATTGGGTATAAGCAAGGTATAAATATTGTGCACAAGAAATAACTTGCTCTTCGGTCACGACTCCACCTTTAGCCACATCTTCTTTTATGGGTGAAAAAATATATTTGGTGAACCATTCCACTAACAATTGATTGGGAACATAAGTCTTAACCAATCGGCGGCGACACTTCCACTCATGAATGTGATCTAAGATTTGAGTGTAATCTAATTGCTTGAAATTGGTCAATATTTTCGTTCTAGTTTCATATCTGATGGGAAACTGGAAATGTAATGAAGCTCTAGGTAGCTCAATATACCATTTATTTGCAGCACATGTAAGCGTGTGTTGCAAAAAATGAATTTGAATGGAATCATCGTTAATGGAGTTCGAAGAACACCACATATTATACGTCATAATGTGCATCGATGGGTCTTCTCCTAGATTCTCATTGAATTTTTGGATATCAGAAAGAAATTCAGTGGGAACAATCGATCGCCATGGAAAATGAGTGATGGGGTCATTAGTGAGATGATTTAAGTCTGCCAATTCAAGAGTATCCACAAAAGGAAACTGTCGATTAAAGTCCAGAGGACGATGACCTGGATATGAAGGAATAACCTAAGCAACAGGCACTTACGTTCCCGGATAAGGAGGGTTCTGATAATAAGGAACCTGGGTACCAGGATAAGGAGGATTATGATAACTAGTATACAATTGACCTTGTTACCCAGCCCCAATATCATGGTAAAATTGTTAAAATTGTTGAGTTTGGATTTGTTGGCCTTGAAAAGGTGCTTAAGGAATACCTTGATACGGACCATACTATTGCCCGATGGGAGTTTGCATTGTCCCATGATAAGGTGGGTTCGGTTGGGATTGCACCATACTATGAATAATCTATCATATCAAAACTTGAGGAGTATCCTATCCAAGAGGTTGAGAATGTGAGGTAACTTGTACTGGCTAGGTAAGTAGGACCAAGGAAGTACTAGATGTTGCTGGAAAATATTTTGATGCAATGACAACCTGTAAATTTTGGATCACATGTATTTGAGCTTGTTGGGGTGTTGATGGCTAGATAGGAATTTGAGAATATAGTGCACGTTGAGGCTTCAACAATCGGTCCCAAAATTAACCAGGTTGAATGGGAAAATTAGGTTTCCAAACACTGACAGCCATTCCACTATAAGGAGGAATATAATGAGGTTGGTTACCAATTTGAGGTATATCAACAATAGGTTCCCCCAACCAAAGGAGGAGGGGATGATGGAGGAAACTGTTATCCAAATGGAGGGTACCCAACATAAGGAGAGTTAGGTTATTGAAGGTAACCCTTCCCACTAACATAAGGGCCAGCATGTTGCTCAACCGTAGTTGTAAGTGGAGGAAGAGGAGGAAAAGACTTTGTGGAACTCATAAGAAGTACCAGATGATATTCCCAAATTGGATGACATGGGAGAGGTCCAAGGACTAGAAGCCACACCAGAAAAGGTACCAGATAAAGACCGATAGCTAGGTGGGATGGACGAGCCACCATACATATGTGTTTCTAGTGATGTTGCAAACATAGATGAGGAGGAAAATTTTGATATCTAAACCATAGTGGTGGACGCATACTGAGAGGTTGGATCAATTACAGTCATGGTTAACAATCCCAATGAATATTACTACGACGGATCTGTGGATCCAAAGAATCGGGTAACGAAGTTTGAGTCAGATTCTGAAGAGGAAGAGGGTCAATTTGATAAAAATGAATTCCTTCCCAATGAACAAGAGTAGAAGGATGAGGCTCTTCTTGCAGGATCTCTTTAATACTCACAAGTCTGTATGGAAGAGGTTCACCGTCGGGTCCAAGATATATATTTTTTGTCTGTGACAAAGGAAGAGAAAGTGAAGGTCCTGAAATAATATGTAAATATGGTTAAGGCTCCTAAGGTTCGACAACCTCAGGAATAAAAGTGTCTAACTCGTGAATTTCAGGTTCAACAACCTCAAAAAACAAAGTTTTAGGGACTTTTGTTTTGATTGTTTCAATGTAACCATCAAGAGTAGATGTAATCTCGGGCTTAGAACTAAAATGGACAGATTATTCTAGCAGATCAATATCAAGAGGAGGGCCATAAGTAGTTTCTGATGTTCCTGATTTGGTAGTTTGCATCTTCTTATTCTTCTGACGACGGACAGGAGTAGCCTGTGGTGGAAAATCAAGCTTATTTTTCATTCTATGTGAATGAAGGGGTGGGGGATTATGTTATTCCACGTTGGATAATAAATTTCATTAACACAAAAATAAATAAATAAAAAATAGGGTAATCTAGGCATAAAGGATTACCAAGCAACCGTGAACTACAATATATGCCTTGGCGAACCAAGGACTTAACGTATGGCAACAAATCTCGCTGAATGTTGCGTTCGGTGTAACAGAGTATACAAGGCTGCAGACTTGGTTACTTATGGATGGATAGAAACCTATAGGAGACTCCCAAAATATACTTGTCGGTACATGGGAGTGGAGTCTGTAGTAGTGTTGTCTAATGCATAACCATTCAATGAGAGAATTCCTTTATACTTTACGTGTGTGGAGCATCATCCAATATACCCAAAGGCATGTGGAGAATGATCCTATAAACTCACATACATGGAATGGGATATCACCCCTGGGATGAAATGCTAGGAAACAATGACAACTCATATGATTAACGATGTCAGAACACATATATCCTAGACCTCTAAGTGTTTGCGTTAATGTTACAAATTCTTCTTAGGTTGATTCAATAAATTTTACTATTTATCTTTAATTAAGTTTCATTTTTGGGCTCACAATGAATGTCACCTGAATATCCTAAAATGAAAATCTAGCATGATAAAATGGAAACCTTTCTCTTTTAATGAAAATATAGCTAAGGAAGGGAAGAAGCAATCATTATATAGCATACAACATGCAACAAACAAGATGCAAGATGAAATTTCCTTTTCAATGTGATTTTTCCTATATCAATGCATATACAAAATCCGTAATGCCAAATGAAAAAATTATCTTTTCAATACACTTAATTTTCGAAATGAAGAAAACTAAGATGAAAATGTTTAATCACTGATTCTGATTCAATTTCATTTTTCAAAATGAGGACTAGGACAACAATTCATCCAAGTGATCAATTACCAAATGAAATCATTTTTTAAGTGACCAAATGATAAGAGAAAATAGAAATCAAAACCAATTCTTACCAAAGGGAGTCAAACATAAATGAAAACCAAACGGAGGGTTTAGAGAGACCATGAGGCACTCAAGACTTAGGGAAGTTTAGCTAGAAGCAAGCTGATCAAAGTGACACTCACAAAAAAAGGAAAATTTTGTGCAAAAATAGGGGCCAATGCTCGTGTACAAGAGGCAATAAATATTTTCAATGTTGGTACAGATTGAGCCCATGTGAGGTGTAACACTCTGTCAGAGGCACTAGGGGAGCGTTAGTCCAGAGATAGAGGATTCCAACACAAAAATTGCAAAAGAGACTCAATTAAAACACTTCCTAGGTTTGTTCTTGACTAATCAAAGCAGTAAAGGTCTGTCAAGGAGGTAATCAAAAATAATGGACAAGAAAAACCACCAAGGTAATAAATCATTCCCTAGTGGAGTTGCCAATTTGTTATGTGAGATTTATAATTGCATAAAATATATCTCCCCTAGGTTTGGTGGCCAACCTATAACAAGAGAGATACAATGAACCCAATGATTTCATTAAAGTAAATAGATGACATAATGAAGCCTACCTAGAATCTGTTGCATCCTTAGCTCCTTCTTCAGCTTGAATGCTCCAATTCCAGCTTTGATTGCAAAAATTAGAACCTGCACAGTCAGATAACACAAGCCAAGAAACTATGAGATTTATGCAGTATCATCTAAGTACTCCATTCAATATATCAACATGGTATTGAAAATACATGAAATAACGACATCATATATAGGAAAATAGAGAATTATTTTCATTAATATAAATGGAAGGAGATTACAACCATAAATAGGTGTTTATCTTGTAAAATAACTCCTCCAAGTTGTATTTTCCTTTCCTTGTCACAATGTGCATCTCCAATCATCCTAAATGCATGGAATGATACCTCTTCACCATAGAAGCATAATGGTAGAATCACTCTCCAAAATCCATCCTCTTGCATATAGAAGGTTGTAAATATATAGAGGAGTGGGGTAAGTTGGGAATTCCTATCCAATTACGAATATAAGGCTTTAGATCCACGTTTTATGGGAGGATGGGATCAAAGGATAAGGAATGGAAACTCCAAAGAGGGATAGGATAGGATACGAATTTTTTATCTGAGGTAAATGGTTGTAAAAAATTCTGGAATCTTCTGGAAGAGGAAGCTTCTAAAAATTCTCTCTTTTTCCTTAATTTCTAGAAACAATGCAGGTGCAAAAGGGAGAAACCTATAGGTGATCAATGCAGGCCACAGTGGAGCAACCTATAGGTGAACGCTGTCCAAAAGGAGGCCAGGGAGAGTTGGTCCTAAAACTAGCTCATATGATGTAGTTTCAATCAGAAATTATGGGAAATGAAGGAGGCATACATAGGGCTTTGTGCAATGATGTTAACAAGTGGGGATATGATGTTGATTGATCCCATTAGGAGGCCTATTGATTGTATGTGACAAAATGGCCTATAACATAGTTGTTCAAGAAAATTTTTTGCCTATGACCACAATAAGCATATGTTTAATTATTTCATGTAGTTGATTTTCAATGCGGTCAACTTGTATGTTTGAGGAACAACCAGTGTATGTGTGACAGGGTGAATTCATTCCACAAGACGACACTTCTGAAGCTTAGTGTTTTTTGACGGTGTTGGACAAGCATTGAATAAATTCAACATTGTGTTGAGAGTGCTATTGTTTGGTTGGTGCTTAAGCAGTCAGAAGTGGGACCTAACCATTGTAGCTACTAGGATATGAGCCCTCTATTTGCAGGGGAAATAAATCTAGAGATTTGTTTCTACTGCTCATTGACATGTTTTTGAAGTAATCCAAATGAAAATTTCTAATGTGGAGGTTGCAGCAACGTGGTGATATAAGCAGACCATCCATTTTTACACTAGCATTGGGGTCCTGATCTAGACAAATTTCTAGACATACTACTTGGGTAATTATCATTTCCATTGTCATCTAAATAGTTGCTAGTAATTTAAAAAAAAACGCATATGTTGCCTTGAAAAAGATAAGACAAAAGAGAAGGAAATAATGGGTACGAAAAGTAAAATCAAACAATTCCAAAGAGAATTTAAACAATTCAGGAGGAAGTATCATAGGGAAGAGGTAGTATATGAAATTCCAAATATAGATTTAAACTAGCCCCAAATGGAATGAGGTGAGATAGCTGAAAATGATGGTGATGTTGAAAGTATTCCTGAATGTGTTGTTGTTGAATGTACTACAACTTATGAACCACTAATGATGAGGAACATTTTTCAAGCAAAGGCTGGTTACAAATGTTGCAGGAGAAGAAAATAATAGATGATTTTTTAGGTGGAAAAGTTTAGTGTGCATATATTAGCAGTGACAAGGAAGAAATAACAAAATTTGAAAACCAACAGGCATGTTTTCTATGTTATGATTTGATCTATTTATCCATTAAGGGAGGAACTTGGAATTAATGGAGAAATTCTATAATGTATTATTAGATGTTTGTTGAGATTATGGTGTTGCAGTCAAGTTGTGAGGTTTATTTAGGACACAGATCCTATTTATGTGGAAGTTGTTCCAACTCCTCAACAAACTTGTAACCTTATATATGTAAGTGTTTTCTTGCTACAACCCAGTATGATGTGTAAATGTGTATGTCTATCATCAAAATTGAAGCATCCAAGTTGAAATTTTTCTCATGTCGGACAAAATAAAAATAAAATCTAAAAATGAAAAAATTTAAACAAATATACAAAACATTTAAATAATGTGGGGTCATAAACAATTAAAATAATTGTATAAATAAACAATTAAAAATCCCTCGACATGCAAACCTTCTTTTTGAAGTGTAGAATTTGAGGAAAGGTTTACACCTCGAGGGATTTGATCCCTCTCAGTGCATGATAGATCCAGAGTTAGATGGACCTAGGAAGTATCATAGGGCAGATATGGTATATGAAATGCCAAATATAGATTTTGAACCAGCCTGAAATGGAATGCAATGAGATAGCTGAAAATGAAGGTGTTTTTGAAAATATTTCTGAATGTGTTGTTGTTGAATGTGCTACAACTTATGAACCACTATATGATGAGGAAATTTTTTCAAGCAAAGGTTGGTTAAAAATGATGCAGGAGAAGAAACTAATAGATGATTTTTTAAGTGGAAAAGTTCAATGTGCATATATTAGCAATGACAAGGAAGAAATAACAAAGTTTGAATAAGAGATACAATTCATTAAAGCATGGATTGAATCATTGTGTCTTGATAAAACTTCCACAAAAGACACAAATACATATGAAGAATCAATGAATGTCAAAGACGAAATTAACAATGAAGAAAGTGAAGAATTTCATGGGATTCTTATGCAGTGGAGTCTTGAATAAATTAGGCATTACTATAGGTTAATGTGGCGACAATCCACCAAACAATGCATAGACGAATGTAATGTTAAATCACAACAACCCACTTATGCATGTATTGAGGAATATGCAACTATTGAAGACAAATTTTGGCCTCCAGAACTTGATGAACTATTGCCCAGTTACATGATGCAACTGAATAAATTAAGGAAAAATCATCATTATTTAATAGCAAGAAAAGTAAAAATTAAATCTTTAAGGCCAAATTATAATCCTAACTGAGACTCAAACCAATGGGCATGTTTTCTATGTTATGCTTTGATCTATTTCTCCATTAAGGAAGGAACTTGGAATTAATGGATAAATTATAGAATGTATTATTAGATGTTTGTTGATATTATAGTGTCTTAGTCAAGTTGTGAGGTTTATTTAAGATGAAGATCCTATTTATGAGAAAGTTGTTCCAACTCCTCATCAAACTTATAACCTTATATACGTACGATTTTTATTGCTAGTGATGAATAGAATGTGCAGCTCTAGGTGAGACCAACTCAACCTAGAGAGTCTGAGACCAGCTCAACTTGGAGAGTGTTGCACTTAGCACATTCTATTCATCATTAGCAAGAAAACTTGTACATATATAAGGTTACAAGTTTGTTGAGGATTTGGAACAAATTCCTCATAAATAGGATCTGCATCCTAAACAAACCTCACAACTTGACTGAGACACTATAATCTCAACAAACATATAATAATATATTCTATAAATTCTCCATCCATTCCAAGTTCCTCCCTTAATGGAGAAACAGATCAAAGCATAACATAGAAAACATGTTTGTCAGTTTGAGTCTCAATCAAGGTTACAATTTGACCTTAAATTCATTTGTATAAAATTATTTTATTTAGTTAAAATAATCAAAATTCTATGGAATATATATTATACTTTAAAATCTATAATATTTCCATAAAATATTTGTCAATTCATGATAGTTACCCTAATTCATGTTAAGTCCAATGTTATAGTGGAAAAATAGAAAATGATACAAGTGATTTTGTAGTAATTGATTGTGTTTTATAGTTGTGCCTATCTGTTGCAATTTATGGTTGAGTTTGGATGGTATTTCACATCATGAGTGAAATTTTTGCAAGCTTGCATCGAGCCTATGTATGATTACACTATGATATTTAAATAGATTTATTCTCAAATTTAAAAAAATTATTGGAAAAAAACTACAGTTGACTTTATTACCAGGACCTTGAACCTTCTCTCAGATATTCTAGGAAATTTGTTTCTTCCTTATCATTTATGGGAAACTTAAGTATAGGGATTTATTGTAAGTTTTTGCCTAGAAAGCACTTGAAAACACTCCAAGTCTAGTATAAAGTACAGAAAAAATGCAAAAAATGGACCAGCCAAAAATCCCTACAAGACAACATAAAACAAACCCCGACTATAATGTGTAGAAATTGGCAACAACATAAAGCTTTAACAACAACAAAAAAGATGAAATCTTTTAGATTCTAGTTCCAATATATTTTTGTAGCTGAGAAATTGTATAAGGGACCGTGAAAATCATTTCTGCAATATTGTTGGAATGTCGAGTGAATCTAAAAAATCCTGGTTGTTTTTTAAGTAAAAAAACATACTTCATGTACCTAGTTGAACATCAAAAACTCTAGGTGTGTAGTTGTGAATTCATCGTGTTTCCAGTTGGAGAGAGTTGAGCAGAATCAGGAAAAATTCATAAAACTGAGCAAAACATGAGCCAAGAGAATAAATTTATGGGTTATGAATAGAGGGGAGAGTTTTTTGACAAATCACCAATTTAAACTTGTTGACCTTTCAATGACCCATTGAGTATTTGTGGGTCAGACGTGTTATGTGAGTCAATCTTTATTTATATCATGTGGCTTTGTCCAATTTCTCCAGGTCAAACCTAGCAGGTCTTCTAACTGCGAAAAAACTAAAATAATTGATAACTTTTGTACAGATAGATCTTAAGTATCATTTTCATATACGTAAGGAAAGGACTAAATCCAGTAATGGAAAAAGTAGGAAAATTTAATCCAAAAACAACAATGTTAATGTTAGGATGTGAACTAAAAATATATTGAAATTTGAGACCTATGCACAAGAAGATAATATATCCAGGATTCTAAAAAATTTCTCAGTGTTACAAAATCTAAGTTTTACCTCGATTATTTATTGATACCTTTACACAAGAAGATATGATATCTTGGAATTCAAAAGTTGGTAGATGAAAGTGCAAGAAATAATTGAAAATATCAAGGTTGTTACAGAAAAGTTGCATAAGTTGAGTAGAAATGGGTTTAGTTCATCAAATAGAGGAATCTAGGGATTCTTTACAGAGAATATAATAATCTCAACCATTTGAAGAGCTACATAAAACTATATTATATGGTAGTGTAAGGTATTATTAAATCATGATATGTGTTTGCGCAATGGACTAAACTCTTTTTGGGAAAAAACATCAAATATCAATGACTGATTCATTTGTTGTGTAACTATGAAAAAAAGAGGTTAGAGGATGGTGTTATCACCAAATTGATATTGATTGGCTGCTTATCAATCAACTCAATGTAACTCTTTCAAACCACTTCTAACTGAATATTAACCTCTTTAGTTTGAGAGGGCTCTCTCAAGGGGGGTTTATGATTTTGAATAATGATAGTACTAGATGGCTAACTCTATGGAATTGTAACTTGTTTTGTATGATTGCAGGTTGAAAAATGCAGGCTTGCTACCATTGGGCTTATGGAGTCAATAATCAGTAGTCTTAGTGACAATGGTTCTTTGCATGGAAGCTCAGGCAGATAGAGGTTTTTAACAAAGATAATTCACATATACAACATAGGAAAACACGGTCATTTCACCACTAAAGGACGTTAGAGCATAATATTATGAATCCTGAGTAATTAGGGATGAAATCTACTAAAAATGATTAAACATAAGATAAAGATCAATAAGACATCAAAAACCTCATGAGAATCTCAGGTCTAGAAGTAGAATGTCACTTTGTATTACTGATATTGGTCAAAAACATACAAGCAGCAGTTTTTTGCCAATGTTCTCCAACCCTTTTCTTCTTCGATGTTTTGTCTATAAATAGACATTCTTTACAATATGGATGATCTGCCTGGTGGCTAGATCCTTGAATTCTCCTATGACACCTTTCATAACTGAAATCAATAACTTACAATAGAAAACTGACAGCTACCTTTTACAGAAACCAAATCCTAATAGGACCCTATCTCCTATTTATTACATTCCTCTATCTTATCTGTGAAACAGTTACATGATGGTTACATAATGAATATTACATGCTCGAAGGACACATGACCAAGTTCACCACCACTTTACATATTTAAAGCACCCCTAGATTTGTGGAACATAACCCTGATTTTTAGGAATGGATGACCTTCATCTTCAACGTTATTTTGACTGATGACCTAGTTGCATGGCACTCCCTTTGAGTCATAAATATCTGCCAATAAGGTCCTCTAACATGCTGGAGGTCTCCAGCTGGAAAAACCGCTTTTAAGATGCTCAAAATCCTTTAACAATTTCTCGCTACGAAAACAGGACAGTTTCGTAGCGAGTTTTAGTAGCGTCAGAAAAATGGTCTTTCTATCAATCCTCTTGACTTCTTGGTTGTTTCAATACCTTAATCATGTCATGGCACTTTGCCACCATTAATATATCTCCTTCAAACATGCCAAAATTGAGTTTAAATGCAAAAAAAAACCTACAGATTTTTTCCTAGTGTATTTTTGGCTTCAAGCCCGAGGTATGCTACAAAACTGTGCAAAAAAAACAGAAATTGCTCCTTTCAAAATTATCTTCAAAAACTGACCTCCAGCTACAAAATTTGGGTTTTCTGCATGATATGAACCTCCTAAAGCATATTCCATCTCAAATTATTACTCGTGCGGTGTTTCTTCCTCATTTACAATCAGTTGACTAATGTGCTCTTCTACCACAGTCATTTTCAATCCTTTCTTTTCCAACTCTTCATGAATCAGATCCAATTGCTCTTGAAGATCTTGCACTTGGTCCTTTAATGCCCTGTTCTGGGATTGCAAGTGCAGGTTTACCTTTTTTATTTGTTTTACTTCTCCCCTTAGTGGTTGAGTCCACTTTATCAACCTTTCTGTATTGTCCAAGGTCTTTGAGACACTTGTGACTTGATCTTCCCAGATTTTCCTCATTTCTTTAAACTGAACCTTTTCAGCTTTACGCTTCTTTGCTTCTTGCTTCAAGACTGATATCTCCTTACCTGCCTCCTTCAACTACTCCTTAAGGGTTTCAATTTCTGATTTTTCAATGATTTTCTCTTTACCCTTTCTTTGTTTGATAATCAGTTCTTCTTTTGCAGGTGAAGATAGATCTATGATGCTTGGTGGTTGGTAAGTTTCATTGATCTTCTGATTATATTTACTGCTTTCCATGACCTTTCTTGCATGTCTCATCATTGGCTTTGTAGGTTGAAACATGAAACCAACACCATCACCTGCAAACTCTAACTTTTTAGTTGTCTTACCTTTCTTCAGCTTTCTTCCCGCATCTTCAAAGTCTTCAGCTTGGACAATCGGAGTTTCTTCAATGTCAATTACATGCAATATGTCCTCTAAGTTACCCTTAACCATTGTTTGTCTCCTAGTAACTCTCTTGTTGCTTTTTTTGCTGACTGTTTGCTTCTGTTTTGCAGGTTTTTTTTAGGTGTGTCAATATTCTGCAAAGGCTCTGCCTCCATGCTCACTGATTCTGGAGGAGATGATCTATTCCCTTCTTGAACTTCCTCTACTACAATTGGTGATGAAATATTTCTAGGTTTGGAGGCTCTCTTATGAGTGACAACGTCAATTTCAAAACCACTCATGAAGAGAAATGAAGTCCAATCTTTGTCTAGCCTCTTCAAATCCTCTAACACCAACAAATTAATCAAACCACGGTGAAAGAGAGAAGTTTCATTGCCCTCTGTTTTAATTTTCACCTTATTTGACATTTTACCTAGACTTCTGTATAAATAAAAGGGCAAGTCAAGTGACCTCTTACCCACAAAATGTAGAAGAAGCCTAAGGTTGTAGGAGTAGACCATGTGGAACCTTCCTTCACAGGTAAAATGCTTATGAATGATCATCAACAACTTTGAATAGTTGTCCTTCATGAAAATCCTAGGGATAGCAGTTGTCAGATCAATTTCACTATGCTCTGGTTTGATGAACTCTTTGCAATCCTGCATGGTGAACTTGATGCCTTTAAACCATTGTTCCCCTCCTCTAGGGATTCTTGTTGCTGTTGAAATGTTGTCTAGTGTCACTGTAAGGTTCAACATTCTCACTTTTGAAGCTGTTCTAGTGAAATTGTTAGCAAAATCCTTGGAAACCTGTAGATGGCAACCCTGCAACCTTTGACAGAATTGCAAGCAACGTGTTCTTCTGAAAATCTCCATGGCAGTTGGGCCTTCATTGAGAAAATTCATGTCCATGGGCTCATACCTGTAGCAGTGACCACCTTTGTTTGTTTTCTTCCTTGCAGCGATGGGTGCTTTATATATTCTCAGCCTCACTTGCTTGATGACACCTGCAACCTTTGAATCTGCCAGTGACCTGCTTGGCTTGATGAAGCAGCTCTCCAGAAATCCAATTATATGCAAAGATAAAGCAGAGTATGACAAAAATACTAATTGGGTAAGGTTTTATGGTTTAAATGACAGCTCATGCATTAATCATGACACATGCATGCTAAAAAGGGTAATGATGACCTCAGACATGGCTTGGTACCTTTGAATTAACCATAACAAACTCGAATGACCTCCACCCTAACTCCTCCTATCATGGAATGACACGTCATATAGGGTTTGACAAGACAAGCAAGAAAATAGTTTTTCGTAGCGTGATTATTTTAATTTCTTACAATTTCGCTACGAAACTATTAGGCAGTTTCATAGAGAAAACTGTTATTTGGCTGTATAAAATGCTACGAAAAGTTGAAAAACTGGCTTAAGCACCCTTTTTGAATTTAAATGCCTAGGGAATGAAAACTGACACCATATTATGACTGATGGGACCTGACATGACCTAAATGGAGGTGGCTTTGAACCTTAGGATAGGTTAAATATGTAAAAAATGAAATTTTCCTATACCAACTTGAAAGACTTAAGGAGACCTTTGATAAATGAGCTGTATGACCATGTCAAGTAATGTTTCACAATTTTATGAGTGATAACAGATGGGACCAAGTTTGTCTTTGATTTGGGTATCGGATTCTTGTTTGAGGTTTTATTTAGAATTTAAACTATGTAAAGTGCATTATGGATTTGTACCTTATCCAACAGAGCTATTTTGACTTTCAAGGTTTGTTTTTCTCCCATGTTTGATGTGTGTGTGCCTCTGCTTCCTGGTTGCTTTGTAAAGGACATTGATGCTAAAGAATGGAAGTGAATAGTGCAAGAAATTATTCGTTTTGTAACATCATATATTGCATTTCAGAGTAGCATGCCTTTATGACTTAGTGTGCGACTTGATCCCCATCCAAATTCACATCCTTCTGTTGCTAGCTTTGAAGGCAAACAGGATTTAAAATTAAGAGATGCATTACTGACAAGCTATCAACATAATGAAGTTAGGAAGATTTCCATGCTTCTACAATGAACAGAGGATATATGTGTTGAACAATATTCCCAATTGCTATATTTCCATTGAATACACAATGTAATCTATGTACCATCTTACTCAACATTGGTTAAACCCTTACATGATTACAAACCAAGAGCAATAAAATTGTTGTTGTTTGTTTCTTGATTGGTCATAATATACATAAATTGGATATATGTTTTGTTGAAATCAATGGGTAAATATTTTTATGTCATAACGAGGATTGGGATTAATATATTGTGCAGAGTTTATATTTTCTGCTCGTTTGACTTTGACCTTGTCATATGGTGCCATTGTACAAGGCAAGTTTGGGTGTATTCATATTATATAGACTTTCATCTTAAAGTTCACTGGCTAGATATGTTTTAACGTCTACAAAAATCACCTTCATTTGCATGTTTTCACATTTAATAATAGATTGAGTAATTTGGATCTGTGTTTCTAAAATTGACCATATTATTACCATCAGAGGCATTTCAATCTTCTTGTGAAGATACTATTTTATTTAATAACATGAAAATCCGCACAAGTTTCCAGGGACAAAGTTGGATTCTCAATACTTCAATAAATTCCATATAGGAAGGAGCCCTTGTTTCCTTATTAAAGGAACATATACCCCAACCTTATAAGGTTTAACCCAGTTTTCTTCTAAGTAATAATCTGTTAGTCTAGGCTTTCATTAATATATTTGCAAAAAAAATTATTAAAGTATACATAGTTTCGATGTGGAGGGGACTTGAATAAGACTCGCCTAGATCCATCTAACTCTAGATCTATCATGCGCCGATTGGGATCAAATCCCTCGAGGTGCAAACCTTTCCTCAAATTCTACACTCCAAAAAGAAGGTTTGTACGTGGAGGGATTTTGAATTGTTTATTTATACATTTATTTAATTTTTTTATGAGCCTACATTATTTAAATATTTTGTATAGTTATTTAAATTTTTTCAGTTTTATATTTAAAAAAATATAAATTTTGACTGGCATGAGAAAAATTTCAAATTTTATGTTTCAACTTTGATGACATACGTACACCCTTACACGTCATATTGGGTTTTAGAATGCGCCTCTCGATGCAACTAAGAAAATGTACTGCCAAAGTTTCAATTTAAGCCCTTTTTTTAGTCAAACCATCATCCTTATTTACAACCATTCATGACATTACAAATATGATATATCAAATAGAAATTGAAGATCTTACAACCTAAGTTGATATCTCTTGTTCTTTGAAAACACATCAAACAAATTGATTACCCACTCACTAAGTTTGACCAATTCCTTGCTTTCTAGCCAAAGCAATCTCCTCCAAAGTTTGATTCTTCTTATCACTATAAGGCACATGCCTAATGGATTTGCATTGATTGTGTATACAAATGTGTTGCTAAACATAGTTAAACCCATGCAACCAAGAAATTAGCTTACCTCTTGAGAATGCTTAATGACCTGACATGTACATTATAAAAATGATTCTTAGTGTGATGGGCTCGTTATTCCCCTTCTTCTCGTGATAGAATATTATATGTTATTGGCTAGATAAACTGGTGAAGCAAACAAAGCCCAAGTGAAAACTACAAGAATGGTACGATGGGAAGAGAAAAAATGGTTACTCATACAAACACCTAATCCTCACAATAAAAAGGCAATAATGTTGTTTGTCACTACTTTTGCTAAGGTCTCAGATGATCTATGAGTGGAATTTCTTGATTTAATGGTAGGACTATGTGAGATAATTTTGGATGTTTTGTAAATTTTAACTTGGAAGTAATGGATTTCATGCTTCCGAAGAAGAATTTTCAGATTTATGGAGGGCGAGAACTTCCTTTCTTCTATATTTCTGAAAAAGGAGATATCTGGTTCATAATCATCTACATATGTATGTTGGATTGGTGATGCGATAACATCGAAGAGAAATTTCCAATGTTTGCGAGGCTAACAAGGTTATTTCAACATTCAATTTTCAGCAGAGAAAGGTCATTCGGCTTTTCAAGTTAAAGAATAACAATTGTAATATCAATGCATTCACACTTATTGATAATACATTTAAATCTTCTAGTGACATAGTGTTTGACATGAAGACCTTAGAATTTCAACTAAACAAACTAAAAACTTTATGCACAAAATTCAGATATATAAATAAGCAGTCGCATGCCACGAGATGGCTCTTGTTTTTAACGAATTCATTGTTAATTAAAGATTTTCATAAGTTATGAGGAATATTTCATTGTTAAGGGTTTGCGAGTAAGATGCTTTAATCCATGTAAAAAGAAATATCATAAATATAATGGGTATATTTAGCTTATAGTGTTTAACGTTCTTTTTATTTACATATATGTGGTACTTTATATATAGTAATTAATTTATTGAATTTTTTATTTTCTAATTAATTTTTTATTTTCTAATTATTTTGTAATTTTTTTTAAATAAATTTATATAGCTAATAATTAAGTTGCAAAGAAATCTTATTCTCTATTTCTTCATTATATCACAATTTTTCTATAAAGTTAGATATGTGATAATTTTTTTAATAGTGTTAATACTATGTAAAATGACCTCTTTCTTTATTAATTTTTTTAATAGTGTTAATACTATGTAAAATGACCTCTTTCTTTATTTTCCAATGGTTTAGAAAAGAATTATCATCCTTATGTTATTGCCTCTTAAGTTGAAAATGACTTTGACTACAATCTGAAGCAAATGTTAGGAATCCTCTTATGTTTTATTCTAGTTAACTTAGCATGTTTGTATATTACGTACCTAATCGTAACAATGTTTTGAATGGATGGAAACCCAGGGTTTGCAAAGAGGACTGGCTATGGTATTTTTCTTTTGATTTGAGATTATAAATTATAAAATAGTTATAAATTTACTTGATTTTTCTCCAAAATTCTATATAGATATTGGTTTCCCAAATTTCACATCAAAAATGACAAGTCTTTAAAAAAAAATCTTTTGTTTTTAAGCGAAACAAAACTCCATTTATTTTCAGTGATTTTCTAGTTCATTACAATATTTTTATTCTCAATTAATTATTTTATCATTGTTATAGTCTTAGCTACACTTGCAATAAAAGTAAACCATAAGATATTTGTATGAATTAACTTCTTTCCAATTGTTATTATCACACACAAAATCAAATTAAACAATTTTTCTAGATTTGAATATCATGATCATTATCTTATCAATATTTATTGACATAAAAATGATAAAACATAAATTTTGAGAATTTTTAATTGCTTATTAAAATCAAAGATACACATAATAAAGACTCATTTTTCTATGGTTCTTGATGCAAAACAAGCCTTTAACATGGGACAATATCCAAAAGGGCAGCTACCAAGGGTCATCTCATTTTCCAATATATCTTTTATATCTTGAAAGCCTGGAGCATCTCCTCAACAGTTGTGCCTTCTTAGTTGGTCTATGTACCAGGATTGCAGAAACCCTCACTTGCTTTGATAGGGAACCCTCAAATATTTTATCACTATTGCAAGTTGGAGTTCCTAGGTCTTCTCAAATTATATTTTAAATTGGATCTGGATTCCCTCCCCTGGTATCCTTCTCTGGGAAATATAGAAAGAGCATAATAGAAAAATTTGTTCAAGGGCTCATTTATTCCCTCTGACTCCCCGTGGAATTCCATCCTTTATAATATCAAAGAGTGTGCCCTCCCCCTCACTTAGTATCCCCTAGATTGGAAAGCCTCTGGAAGTGAAATAAGAATCCTTCAAAGTTGGTTCCATTCCCCTCCTCTTCATCCTTCCCCATCCCCCCTTTCGTTCCCCACCACTCAGCTAACCCTTCAACCTGGATCCCCCCTCCATCTTTCTTCTTTAAGTTGAATTTCGATAATGCATCTAAAGGGAATCTTGGCCCATTGGGATACAAAAATCTCATACGTGATCATGAAGGCCAACCCATATATATGTACACTAGAACACTTGGAATGAATAGTAATAATGTTGTTGAGCTTATGGCCCTCATGTCAGGGCTAGAAATGATTTACTCCCAAGGAATGAACAAGATTTTGGTTAAAGGAGACTACTCCTAGATCATTGTAAATATGCTTCATAGAATTCAGAATGTCACCTTAGTACGTCTCCATGATCTGGCGCATAGAAGTTCTTCTCAGCCAGATCCCTACTCTAATTACCAAAATCTAGGTGGTTATTCCTACTCACACCTGATTGTCTGGAAATAAAATTGTTGATCTATTGGCTATTTATGGCTACCTAGACTCGTCCTTCCCTGTGTCCCCTAATTGGATCCTATTTTTGGTTTTCCCACTCAAAAATATGTGTTGTAAATTTGTTCATAGAAACCTTTCAAACCCATATGAGGTGTTTTCCAAGATAAAAGAGAGCGGGGGGGGGGGTTGTCATTGTTCCACCTAACCAAAGGACCAAGGGATGTGGAAACATGCCCCCATTATAGCCTTTATAACACTTAGTTGAAGCATGCCACCCATCACTCAAATTAGCATGTAGTAGGACCTTAGTGGCATTTCAAATGCTTCAGTTATCATTCAACTACTCACTCGTGCTCTCTAGTGGAGGAAAAATTTATCCATGGCCTCGGGGTTCTCTGCCTCATTTATATTTAGTGTCGATGTACTTAGTGAGGCATGTAATTTTCTTTTGGAAACAACAGGGACCTATAGCATTTCTATCAAAATCCTTCCTTTTCCTAGTTCCTTGATGCTATAGTTTCGAAAATAGTAATTTCCCTAGTTGGATATTCACTACCTTAAGGAAGAGATTCAACCTCTGTCTCATCTACAACACAATGCAGATGGTATCTTTCTTTCGCATTTTTATTTGCATTACTTTTTTATTTCACTCTTTTTTTGCATATTGGTAAGTTTTCAAGATGCTCTTAAGCTCGACATTTTTCACTTTCTAAGGCCTCCTCAATCCCCGAGGGTTTTCTTGTTGATTTCCTCCTATCCCTTCAACATCCTTAGGCTCTTCGATACTTCACTCACCCTTTGAAATCCTTTAAACCACCATTATTTCCATTTCCTAGCATCTCGAGCTCCTCTTTGCGCTCAGATAATGCACTCTCCCCGTGCCCTTCATAGTTGGACATTGTCACTCCCCTACCACCTTCCTCCTTGTCATTGGCGGATGTGCCTCGTAACTCCCTATGGTGGACATTCTCTTAGTGTTTATCCTCCTCTTTGTGCTCTAGTGACGTGGTATCCCCCTAGAGACATTGTTGCTTCTTTATCTTATCACATATCCTCCCACTCCCTTAAAAATTCTTAATTTGTGGGAGGTGTTACTTATTGTTTAACCCAATCCCTGATGTTTGTTATAAATATGAAATTAGAAAAAAAACCCTTATTTGTCTAGTCTACAGAATTAACTTCTAGTATCACTAATGCATTCAACTTGTTGGGAACTTTTTGTGTTGAAAAAATGCAGCAAGAAATTCTCAATTTGATTTTTCCTTGATTAAATTAAGAAAATTCAAATTTTGACATTAGAAGACAACTTAAGTGACATGGATATTTTCACTTCGCTAGCTCAGCAAATTTGAGTTGGAGGAGTTAGATTTTAGTTAAGCATGTGTGATTACTAATTTGTAGCAATCAAGGTTAGTTATCTATGTTGTTTTCATTTAAACTAGTTCTAATTTTTGGAGGAACTAGTGGAAGGTCAGTTGTGCAGTGGGACTTCAACCAAACATAGAGATCATCCAGTTAACTGATCAGTCAGCCTAAAATAGCTCGTGCATGTATAGAATCTGAGTTCCCCAACTATGTTCGAGATTCTAAGGAATTGTAACATTAGTTGTAGAGTAGTATTGAGTGTACAAGTGTTGCATGCAGTCAAATGATCAACCTTGGGAATTGCGCAATCCATTTTGGAGAAAGTCCTAAATCATAGGGGTCTAATTTCTTAAGGAATTGTACAAGGAAATAGGGGCTCAAGCAGAGGTGGAAAATGACTAATTATGGGTCATATCTTCTCAGTGAGTGGAGAGATAGGTTATTCACTTAAATATTGTGCTTGGTTGAGTAAAGCAATTGTAATACATCTCTATTCATCAGATTAATGCAAATAGGCATTCGGGTTTTTAGAAAATTGTTTTCCTTGGGAAAATTACTGTGTGTATGTATGTTATTTCTTATTGCATGTCTAATATTATTTTTCTAAATTGTGAATTGAATTTTGCAGAGAAATAGAGTAGATTTGGGTCTTATGATTTTGATTAAAACTTCATGAGAAGTTGCAAATATAAACCATAATTTCTGCATGGTATCAAAGCATGGTTCACATTAGAGTAGGAATTTTGAAGTTTTTTCTCAGGACAATCGAATTTGCAGTTCAGTGCAACATGATCTCTTCAAAGCTAAGAAAATGACCTTCAATGGGTCGAGGCTAGAGTATGCCTTGGAAGGAAGCTCTAATTTCATCACATGGATCGATCACATAGAGGTGGTATTGTATGAAAATGGATTGCTAGAATAAATCAAGACAGATGTTGCAAAACAACAAGCATATAATGCCCAGAACCTTGCTCAGTGGAAGAAATATGTATCCAAGGCAAGGAGAATAATCTTGGAGGGAGTACATGATCACATTGTCTCAAATCTCCATAGAAAAGAAACTATGTTTGCAATGTGGAAAGCACTGATAGAATTTTTCAAGAATAGTAGTGACCATAGGAAGTTGTTGCTCAAGGATAAAATTTGAAATATCAAGATGTAGAAGAATGACATTATCTCGTTATATTTGAGCAAGTTCACACAAGTTTGTGATGAATTTGGTGGGGTGGTGTTAATGTTGCAAAAGATGACTTGGTAATCCTAGCCCTTCAATGTTTTCCCAAGAGTTGGAATAACTACCAAGATTCATTGAACTAGAGGGAGAAATTACCAAATTGGGAATGCTTATGGTCTGAATTGGTACAGGAGGAAATAAGGCGGAATACCAGAGATAGAATTTCATCCAAGGGAAAAGATGAAGAAAAATGTCCATTGGTTAGAAAGGGAAAGAAGGGAAAAGGGAAGAAATCTCAATCCAAACGAGAATCCAACCAAGGGGGAAAGAAGAAATATTTGTCCAAAATTAAATGCTTCCATTTTCATGAATTCAGGCACTATGAAACGAAGTGTTCACACAAAAAGGCAAGCAAGAAGACCTCGAGAGGAGTAGCAGGTGAAGCCTTGGCTTCATATTTTAATGTTTAATTTACCCTCATCACATGCATGGCTAGCACAGTGATGGAGAGCATGTGGTACTTGGACTCGGGTGCATCATTCCACATGACAGGGTGTAGAGAGTATTTTAGTGACTTGGAAGAAAATTTTTTGAAAATGCACATTGGGCTGGGAAATGACGGAAGGTATAGCACGACCAGGGTTGGTACAGTCACCTTTCAGAGGGAGTTGGGCTCGCCTCTTAGGCGCAAGGGTTTCATGGCCGTTCCGAACCTAAAGGAAATTCGCATCTTTGTTGCAGTTATGGAAGACTGTGGTTATGATGTGATATTCAGCAAAAGAGAAGCATTCCTAAGACAAATAGCCACAAGAAATGTGAAGAAGATTGGGATTTAGTGAAGAAACTGTATAATATCGATGTGGAATAATATGTTGCATTAATAACTAAGATGGAGAAGGTGCAGAGTCACGATTTCTTTGAACTTTAGCACAGAATAATTGGCCATTTGAATCATGCCTCCTAAATATTATGTAGCAAATAACCATTCGTCTCCCCAAAGGAGCACTTGAGAAACAGGATGTATGCAAAGTATGTGCCTTTGGGAATTACACAAAATCCACATTCCATGACCGAGACAACAAAGCACATGCAGTCCTAGAAATGATCCACTCTGATGTTTGTGGGAATTTCACGACAGCCTCCACTGCCAGACACAAATATTTTGTCATTTGTATTGATGAATTCTCACGAAAGTTTCGGATACTTAATGTGAAAGAAAGAGGATACATTCTCCAATTTTGTAGAGTTCAAGGCACAAGTCGAGAAAGAAACCAACAAGAAGGTGAAGGTTGTCATGAGTGATAATGGAGGTGACTACGTGTCGAATTAATTCAAAAAAAATTGTGTGAAAGAAGGCATTCAACGAGAGTTGACAGCACCCCAAAAACCATAGCAGAAGGGAGTGGTTGAGAGAAATAAACGTAGCATCGTGGGAGAAGCAAGGGTGATTTTGCATGACCAAGACATACCACTGCACTTGTGGGAAGAGGCATGAAACCCAGAATTCTATTTGTAGAACCGGATTCCTCATCGGATTCTGAGCATGATTACACCATAGGAATCTTTCTTAGGGAGAAAGTCAGATGTGTCGCAATTTAGGATTTTTAGAGCCTCTGTATACTTCCATGACTCCAAAGCATCAAGGAAGAAGCTTGAGTTGACAACATAATTGGGGGTATTTGTGGGTTACACAAAAACTCCTCACAACTACCGTGTGTAATTCCCATCCCTTATAATGACAATTGTGTGAATGGATGTAAATTTTAATGAGGAGAAAGCGATATGATGCTCTCTTGAGAGGGAGCTTCAGATCCCACTTGATACATCCAAAGGAGGAAACTCGGGAAGTTATGGAGTAGCCATAAATTTAGGAGAAGAGAGTGTAGACATCCAATCAAGCAGAAGCATCTAGATATGGTAGGAAAAGAACCAGGGAAGCTGAGAGACTTGTGCGAGATGTGAGGGAGAATGTGGGAGATCCTTCATATTTTTGCAGGTAGATAAGGTCACCTAATCGGTACAATGGCTACATGGCTCTAATGATTGAGATTGTAGATACTGGGCCATCCTATTTTAAGGAATCAGTAGAGGAACCTCTATTGTTTGATGAAATGCTGGAGGAATACGAATCCATTGTCAAGAACAGTGTTTGGGAAGTGGTCCAGGGGCCAACAGAAAAATCAGTTGTTGGTTCAAGATGGATCTTCAAGGTAAAGTGGGTAGCAGACGGAAGCATAAATAGGCCAAGGGACACTCTCAAGTTGAGGTAATTAACTATGAGACTAATTTTTATCCTATAGCAAGCTACTCATCCATTAGATCAATTCTTTCACTAGTTGTGCAAATGGGGTGGAAGATCCACCAGATGGATGTAAAAAAAAAATTTATCAATGGAGTTATTGAGGATGAGGTGTAAATAGAGCAACCATAAGGTTTTGATACATTTGATTTGGATTCTCATGTGTGCAAATTCAAGTGAGCATTGTACGGTCTCAAAAAATCACCTCGTGCTTGATACACCACGATCAATAGTTATCTTACTAGTTTAGGCTTCACCAAAATTGAAGCAGATGAAAACCTATAGCATATCTTGGTAGAAGGTAAATTGTTTATTATTGTCTTATATGTTAATGATTTGATTTTAACTGGTGATGAACAACTGATCAGATATTTCAAGGAGAACCTTGCAAGAGAATTTGAAATGAAGGACATGGGTCTCATGCACTACTTCCTCTGTTTGGAAGTATGGCAAGGCGATGGGGAATTGTTTGTCTCTCAAGGAAAGTATGCCAATGAGATACTTTATAGATTTTGCATGGATAGTTGTAAACCCATGGATACACCTCTAGCAACCAACTAGAGAAAGGAGGATGCCACTTTATGTGAGTAAGTGGACGCTGCCATTTATCGGTGGCTAGTGGATTCACTGATGTACCTTGTGAACACATGACTAGATATGTGTTATGTAGTCAACCAGATGATCCGAACTATGGTTATGCCAACCAAATTATTTTGGAAGGTATCTAAGCATGTTTTACAATACCTCAAAGGCACTATCCAGTTTGGACTATGGTAGAGACAGACATAGGGAGTGAAGTTGTGTGGCTTCATAGATGCAGATTGGGTGGGGATTTCATTAGACCGAAAGATTACATCAGGTGGAAGTTCCAATGTTGGGTCCGCAGTTTTTTCCTAGTACAACAGGAATAAAATATCTATGGCGCTCAGCTCGTCAGAAGAAGAATACATAATACATGGTTGAAAGTCAAGCAACATGTGAGGCGATCTAGATGATAAATATACTTGCGGGACTATTTGGTCATATGATGGATCCAACTGTGATCTACTTTGATAATCATAGTTGCATCAAGCTCTCTTACAATCATGTTTTTCACGATCCATCCAAGCATATAGATATCTGATATCACCATTTACGGGGTTGTGTGTAGACGCAGATAATGTTGGTACAATAAATTCTGACAAAGGAACAATATGTTAACATTTTGACAAAAGCTTTGTCAAGAGTTAATTTGGAGTTCCATAGGTGCAGGATATGGGTGGTTGATAATCCATTTCTTGCTAAGAGGGAGCGTTGAAAAAATGCAGCAAGAAATTCTCAATTTGATTTTCCTTGATTAAATTGAGAAAATTTGAATTTCAACATTAGCGAACAACTTGGATGAAGTTAAATTGGGTGACATGGATCTTGTCACTCATTTAGCTTAGTAAATTCCAATTGGAGGAGTTAGAGTTCATTTAAGCATGTGTTATTGATCATTTTTAGCAGTCAAGGTCATTTATCTTAAGTTGTCTTCAGTTAAACTAGTTCTAATTGTTGGAAGAACTAGTGGAAGGTCAGTTATGCAGTGAGACTTGATTCAAACTCAGTGATCATCCAGTTAACTTATTAATCCGCCCAAAATATCTAGTGCATGTAGATAATTCGAGTTCCCCAGTTGTGGTGGGGATTTCAAGGCAATGTAACATCAGTTGTAGACTAGTCTTGAGTTTACAGGTGTTGCATGCAGTCAGATGATCAAGCTTGGGAATTTTGCAATCCATTTAGGAAAAATTCCTAAATATTAGGGGCCTAATTTCTAAAGGAATTGCGCAAAGAAATAGGGGCTGAAGCAGAGGTATAAATTGACTAAGTCTAGGTCATAGCTTCTTAGTGAGCATAGATATAGGTTATTCACTTTCAGGTTGTGTTCAGTTAAGAAAAGCAATTGTAAAACATCTTTATTCATCAGATTAATATAAGTAGGCATTGGGTTTTTTAGCATATTTATTTCCCCGGGAAAAATATTGTATGCATGCGTGTTATTTTGTTATGAAACCAACTCCAAAAATGGAAGAAAAGAGAGATCAATGCCTTAGAAATAGCCACTTTGAGGGGGAAACCTCCAATACATTACATAAATGAACAATTCTTGGATGATACAAATGACAAAAATTCCTTATATATATAGGGGTCCATGGGGTCACAATATAATCCTAGCCTACCTAACAATAATAATGTAAGGGAACAATAATAACAATATGGGGGTTACAGGGGTACACCAATAACAATAAGGGGGCTACACTAATAATAATAAGGGATTACACTAGTAATATGGGGACCTAACATGCCCCTCTCCTTCAAAAAATTGTTGTCCTCAATGCTTGAGTAGCTCTCGATGCTTCTGTATAAAATTGTCATCCTCCCATGTAGAATCTTTAGTGGGTAAGTTCTTCCACTTGATGAGATACTTTAAAATTGATCGATTTCGTAGTTGTCGAGTTCTTGTTTCCGTGACTGTTTCAGGTTCCAATATGATTTTTCCTTCCTCATCAACTTCTAGCAATATTGTTTGAACTAGAATTTTGTCACCTATAACCTTATTTAAGCATGAAACATGGAAAACTGGATGCACTCGCGAAGAAGAAGGAAGCTCCAATTTGTATGCCATAATACCAATCTTTTGCAACACCTTGTAAGCACCATAGTATTTTGGTGATAATTTGTTATCCTTCTTAGCTTCTTGAGGGACATTTGTTTTTATGGTTGTAGACGTAAAAATACCTAGTCTCCTCCATCAAAACTTCTCTCGCTGCGATGTTGATATGCCTGTTGTTTCATTCGATTTTGTGCCAAATTGAGGTTATCCTTCAAGAGTTGGAGAACTTGATGTTGATGCTCAATGTGATCTTCCACTGCTTTCACCTTAGAATTTTCTCTTGAAGATTATTTGATGGACGGTTGATGATATCCATAAAGTGCCATAAATGGGGTCATTTTTGTTGCAGTATGGAAGGAAGTGTTATACATCCATTCAGCCAGAGGTAACCACTTGACCCATTGTGTTTGTTTATCAGATATAAAACAACAAAGATATCCTTCCAAACATTTTTTCACTATCTTAGTTTGACCATCAGATTGAGGATGATAAGATGAGCTATGAGCTAGTTGAGTACCCAAACAAGAAAATAATTACGTCCAAAAAATTGCAGGAAAAATGGGATTTGTGTCGCTTACCATAATCTTTGGATTTCCATGTAGCTTTTGAATTGTTTCCATAAATGCAGTAACAATTGTACTTGCTTTAAATGGATGAGATAATGCAAAAAAGTGTGCATACTTGGTAATTCTATCAACTACCACCATGATGACACTCTTTCCTTCAGACTTAGGTAAACATGTTATAAAATCCATTGAAATATCCTCCCAATGTTGACTTGGAATGGATAAAGTTTGTAGAAGACCTGGGGTCTTAATTGTCTCAACTTTATTTTTCTAGCAAACCAAACATTCTGTCACAAAATTTTGAATATCATATTTAAGGCCATCCCAAAAAAAATCTTTCTTCACCCTATGGTAAGTTTTTAAAAATCCTGAGTGTCCTCCTAAAGGAGAAGTGTGTAATTCCAAAAGAACATTTTTTTTTAGTTGGGAATTATTACAAAGATATAAGCGATATTTGTACCATAAGGAATCATTTTTCCAACTAAATGTATCAGATGTACTAGGATCTTACTTCAAATTTTGAATGAGTGTCCACACTTCTTTGTACTTCTTCCATTCATCCCTTGCTTTGGTTATCCATTATGGTTGGATAATATAAATTTCACAAAGAAATGCTTCCACCTCTTCATCCTTTCTTGAGAGTGCATCTACAACAACATTTAGCTTCCCTTTTTTGTAGATGATTTCAAAGTCATAACCCAACATCTTTGTGACCCATTTTTGCTACTCTTCTGAAGATATTCTTTGTTCCAAAAAGTGCTTAAGACTATCATGATCATTTTTTACCTTGAAGTGCCTTCCCATTAGGTAAGGCCATCATTTCTTTAGTGCATGTAGTATTTCCAACATTTCCTTCTCATAAATAGTTTTATGTAAATACTTTCCTTTGATTGGACGACTTTCAAAAACAATGGGTCTTCCTTCTTGCATTAAAACAGCACCAATTCCATTTCCTAAGGCATTACATTGCACAATAAAGGTTTCTGTGAAGTCTGGCATAGCTAAGACCAGTGCTAGGCACATTGCCTCTTTAAGATGTTCAAAGTCCTTATTTGCTTCAGGAGTCCATGAAAATGCATCTTTCTTCAATAATGTTGTTAGAGGTGCTACTATTCTCCCATAATTCTTAACAAACTTGCGATAATACCCTGTTAACCCAAGAAATCCTCGCAACTGCTTTATGGTTGTGGGGACATTCTGTTCCTAAATGGCTTTAATTTTGTTAGCATCTACCTTAACACCCTCGTGAGATACAATATAACCCAAATATTCCACCTCTTGTACTCCAAAGAAACATTTGGATGTTTTTTCATATAATTGTTTCTCCTCCAATAGTTTGAGCACCCTTTCAACATGTTGAACATGATCCTTCCAAGACCTGTTGTAGATTAGCATATCATCAAAAAATACTAGCACAAATTTTCTAAGGAAGGGTTTGAAAACGGAATTCATCAACCCTTGAAATGTAGAAGGTGCATTGGTAAGGCCAAAAGGCATGACCAAAAATTCATAATGACCCTCATGAGTCCAAAATGTTGTTTTGGAATATCTTCAGTCTTCATTCTAATTTGATGATATCCTAAACGAAGATCCAACTTGGTAAAATAAATTGCACTATGTAATTCATCCAATAATTCATCAATCACAGAATGGGAAATTTATCTTTAATAGTGAACTTATTGAGCTCCCTATAATTTGGACACATGTGCCATGATCCATCCTGCTTGTGCACCAATACTACTAGAGCAGAGAAAGAACTTTTACTAGGTTGAATTATACCAGCCTCTAACATTTCTGCAATCATACGTTCAATTTCGCTCTTTTGGACAGAAGGATATCTATAAGGCCTAATGTTTGGAGGAACACTTCCTGGAATCAAATGAATAACATTATCATGATCACGAATAGGTGGGAGTCCTTTGGGAGTTTCAAACACCTTGGAATGATTGTCCAAGACCTTTTGGAGATCTGGAGAAATAGATGATTTTAATGTTGGAATTTCTAGTGAGCATAATTTGCAATTACGCCTCGTTGTTCTTTCTTTAGAAGATTTGTCATGACATTAGAGATTATTGTCTTTCCCGACTTCCCTGTGATACCCCGTAATTCAATTTCCTTTTCTTCTGAAAAAAAAAATCAAGAAAAGTTCTTGAAAAATAAAAGCTACCATCCCCAAAGATGGTAACCATTGTACTCCTAGTACAAAATCAGCACCTCCCATTGGAATGGAAAGCATTGGACTATTTAATACATATTCCCCCATGGTTAGCTTGATATTATGGCATTTTCTAGAGAAATTTATAGTTCCTCCAATTGCAACCATCACTTGACATTCTGGTGTTGGGTATAGGAAACAATTCAATTCCTTGGCTACCTTACAATGAATAAAATTATGGGTACTACCCAAATCAATCAACACTATTACCTTTTTCTTCTTGATATGTCCTTCTATCTTGAGAGTTTGAGGACTAGTGGTAATTCCTGCCAATGCATTACACGATATGGTCAGACTCATTTCTTCTTCTTCTAGGATTTTTTTCCTAGTGTATATCCTCTTCTTTTGAATTTTCTTGTTCATTTTCTTCCTCCTCTTCACAATATATGTAAATTAATTTCTTCTCAACACACTTATGACCTTTAGTGTATTTTCTATCACAACTGTAGCAAAGCCCTTTTTCTCTTTTTTCTTTCAATTGTTGTGGTTTCAACCTTGTAGGTTTTGGAATTCTAGGAGTAGCAACACTTCCATCTTTATAGATGTGAGTGGTAGGCTTCCTTGTCGCCATAATTTTACATTCAATTTTTCTTGCCAACATGAATGTCTTATCCAATGAATTAGGTTCCCAAACGCGAACTTCAGGCTGGATGTTATCCTTTAAATTCCCCATGAAGACATCAATCATGTGTTCCTCTGGAATATCAGTTACCCTTATATTCAATTTTTGAAAGTCCTCAATGTGCTCCACCACTGAACCCTTTTGCTTGAGATTTATCAATTGGCTAAAGGTGTTTCTCTTTGTATCCTCATAATGTGCTATCATTTCCTCCATAAAAATTGACCAAGTGACAGTTTTTTTACGAGAGCAAAGCCATCGATACCATACAAATGAATTTTGCTCCAAATTTAAAGTTGCAATGCTGCCTTTTGTGTGTTTTGCACATTATTGAGATCAAAATATTGCTCCATCTATAGTATCCATGTTACGGGATCCTTGCCATCAAACTTTCTCATATCCATATTTGGAATATGGTGGTTCTTTCATCCAACATTAGAGTTTATGAAATCACAATTAACACTTATTTTGTTCTCATCATGAGTTTCCTCTACTATCTTTTCGCCATTAGGAAACATTTCTTGTATCAACTTTTTCAAACCTTCCATGTCTGCTTTTAGATCATTCTTTATGTTTTCCATGTTGTCTTTCATGTCATCCATCTTAGCTTCCATGCCAGCTTCCATGCCATCCATCTTGGCTTCCACGCCTTTCTTCAAACCATCCACATTATTCTTCAAACTATCCATCTTCGCTTCCACACCTTTCTTCAAAACTTCCATTTCATATTTTGTTGCTCTTTGCGAGAGCGAAATTTGGTGCACTTGCTCTTGTAATTTTGATACATCATGTTGCAATTCTTCATCTTCATGAGTCATAGTAGAGTATTCTGAGGGCTTGATGGGTGTTGAATTACTTTTAGGGGGAATGTTAGAAGCCAATACTGATATATATGCTCATAGGCCCTTGGAATCACTTAAAACTGATTTTTCAAACAAGACTTATGCAATTTGAAAAAAATACACACCTTTTTCTTGCTTTTGAGGAGCTCAATATTGAAACTAAATTATCTCTATGATTTCATATCTTCAATATCTGAAATTTGGCCATATAGTAGCCCTCTTAATCTTCTTTTGAATGCCATGGGTCTGACCTGATTTGGATTCTTCAAGTCAAAGTTGGGCCAAATCTCCCACAATGACCTAATTTTGGACTGGTTTAGTAGAGCGAACTTGTACAATGTGCCACGTGTCACTATTTCCTCCTTCGGATATGAAATTGATAGACAGGAAACCAAAGTTCGTGTACCTGCGACCACATTTTATAGAATTCCAATCTGAATCTGAGAGAGAGAGTTATGACTATTTTCCCAAGGTCACCTCTTTGAGATGAAATTCGAGAGCCTGAAAAAACCCTAACTTCCACAGATCATATCTCCAAAAATTTTGCGAACCAAGATCTGAAATTTTTATAGGAAGTGCTTCTAGATTTTGGCTTTTCTCAGTAAAATTTTTAGCTTCTGAAACTTCGTATAAAAAATGTTACAGCAAAAATTCCACGATGACCTGTTTAGGTGAAATTTGGGAGCCTGAAAAAACCATAACTTCCACAGATCATATCTCTGAAAATATTGTGAACCAAGATCTAAATTTTTTACAAGACGTTCCTCAATATTTTGGCTTCACTCTGTAAACACTGCAGCTTCTAAACCTTCATAGAAAAAATGTTATAGCGAAAATTCCACAATGACCTGTTTGGAGCTGTGAAACCCTAGAATCCAAAGCTTTGATACCAAATGTTATGAAACCAGCTCCAAAAATGGAAAAAAAGAGAGATCAACACCTTATAAATAGCCACTTCGAGGGGGAAACCTCTAATACATTACATAAATGAAAAATTCTTGGATGATACAAATGACAAAACCTCCTTCTATATATAGGGGTCCGTGGGCTCACAATATAATCCTAGCTGACCTAACAATAATAATGTAAGGGAACAATAACAACAATATGGGGGTTACAGGGGTACAACAATAACAATAAAGGGGGTACACTAATAACAATAAGGGACTACACTAGTAATATGGGGACCTAACATGCCCCTCTCCTTCAAAAAAGTGTTGTCCTCAACACTTGAGTAGCTTTGGATGCTTCTGTATAAAATTCTTATCCTCCCATATAGAATCTTCAGTGGGTCAGTTCTTCCACTTGATGAGATACTCTGAAATTGATTGATTTCATAGCTATCAAGTTCTTGTTTCCGTGATTGTTTCAGATTCCAATATTATTTTTCCTTCCACATTAAGTTCTGGAAATATTGTTTGAACTGGAAGTTTATCACCTATAACCTTCTTTAAGTTGTTGGGAAAAATACTGAGAGGGGGGGGGGGGTGAATCAGTATTTAGTGCAGACAATAAAACTTTTTACTTTTTCCTTTCTAAAAACCCATATGCTACTTTCCTGAAGCCAACTCCCGTATATACGCGGATATCCTTTACATAACTCGCGTATTTCCAGAGATCTAATTATGCATTTAATTCTTAACTTAGATCATTGCATTATTCATTCATCATATGTTTTAGAAAACAGTAAACAGGTGCAGAAAGAACAGAATAATCATCACACATAAGCAACACACATGAACACCAAGATTTTAGGTGGAAACCCAATTCAGGAGAAAACCACCGCTGTCGGCGTCTCGGTCTTCAATATTTATTATAAAGAAAACTTCTTACAACCATGTACTGGTGCAGACTCATACCAGCATGCAGGCACCCACCTGCAGAAGGCTACAACCTTCTCTCGTTTACCAGCCTCTCCTGGAAGGGAGCTACAACCCCTTGTACTCGTTTACCAGCCTCTCCTGGAAGGGATCTACCACCCCCTGCTCTCGTTTACCAGCCTCTCCTGGAAGGGAGCTACAACCCCCTGACTGAAGGCTTCGACCCTCAGCACCACTGCAGACCACGTTTCATCAATTTTCAAACTCGATCAAACAGCTTCAATACAACCCTTCACTTATCAACAATCATACTTTTCCCATTGCTTCCAACATAACAGTGAAACCACTGTAACCAGAATATCAGAGATAACCCAGACTTCAGAATAGATATGTAGAATCACATTCAACCTCGTGCAACTATAAGTTCAGATACCATACGCGCCTTTGTTTAAACAGATCCGCGTATACACGTGCTTTTCACGAATCGAACCCGCGTATGCATCTGTGCATTTTTCAGAACAATCCTAACTGCCTATACGCGCCTTTGTTTAAACAGATCCGCGTATACACGCGCTTTTCACGAAGCGAACCCGCGTATAGATCTATAAAAGATAAACTTTGCAGAACAGACCAGATCTATGAACTTACCCAGATTTCTTCAATTTCTTCAACAGATTTGCGCTAGGTCTTCAATACTTCTTTTCAGATCATCCTAGAGATTCATCATTTCCAGATCTAGAGATTTTGAACCTTCATCATATTCATAGGTGCATCATAGATTCAGATCTATCGATTAAGAACAGAGTTAAACCATACATATAAACTTCAGAGTGAAGTATTCATTTAAATCCCAGACACCTACACACCCATTGCACAATGAATTTCTTCTCCTTAAATAGATCTAGCCTTTGACAATACCATGAGCCAAAACCACACAACTTCCGATGGTATTCCTGGACGGGATCACATAGACAATCTAGCGCTCAATACAATGGGTCAATACCATGGTAGTAACCCCTGGTTTTATTCTTTTAGAGCGCAATTGAGCATACGCGACTTGGCACGTACTTTTCCGCGTACATACGCTACTTCGCCTTAACAAATCCGCGTATGCCTTGTGACATACCTTGTTTAACATTATTCTGGCACTTTCTGATATTTCTTTCTTCTGTTACTTCTGAGCTACTTGTAGAACATCATATTTACATCATTAATAAACTCATCAAGCATAAAGAACAACTTTATTAAGTAGGTTTCCATCATCTTCATCAAGTGGGTTGCCATCAAGGACAACACTCTGCATCATATTGCCAACAATCTCCCCCTTTGGACTTGATGGAAACCACGATGGTGTTTGATCACCACAACAGATAGATACATTAAGCATAATGATATTCTCCCCTATTCAAACACCATGTCACTCTCCCCCTTTGACATCAAGGGAAAAGGGCGGATCAAAACCAACACAAGGTTGTTTTCTCCTCATGTAGATAGAAGAGCGCTGTAGATCTGATGTGCACTGAAGTTACCATGCTCCCCTTGAATTCATGCATGACTCTATGACCTTCCTATCACCAAGGACTCATACTTATATCAAAGATCCAACCACGTGGATTTACAAATGAGACTCAAGTACCCAACCAAGTGGGTTTACAAATTTGAACAAGTCCTTACATGTTTGTGTTGTGTAACCAGCTTCAAAAATAGAAGAAAAGAGATAGCAATGCCTTAGAAATAAGCCACTTCGAGGGGCCAACCTCCAATACATTACATAAATGCACAATTCTTGGATGATACAAATGAACAAAACCTCCTTCTATATATAGGAGTCCATGGGGCCATAATGTAATCCTTGTGGGCCACAATGTAATCCTAACCGACCTAACAATAATAATTTAAGGGCATAATAATAATAAAATGGGTGTTACAAGGGTACAATAATAACGATAAGGGGGTTACACTAATAAGGGACTATACTAGTAATATAGGGACCTAACATGCCCCTCTCCTTCAAAAAAGTGTTTTCCTCAACACTTGAGTAGCTCTGGGTGCTTCTGTATAAAATTCTCATCCTCCCATGTAGAATATTCAGTGGGTAAGTTCTTCAACTTGATGAGATACTCTGAAATTGATCAATTCCGTAGCTGTCGAGTTCTTCTTTCCTTGACCGCTTCAGGTTCCAATATGATTTTTCCTTCCCTCACTGCCTCCGGCAATATTGTTTGAACTGAATATTTTCACCTATAACCTTTTTTAAGCATGAAACATGGAAAATTTGATGTATCATAAGAAGCAAGAAGCTCCAATTTGTATGCCATAGAACCAATCTTTTTGCAACACCTTTGCGATCTTCGATCTATAGTACTTTGGTGATAATTTATTATCCTTCTTAGCTTGCTTGAGGGACATTTGTTTGTATGGTTGTAGCCGTAAAATACCCAATCTCCTACATCAAAACTTCTCCTGCCGCGATGTTGATCCGCCTATTGTTTCATTCGATTTTGTGCCAAATTCAGTTATCCTTTAAGAGTTGGAGAACTTCTTGTTGATGCTCGATGTGATCTTCCACCGCTTGAACCTTAGAATTTTCTCTTAAAGATGATGTGATGGACGGTGGATGATATCCATAACGTGCCATAAATGGGGTCATTTTTGCTGCAGTATGGAAGGAAGTGTTATACCACCATTTAGGAAGAGGTAACCACTTGACCCATTGTGTTTGTTTATCAGATACAAAAAAACGAAGATATCCTTCCAAACATTTATTCACTATCTCAGTTTTACCATTGGATTGAGGATGATAAGATAAGCTATGAGCTAATTGAGTACCCAAACAAGAAAATAACTCCATCCAAAAATTTCCAGTAAAAATGGGATCTCTATCGCTCACAATAACCCTTGGGTTTCCATGTAGCTTTTGAATTGTGTCCATAAATGTAGTAGCAACTGTACTTGCTTTAAATGGATGAGATAATGCGCAAAAGTGTGCATACTTGGTAAGTCTATCAACTACCACCATGATGACACTCTTTCCTTCGGACTTAGGTAAACCCGTGATAAAATCCATTGAAATCCCCTCCCAACGTTGACTTGGAATGGATAAACGTTGTAGAAGACTCGGGGTCTTAATTGTCTCCACTTTATTCTGCTGGAAAACCAAACATTCTGCCATAAAATTTTGAATATCAGATTTAAGGCCATCCCAAAAAAATTCTTTCTTCACCCTGTGGTAAGTTTTTAAAAATCCTGAGTGTCCTCCTAAAGGAGAAGTGTGCAATTCCAAAAGAATCTTTTGTTTTAGTTGGGAATTCTTGAAAATATATAAGCGATCTTTGTACCACAAGGAATCATTTTTCGAACTAAATGTATCAGATGTACTAGGATCTTGCTGCAACTTGTGAATGAGTGTCCACACTTCTTTGTCCTTATTCTATTCATCCCTTGCTTCGGTTATCCAATCTAGTTGGATAATAGAAATGGCACAAAGAAATGCTTCCACCTCTTAATCCTTTCTTGAGAGTGCATCCGCAACAACATTTAGCTTCCCTTTTTTGTAGATGATTTCAAAGTCATAACCCAACATCTTTGTGACCCATTTTTGCTGCTCTTTTGAAGATAGTCTTTGTTCCAAAAAGTGTTTAAGACTATCATGATCAGTTTTTACCTTGAAGTGTCTTCCCATTAGGTAAGTTCTCCATTTCTTTAGTGCATGCAAAATTGCTAACATTTCCCTTCTCATAAATAGGTTTTTGTAAATACTTTCCCTTTTCGATTGGACGACTTTCAAAAGCAATGGGTCTTCCTTCTTGCATTAAAACCACACCAATTCCATTTCCCGAGGCATCACATTCCACAATAAAGGTTTTCTGTGAAGTCCGCGCAGCTAAGACTCGTTAGTCACATTGCCTCTTTAAGATGTTCAAAGGCCTTAGTTGCTTCAGGAGTCCATGAAAATGCATCTTTATTCAATAATGTTGTTAGAGGTGCCGCTATTCTCCCATAATTCTTAACAAACTTGCAATAATACCCTGTTAACCCGAGAAATCCTTGCAACTGCTTTATGGTTGTGGGGAATTTCCATTCCTTAATGGCTTTAATTTTGTTAGGGTCTACCTTTAAACCCCCGTGAGATACAATATGACTCAAATATTCCACCTCTTGTACTCCAAAGAAACATTTGGATTTTTTTGAATATAATTGTTTCTCCTGCAATAGTTTGAGCACCCTGTCAACATGTTGAACATGATCCTTCCAAGACCTATTGTAGATTAGTATATCATCAAAAAATACTAGCACAAATTTTCTAAGGAAGGGTTTGAAAATGGAATTCATCAACCCTCGAAATGTAGAAGGTGCATTGGTAAGGTCAAAAGGCATGACCAAAATTCATAATGACCCTCATGAGTTCGAAATTTTATTTTCGGAATATCTTCAGTCTTCATTCTAATTTGATGATATCCTGAACGAAGATCCAACTTGGTAAAATGAATTGCTCCATGTAATTCATCAAATAATTCATCAATCACAGGAATGGGAAATTTATCTTTAATGGTGAGCTTATTGAGCTCCCTATACTCCAGACACATGAGCCATGATCCATCCTTCTTGTGTACCAATACTACAGGAGCAGAGAAAGAACTTTGACTAGGTTGAATTATACCCCCCTCTAACATTTCTGCAATCATACATTCAATTTCGCTCTTTTGGACATAAGGATATCTATAAGGCCCGTTATTTGGAGGAACACTTCCTTGAATCAAATGAATAGCATGATCATGATCTAGAATAGGTGGTAGTCCTTTTGGAGTTTCAAAAACCTTGGAATGATTGTCCAATACATTTTGGAGATCTGCAGAAATAGATGATTTTGATGCTGGAACTTCTAGTGAGCATAATTGTGCAATTATGCCTCGTTGTTCTTTCTTTAGAAGCTTTGTCATGACATTAGAGCTTATTATCTTTCCCGGCTTCCCTTCACCCCCATAATTCGACTTCCTTTCCTTCTCGAAAAAAATTTCAAGAAAATTTCTGAAAAATTAAAAGCTACCGTCCCCAAAGATTGTAACCATTGTACTCCTAGTACAACATCGCACCTCCCATAGGAATGGAAAGCATTGGACTAGTCAATACATATTCCCCCATGGTTAGCTTGATATTATGGCATTTTCGAGAGCAATTTATAGTTCCTCCATTTGCAACCATCACTTGACATTCTGGTGCTGGGTATAGGAAACAATTCAATTCGTTGGCTACCTTACAATGAATAAAATTATGGGTGCTACCTCAATCAATCAACACTATTACCTTTTTCTTCTTGATATGTGCTTCTATATTGAGAGTTTGAGGAGTGATAATTCCTGCCAATGCATTACACGATAAGGTCAGACTCACTTCTTCCTCTTCTAGGGCTGGTTCTTGGTGTATATCCTCTTCTTGTTAATTTTCTTCTTCCTCTTCACAATCTATGTAAAATAATTTCTTCTCAGCACACTTATGACCTTTGGTGTATTTGCTATCACAACTGTAGGAAAGCCCTTTTTCTCTTTTTTCTTCCAATTGTTGTGGTGTCAACCTTATAGGTTGTGGAAATCTAGCAGGCGTAGCAACACTTCCTTCTTATAGAATTGAGTGGTAGGCTTCCTTGTCGCCATAATTTTACATTCAACTTTTCTTTTCCCACCTCGAATGCCTTCTCTAATGAATCGGTTCCAACACACGAAATTCATGTTGGATCCTATCCTTTAAAGTGCCTATGAAGAGATCAATCCTGTGTTCCTTTGGAATATTAGTTACCCTTATATTCAATTTTTTGGAAGTCCTCAATGTGTTGCCCCACTAAACCCTTTTGTTTGAGATTTATCAATTGGATAAAGAAGGTGTTGCTCTTTGTATCCTCATAATGTGCTATCATTTCCTCCGTAAAAATTGACCAAGTGACAATTTTTTTACGGGATTAAAGCCATCGATACCATACAAATGTATTTTGTTCTAAATATAAATTTTCAATATGTACCTTTTGTGTGTTTTGCACATTATTGAGATCAAAATATTGCTCCATTTGTAGTATCCATGTTACGGGATCTTTGCCATCAAAATTCCTCATATCGATCTTTGGAATATGGCGGGTCTTCAATCCAACATTAGAGTTTAAGAAATCACGATTAACATTTATTTTGTTCTCATCATGAGTTTCCTCTACTATCTTTTCGCCATTAGGAATCATTTCTTGTATCAACTTTGTCAAACCTTCCATGTCTTCTTTTTAGAAAATTTTCATGCTTCCATTTTCTCATCGATCTTAGCTTCCATTTCATCCATCTTAGATTCCATGCCAGCCCTCCATGCCATCCACCTTAGCTTCCACGCCATCCATCTTAGCTTGCACACCATCCATCTTAGCTTCCACGCATTTCTTCAACCTTCCATCTTCACTTCCACGCTTCATCCATCATAGATTCCATGCCTTTCTTCAAACCATCCATCTTAGTTTCCATGCCTTTCTTCAAAACTTCCATGTCATTTTTTGTTGCTCTTTGCGAGAGTGAATTTTTTTTCTCTCGCTCTTGTAATTTTGATATGTCATGTTGCCATTCTTCATTTTCATGAGTCATAGTAGAGATTTCTAAAGGATTAATGGGTGCTGAATTATTTTTAGGGGCCATTTTATAATCCAATACTGATATCTATTTTACAATATGCCCTTGTAATCAATTCAACTCAAGACTTATGCAATTCGGAAAAAAAATAACACACCTTTTACTAGCTTTTAGGAGCTCGACATTGAAATTGAATTATCTCTGTATTTGAAAATCTTCGATATCTGAAATTCAGCTCTGTAGTAGATCTCTGAAGCTTCTTTCAAATGCCACAGGTCTGACCTGATTTGGATTCTCCAAGACAAATTTGTGTCCAATCTCCTACAATGACCTAATTCTGTACTGGTTCAGTAGAGAAAACTTGTACGACCTACCACGTGTCACTGTTTCGTCCTTTGTCTCTAAAATTGATAGCCAAGAAACTAAAGCCCGTGTACTTGTGACCAATTTTTACGGCACTCCAATCCGATGACCAGAGAGAGAGTTATTGAACTTTTCCCACGATCACCTCTTTGAGATGAAATTCAGGAGCCTGAAAAAGCACTACCTTCCACAGATCATATCTCCAAAAATATTGCGAACCAAGCTCTAAAATTTTTTGACTAATTTCCTCAGGATTTCAGCTTCGCACCATATGAATTTCAGATTCGAACCTTCGTATAAAAAATTTATAGCTAAAATTCCATGATGACCTCGTTTTAGGTGAAGCTTGAAAATACCTAACTTCCACGTATCGACCTAACTTCCACGTATGATATCTCCGAAAAATATTGTGAACCAAGCTGAAATTTTTAGACAATCACCAAGATTTAAATAAGACCCTAAAAATTTTTACCTCTCAAACTGCAGATAAAAATTTATAGCGAAATTCCACGTATTATCTGCTTGGAGCAGCGAAACCCTAGAATCCAAAGCTCTGATACCAAATGTTGTGTAACCAGCTCCAAAAATAGAAGAAAAGAGATAGCAACGCCTTAGAAATAAGCCACTTCGAGGGGGCAACCTCCAATACATTACATAAATGAACAATTCTTGGATGATACAATTTACAAAACCTCCTTTCTATATATATAGGAGTCCATGTGGCCATAATGTAATCCTAGTGGGCCACAATGTAATCCTAGCCGACCTAACAATAATAATTTAAGGGCACAATAATAAAAAAATGGGGGTTACAAGGGTACAATAATAACAATAAGGGGGTTACACTAACAATGATAAGGGACTATACTAGTGATATAGGGACCTAACAGTTTGAATATTACAAATTTACATCATAGGTCTCATCATGACCTTTTCATCAAATTACAAATATGACTTTTTATGACCACTAACAAAAAGACCTCAAGAAAGAGATCACATTTCATAATCATCATCATGCCAACAATGCATTACACTCAGCAAGGCTAATTCTCCCCCTGAAACTGTGCCACCTGTACCTGTCTTCTTTTGTCACATCAGATGCACTGTCAGAAATAAACATAACCAGAATTACCAAAACCAACCATGGGAATCATCATACATTGCTCCCCCTGAACACTTTCAACAACCAATCATCAAGGCATCTTTACCCAATATCAGAGAATGAAACAGAAATATAAGAGCTGAAACATCATCAAAGATACCACACAACATCAGAGATACCAAACAATACCGCAGCTGTGCTAAAAAATGCTGACCCAAAACAAAATTTGTCAGCAACTAACCATACGCGGTTTTCTGTGTATAAACTCGCGTATATACGCGATTGTCTTTCAGGAAACCCGCATATCCAATTTAATCTTCTGAATTTAAGCAGTTCTGATTTTCTCCAAGGCAGATACTACTCCCAGCTTCTGTCTGAGATATTCGAACGCTTCCCTGGGCAAAGGTTTGGTAAATATATCAGCAACTTGTTCCTTGGAGGGAACATACTCCAACTTCACCTTTTGTTCAAGCACATGTTCATGTAAGAAGTGATACTTGATGGGAATGTGCTTGGTCTTAGAATGCATAACAGGATTCTTTGAGATACTGATGGCGCTTGTATTATCACAATAATGGAGATAGGAGGTGAACATTTGATTTGAAAATCCTGTAAGGTTTGCATCATCCAAAGAAGTTGAGTGCAACATGATGCGGCAGCCACATATTCAGCTTCTGCTGTAGATAAGGCAATAGATTTTTGCTTCTTTTTGAACCAAGATACTAGCCGGTGCCCCATATAGAATGCACCACCACTAGTGCTTTTCCGATCATCAACATTTCCAGCCCAATCTGCATCAGTGTAAGCATGAAGAGTAAGATCAGCATTCTTTGGATACCATAGTCCAAAGTCTTGAGTTCCTTGTAGATATTTGAATATTCTTTTGACGGCCTGAAGTTGAGTCTCTTTTGGATTAGCTTGGAATCGTCCAACAATCCCAACTTCATGCATAATGTCCGGTCTAGTCCCAGTGAGATACAGAAGACTTCCTATCATAGATCTGTATTCTGGTTGATTTACTGTGGGGGAATCATCATGAGAACTGAGATTACATCCGGTTATCATTGGTGTACTTACAGGTTTGCACTCTTCCATGCCATACTTCTTCAGAATTTGCTTAAGGTATTTTGCTTGTGACAAGAATATATCATCTGTAGTTTGATGCACTTGCAAGCCAAGAAAGAATGTTAGTTCCCCAAGTAAAGACATTTCAAATTCTTGCTGCATGACCGAAGCAAATTTCTGACTCATAGATTCTTCATTACTTCCAAAAATGATATCATCAACATATACAACCACAATCAATAATTTATCATTTTCATTTTTTGTGTATAAGTTGATATCAGCAAACCCCTTTGAAAATCCTTGTTGATGAAGATATTTGTCAAAACAATAATACCATGCCCTTGGAGCTTGTTTGAGACCATATAGAGCCTTTTTAAGTCTACAAACAAGATTTTCATCATTTCCCAAAATGAATCCTTCTGGTTGTTTTATATAAACTTCTTCTTCTAGATCACCATTGAGAAATGCAGATTTAACATCCATTTGATAAACTTTGATTTGTTGAAGACTTGAAAAAACAAGAAACATTCTTATGGCTTCAATTCTAGCTACAGGAGCAAAAGTTTCTTCAAAGTCTATACCTTCTTGTTGAGTATACCCCTTGCAAACAAGTCTAGCTTTGTTGCTTACAACATCCCCATTATCATTTAACTTTTTTTTTAATATCCATTTAGTTCCAATGACATTTTTGTTATGAGGTCTTGGTACTAATTCCCAAGTGTGATTCTTCTCAATTTGATCAAGCTCTTCATTCATGGCTTGAACCCAACATTCATCTTTGCTAGCTTGATTGACATTTTGTGGTTCAATAGTGGATAGAAATGCCAGATAGCTAGAAGATCCCACAAGAGTCCTTCTGGTTTGTACTCCTGCTCCCTTATCTCCCAAAATTTGAGATTCTGGATCATTCTTTTGAACATACCTGGATGGAGCTTTTTCAGATAAATCATCTTCAAGTTCTTCATTGGGTTCATTGTTTATATCATTGCTATTTGATGTGGAAGGGCATAAGTCGCCATCGTCTTCATTTGTTATATGTTTTTCTTCTTTTGGGGCTGCAGGAGACTCATCAATAACAACATCAATACATTCAACAATTTTCCGCAGTCTTTTATTGTAGCATTTATAAGCTCTACTCATGGAGGAGTAACCAAGAAGTATTCCTTCATATGCTCTAGGTTCAAACTTGCCAAGTTTTTCATCATTATTTTTGATAAATCATTTACTTCCAAAAACTCTAAAATGCTTCACAGAGGGAGACTTACCATACCAGAGTTCATATGGAGTTTTGTCACTATTTACACGAACATGTGCTTTGTTGAGAATGTTTACCGCTGTATGTGCTGCTTCTCCCTAAAATGTGTCGGGTGTTCCAGAATCATCAAGCATAGCTCTAGCCATTTGTTGAATTGTTCTATTCATTCTTTCTGCTACGCCATTTTTTTGTGGAGTGCCAGCTACAGAGAACTGTCTTTTTATGCCTTGTTGTTCACAAAATTCAAGGAATTCGTCTGAAGTATATTCTCCTCCTCGATCAGATCTAAGACATTTGAGTTTTAGATCTAATTCATTTTCAACTAGAGCCTTGAAGATCTGAAATTTCTCAAAGGCTTCGTCTTTGTGTTTAAGCAACCCAATCCAACACATTCTAGAGAAATCAGCAATAAATAAGATATAGTATTGTTCACCACGAGGTGAATTTTTCCTCATAGGTCCACATATGTCAGTATGAATGAGTTCAAGAGGCCTACTTGATGATCCTTCCTTGGCATTAAATTGTACTCTGGTCTACTTGCCGAATTGGCCAGATTTGCATATGATACTTTCAGGTAGAGTAATATTGGGAAGACCACGAACAACATTAAGTCTGCTTGATTTGTTGATTTGAGAGAAGCTTAGATGCCCCAACCTTCTATGCCATAGCCAATTTTCTGAAGATTGACTCAAGTAACATTGTTCTTTGCGGTTCTTCAGTACATACAGGTTGCTTGGAGTTCTTTCCCTTTTATAATTGTTTTTCCTGTATCGAGATCACGAACCACACATTCTTTTGAACTAAAGACAACTTCAGTTCCTTGATCACACATTTGACTTACACTTAGCAGGTTATGCCTTAAGCCATTCACATACATGACATCATTAACCTTCGCCTTTTCCTTTAGAAACACAGACCCTTTTCCTTTAATTACAGCAAGATTATCATTTCCAAATGTAACTTTCTTTTCCTTTTCTAGAGAACTATATGCAAGAAGTTTGTGTTTGTCGCTTGTCATGTGTCTTGAGCATCCACTATCAATGTACCATTGATTTTCTTCACCTTCTGCAAATAATGCTATGCCACAATTTTCAACCTATAATTCCTTCTTTTTCCATACTTTGGATCTTGAAGGAAAATGCTCTTTTGGCTGAACTTTGCTCCTGCATTCAAATTCTTCATGCCCAAATTTATTGCAATAAGCACATTCAACTTCATTTAGAAGAGGAGAAAATTTGTTATAGGTATTCTTCTCAAATTCAACCCTTTTCTTTCTTGCTTCTCTAGTCATGATAGTTTTATATGCAACACATTGAACAGCTTTATGACCAAAATTGTGACATGAGAAACATTGTCCATTGAAGAAGAAATTTCTGCGATCATGAAATCTTCTACTTGGATTTACTTGTTGATTGGTGTTTCTTTGAGAGATATTCATGTTAGTATTATTTGAATTGAGATGATCATGCTTTACCTGCAATGATTCTTTATTCCCTTGCTGAGTGGCAGAATTTTGTAAACCAACTGTAACTGCTTTTAGATAATTTGGTGTTGAAGTTTGAGAGGATTCTCCGGTATATCCAAGACCTGTTTTTATAAGAGGGGAACGTTGTACCTTGATAATCTCATCTAAGGTTTCAGATCCTTTACAAATCTAAGATTCAAGGTTTTTACTTTCTTAGAATCTTTTCTTAGACTTACCACTTCACATTCTAATTTCTCAATGTGTTTCTTTGCTTCTTCAACCTGCTTTTCCAGAGTCTCTATGGTTATTTTCCTTTCTTCTAAGAGTATTTTACTTTCTTTTAAGTGTATTTTGAGTTGATTGTTTTCTTCAAGAAAGTCATTGTCCTCTAAAGCATCTACAAAAATATCCTTTTCTTCTCTAGATTCAAATGCCATGAGTAGTCTAAGATCTTGTTCACATTCTTCTTCACTATCAGATAGCCCATCACTGTCTTCATGAATATAATAACTTTTTCTAGTGTTAAACCGATTCTTATTCCTTCTTGCTACTTCCTTCCCTTTTGCAGGTGTTTCTTTATGAGGACACTTGGCAGCATAATGACCAATTCTTCCACACTCAAAACATTTGAAAGGAAGCTTACCTCTGAATCGTCCTGTGCCAAGTTGGAGTTTCTTTACAAAATTTGCCTCATCTTCTTCTAAGATATATCCTGATCCTTCTGGTTCTTGTACTTCTTTCCCTTTTGTAGAAGCTCTGAAGACAACCTCTTTGACTTCAGATGGTCCTCTTCTTCTCATTTCATATGCGGTTAGTATGCCATGAAGTTGTACCATAGTAATATTTTGAAGATCCCGTTTTTCTTCAAGACCAGAAACTTTTGACTCAAATTTTGCTGTTAGTGATCTTAAATTTTTCTCAACCAAAGTATATTTGGTTATTTTTTCTCCCAGATTTTTCATACGATTTACAACATCATCAACACGTAAAAAGAAACTGGCAATACTCTCATCACTATGCATCTTCAAATTTTCATATTCAATTCTGAGAGTTTGGAGTTTTGCACTTTTTACCTTTGCATCACCTTCATAACTTAGAATGATTTTGTCCCACATTTCCTTGTTTTCCAGAAGATTAAATTGCTTCCATTAAAGACCGGAGGCTTGATAGATGTTGTTCCATCTTGATTGCTCATCTTTCTTGATCTTCCTTCTAGCGGCTAAGATTTTTCAGAAGGACCTGCTCTGATACCAATTGTTGGGAAAAATACTGAGAGGGGGGGGTGAATCAGTATTTAGTGCAGACAATAAAACTTTTTACTTTTTCCTTTCTAAAAACCCATACGCTACTTTCTTGAAGCCAACTCGCGTATATACGCGGATATCCTTTACATAACTCGCGTATGTCCAGAGATCTAATTATGCATTTAATTCTTAACTTAGATCATTGCATTATTCATTCATCAGATGTTTTAGAAAACAGTAAACAGGTGCGGAAAGAACAGAATAATCATCACACATAAGCAACACACATGAACACCAGGATTTTACGTGGAAACCCAATTCGGGAAAAAACCACCGTTGTCGTCGTCTCAGTCTTCAATATTTATTATAAAGAAAACTTCTTACAACCATGTACTAGTGCAGACTCATACCAGCATGCAGGCACCCACCTGCAGAAGGCTACAACCTTCTCTCATTTACCAGCCTCTCCTGGAAGGGGCTACAACCCCCTGTACTCGTTTACCAGCCTCTCCTGGAAGGGAGCTACGACCCCCTACTCTCGTTTACCAGCCTCTCCTGGAAGGGAGCTACAACCCCCTGACTGAAGGCTTCGACCCTCAACACCACTGCAGACCACGTTTCATCAATTTTAAAACTCGATCAAACAGCTTCAATACAACTCTTCACATATTAACAATCATACTTTGCCCATTGCTTCCAACAGAACAGTGAAACCACTATAACCAGAATATCAGAGATAACCCAGACTTCAGAATAGATATGCAGAATCACATTCAACCTTGAGCAACTATAAGTTCAGATACCATACGCGCCTTTGTTTAAACATATCCGCGTATACACGTGCTTTTCACGAAGAGAACCCGCGTATACATCTGTGCATTTTTCAGAACAATCCTAACTGCCCATACGCGCCTTTGTTTAAACAGATCCGCGTATACACGCGCTTTTTATAAAATGAACCTGCGTATAGATATATAAAAGATAAACTTTGCAGAACATACCAGATCTATGAACTCACCCATATTTCTTCAATTTCTTCAACAGATTTGCGCCAGGTCTTCAATACTTCTTTTCAAATCATCCTAGAGATTCATCATTTCCAGATCTAGAGATTTTGAACCTTCATCATATTCATAGGTGCATCATAGATTCAGATCTATCGATTAAGAACAGAGTTCAACCATAAACTTCAGAGTGAAGTATTCATTTAAAGCTCAGACACATGCACACCCATTGCACAATGAATTTCTTCTCCTTAAATAGATCTAGCCTTTGACAATACCATGAGCCAAAACCACACAACTTCCGATGGTATTCCTGGACGGGATCACATAGACAATCTAGCGCTTAATACAATGGGTCAATACCATGGTAGTAACCCATGGTTTTTATTAATTTAGAGCGCAATTAAGAATACGTGACTTGGCACGTACTTTTCCACGTACATACGCGACTTCGCCTCAACAAACCCGTGTATGCCTTGTGACATACCTTGTTTAACATTATTCTGGCACTTTCTGAATTTCTTTCTCTGGTACTTCTGAGCTAATTGTAGAACATCAGATTTACATCACTAATAAACTCATCAAGCATCAAGAACAACTTCATCAAGTAGGTTGCCATCATCTTCATCAAGTGGGTTGCCATCAAGGACAACACTCTGCATCATATTGCCAACATAAGTATGAAACATGGAAAACTGGATGCACTCGCGAAGAAGCAGGAAGCTCCAATTTGTATGCCATGGTACCAATCTTCTGCAACACCTTGTAAATACCATAGTATTTTGACGATAATTTATTATACTTCTTAGCTTTCTTGAAGGAAATTTGTTTTTATGGTTGTAGCCGTAAAAATACCCAGTGTCCTACATCAAAAATTCTCTCGTTGTGATGTTTATCTTCTTGTTGTTTCATTCGATTTTGTGCCAAATGGAGGTTATCCTTTAAGAGTTGGAGAACTTCTTGTTGATGCTCGATGTGATCTTCCACTATTTTCACCTTAGAATTTTCTCTTAAAGATTATGTGATGGACCATGGATGATATCCATAAAGTGCCATAAATGGAGTGACTTTTGCTGTAGTATGGAAGGAAGTGTTATACCACCATTCAGCCAGAGGTAACCACTTGACCCATTGTGTTTGTTTATCATATACAAAACAAAAAAGATATCCTTCAAAACATTTGTTCACTATCTCAGTTTTACCATCAGATTGAGGATGATAAGATGATCTATGAGCTATTTGAGTAACCAAAGAAGAAAATAATTCCGTCCAAAAATTTCTAGTAAAAATGAGATCTCTGTTGCTTATCATAATCTTTGGGTTTCCGTGTAGCTTTTGAATTGTTTCCATAAATGCGGTAGCAATTGTACTTGCTTTTAATGGATGAGATAATGCACAAAAGTGTGCATACTTGGTAAGTCTATCAACTACAACCATGATGACACTCTTTCCTTCGAACTTAGGGAAACATGTGATAAAATCCATTGAAATCTCCTCCCAACGTTGACTTGGAGTGGATAAAGGTTGTAGAAGACCTGGGATCTTAATTGTCTCAACTTCATTTTGCTAGCAAACCAAACATTCTGCCAAAAAATTTTGAATATTAGATTTAAGGCCATCCCAAAAAAAATCTTTCATCACCCTGTGGAAAGTTTTTAAAAATCCTGAGTGTCCTCCTAAAGGAGAAGTGTGCAATTCCAAAAGAATATTTTGTTTTAGTTAGGAATTCTTACAAAGATATAAGTGATCTTTTTACCATAATGAATAATTTTTCCAATTAAATGTATTAGATGTACTAGGATCTTGCTTCAACTTTTGAATGAGTGTCCACATTTCTTCATCATTCTTCCATTCATCCCTTGCTTCGGTTATCCAATCTGGTTGGATAATAGAAATTGAACAAAGCAATGCTTCCACCTCTTCATCCTTTCTTGAGAGTGCATCTGCAACAACATTTAGCTTCCCTTTTTTGTAGATGATTTCAAAGTCATAACCCAACATGTTTGTGACCCATTTTTGCTACTCTTCTGAAGATAGTCTTTGTTCCAAAAAGTGTTTAACACTATCATGATCATTTTTTACCTTGAAGTGCCTTCCCATTAGGTAAGGTCACCATTTCTTTAGTGCATGTAGTATTAACAAAATTTCCTTCTCATAAATAGCTTTATGTAAATACTTTCCTTTGATTGGACAACTTTCAAAATAAATGGGTCTTCCTTCTTGCATTAAAATAGCACCAATTCCATTTCCTGAGGCATCACATTCCATAATAAAGGTTTTTGTGAAGCCTGGCTTAGCTAAGACCGGTGCTAGGCACATTACCTCTTTAAGATGTTCAAAGGCCTTAGTTGCTTCAAGAGTCCATGAAAATGAATCTTTCTTCAATAATGTTGTTATAGGTGCTACTATTCTCCCATAATTCTTAACAAACTTGCGATAATACCCTATTAACCCAAGAAATCCTCGCAACTGCTTTATGGTTATGCGGACTTTCCATTTGTTAATGGCTTTTATTTTGTTAGGGCCTACCTTAACACCCTCGTGAGATATAATATGACCCAAATATTCCACCTCTTGTACTCCAAAGAAACATTTGGATGTTTTTTCATATAATTGTTTCACCTCCAATAGTTTGAGCACCCTGTCAACATGTTGAAAATGACCCTTCCAAGACCTGTTGTATATTATTATGTCATCAAAAAATACTAGCACAATTTTTCTAAAGAAGGGTTTGAAAATGGAATTCATCAACCCTTGAAATGTAGAAGGTTTTTTGGTAAGGCATGACCAAAAATTCATAACCCTCATGAGTTCGAAATGATGTTTTTGGAATATCTTCATTCTTCATTCTAATTTTATGTTATCCTGAACGAATATCCAACTTGGTAAAATAAAATATGCCATGTAATTCATCCAATAATTCATCAATCAAGGAATGGGAAATTTATCTTTAATAGTGAACTTATTGAGCTCCCTATAATTTGGACACATGCGCCATGATCCATCCTTCATGTGCACCAATACTACTAGAGTAGAGAAAGAACTTTGACTAGGTTGAATTATACCAGCCTCTAACATTTCTGCAATCATACGTTCAATTTCACTCTTTTGGACATAAGGATATCTGTAAGGCTTGATGTTTGAAGGAACACTTCCTGAAATAAAATGAATAGCATGATCATTATCACAAATAGGTGGGAGTCCTTTGGGAGTTTCAAACACCTTGGAATGATTGTCCAAGACTTTTTGGAGATCTGGAGAAATAGATGATTTTGATGTTGGAACTTCTAATGAGAATAATTGTGCAATTGCGCCTCATTGTTATTTCTAGAAGCTTTTCATGACATTAGAGCTTATTATCTTTCATAGCTTCCCTGCGATACCCCGTAATTCGATTTCCCTTCCTTCCGAAAAAAATTCAAGAAAATTTCTTGAAAATTAAAAGCTACCATCCCCAAATATTGTAACCATTGTACTCCTAGTACAACATCATCACCTCCCATTGGAATGGGAAGAATTGGACTATTCAATACATATTCCCCCATAGTTAGCTTTATATTATGGCATTTTCTAGAGAAATTTATAGTTCCTCCATTTTCAACCATCACTGTACATTCTGGTGCTAGGTATAGGAAAAAATTCAAATCCTTGGCTACCTTACAATGAATAAAACTATGCGTACTACCCAAATCAATCAACATTATTACATTTTTATTCTTGATATGTCCTTCTATCTTGAGAGTTTGAGGAGTGGTAATTCCTTCCAATGCATTACACGATATTGTCGGACTCATTTCTTCTTCTTCTAGGGTTGTTTCCTAGTGTATATCCTCTTCTTTTGAAGCTTCTTGTTCATTTTCTTCCTCCTCTTCACAATCGAAGTAAAATAATTTCTTCTCAACACACTTATGCCTTTAGTGTATTTGTTATCACAACTATAGAAAAGCCCTTTTTCTCTTTTTTCTTCCAATTGTTGTGGTTTCAACCTTGTAGGTTGTGGAAGTCTAGGAGTAGTAACACTTCCATCTTTATAGATGTGAGTGGTAGGCTTCCTTGTCGCCATAATTTTACATTCAATTTTTCTTACCAACCTAAATTCCTTGTCCAATGAATCAAGTTCCCAAACGTGAACTTCATGTTGGATGTTATCCTTTAAAGTCCCAATGAAGACATCAATCATGTGTTCCTCTGGAATATCAATTACCCTTATATTCCATTTTTGGAAGTCCTCAATGTGCTCCACCACTGAACCCTTTTTTTTTTAGATTTATCAATTGGCTAAAGAAGGTTTTTCTCTTTGTATCCTCATGATGTGCTATCATTTCCTTTGTAAAGATTGACAAAGTGACAATTTTTTTACGGTAGCAAAGTCATGGATACCATAAAAGTGTATTTTGTTCTAAATGTAAATTGCAATGTGTACCTTTTGTGTGTTTTGCACATTATTGAGATAAAAATATTGCTCCATCTGTAGTATCCATGTTCCGGGATCCTTGCCATCAAACTTCCTCATATCCATATTTGGAATATGGTGGTTCTTCCATCCAACATTAGAGTTTATAAAATCACGATTAACATTTATTTTGTTCTCATCATGAGTTTCCTCTACTATCTTTTCAACATTAGGAAACATTTCTTGTATCAAATTTGTTAAAACTTCCATGTCTTATTTTAGATCATTCTTCATGTTTTCCATGTTGTCTTTCATGTCATCCATCTTAGCTTCCATGCCAGCTTCCATGCCATCCATCTTGGCTTCCACTCCTTTCTTCAGACCATCCATATTATTCTTCAAACCATCCATCTTCGCTTCCACACCTTTCTTCAAAACTTCCATTTCATTTTTTGTTTCTTTTTGCGAGAGCGAAATTTGGTGCACTTGCTCTTGTAATTTTGATAGATCATGTTGAAATTATTCATATTCATGAGTCATAGTAGAGTATTATTAGGGCTTAATGGGTGTTGAATTCTTTTTAGGGGGCATTTTAGAACCCAATATTGATGTCTATACTCAATAGGCCCTTTGGAATCACTTAAAACTGATTTTTCAAACAAGACTTATGCAATTTGAAAAAAATACACCGCTTTTTCTTGCTTTTGAGGAACTCGATCTTGAAACTGAATTATCTCTGTGATTTCAGATCTTCAATATCTTAAATTTAGCCCTGTAGTAGCCCTCTGGATCTTCTTTCGAATACCACAGGTTTGACCTGATTTGGATTTTTCAATTCAAATTTATGCCCAATCTCCCACAATGACCTAATTTTGGACTGGTTCAGTAGAGCGAACTTATACAACTTGTCACGTGTCATTGTTTCCTCCTTCGGCTCTAAAATTGATACACGGAAAACTAAGGTTCATGTACTTGCAGACTTACAGAATTCCAATCTGATGCTGAGAGAGAGAATTATGACGATTTTCCCAATGTCACCTCTTTGAGGTGAAATTCAGGAGCTTGAACAAACCCTAACTTCCACAGATCATATTTTTTCAAACCAAGATCTAAAATTTTTATAGGAAGTGCTTCAGGTATTTGGCTTCTCTCTGTAAAAATTTAAGCTTCTGCAACTTCGTAGAAAAAATTTTATAGCGAACATGCCACGATGACCTGTTTAGGTGAAATTCGGGAGCCTGAAAAAACCCTAACTTCCACTTATCATATCTCCAAAAATGTTGTGAACCAACATCTGAAATTTTTGCAAGACGTTCCCCAAGATTTCGGCTTCGCTCTGTAAAAAATTCAGCTTCTTAACCTTCATAGAAAAAAAGTTATAGTGAAAATTCCACGATGACCTCTTTGGAGCAGTGAAACCCTAGAATCCAAAGCTCTGATACCAAAGGTTATGAAACCAGCTCCAAAAATGGAAGAAAAGAGAGATCAATGCCTTAGAAATATCCACTTTGAGGGGAAACCTCCAATACATTACATAAACGAACAATTCTTGGATGATACAATTGACAAAACCTCCTTCTATATATAGGGGTCCATGGGGTCACAATATAATCCTAGTTGACCTAACAATAATAATGTAAGGGAACAATAAAAACAATATGGGGGTTACAGGGGTACAACAATAACAATAAGGGGGGTACACTAATAAAAATAAGGGACTACACTAGTAATATGGGGACCTAACATATTTCTTATTGCATGTCTGATATTATTGGTCTAAATTGTTAATTGAATTCTGTAGAGAAGTAAAATAGGTTTGTGTCTTGTGATTTTGATTAAAACTTCATGAGCAGTTGCAAATCTAAACCATAATTTCTATATTTCTAAGACACCAACTTTACCTTGATCTGATTAATAGATCAGAAGTTACACTCATTTATATTTTGACCTATTCTAAGATGCCACATCATCATACTAACAATATGATTCCCATGTGGCCTCCACACAGCTCTGATAGGTGAATTTTGTGGGTCCTATCATCAGACCCACGTCATACCATTGCAATCATCATCACTTGCAATGTTCAACGCTAAATAAGGGAAAGTTAGCGGTGGTGGTGAGCAGTCAGGTGGCATTGAGGTTCCAACTTAGAACTTTGACAAGGTTTTCCAGCTTTCATGGACCCACTCACACCCATTGTGTCGTGTAATGACTTTGGCAGCAAGTGGTGAGTAGTGGGTGGTAAGGCAACTTTCTCCCTAAAGGTTACATCTAGACCCCACCATTAAGTCTCTCACCCACTATCAAGATGTGTTTGACTGAGTATATTGCCCACTACCCATTCCTTAAACTTAGCCACTACCATCGACAGTCGATGGTCGGTGTTTTTTCACACATGGCATGGTTCCACTGGGCCACAATTCCACCAATGCTCACTCGGTGTTGGTTCGTCATCATTCATTTGAGCTTAAACTTTGTTGCATTTTGGTGTCGATGGCATACCATATGTTACAGAAACTAGAGATCCCAGGGTAATGTGTCAAAAAACATAGGAAAATCTCCTTACCTGTGCCCAGCTTCTCATGGTCTTAACATGAATCTACCCTTGGGAGCTATGGCCCATATCTTGAGGTATCAACCTCTAATTTAAGCAACACAGCCAAATGGGAGTATTTGGAATTATGTATTCATTTATCATAGTGTATCAACGTAAAAAAAAGTTACAAATCAAACGAGAACTATTACCTCAAAACTATAACTCTAGCAAAAAAAATCCCAAAAAAACATGAAAAAACAGCCCGAAAACGAAAAGTGTTGATTCTGCATCACCACTTTTTTTCGGGGTAAATTTTCAATAGTTTTTAAAAATGACAGTAAAAATCCAATAAAATCCAATTTTTTTGGTGCAAAAAACACCTTGAAAACAAAAAGTGTCAATGTTGGAATAACTTTTTATTTTTTAAGGGTAAATTTTCAATATTTTTTAGCAATGGCATTAAAGATAAAATATCATGACTCCAAGAAACCTTAAAATTATAACAACATTCAAGAATGAAATTAAAGATAAAATATCATGTCTCTCAAAAGCCTTAAAATTCCAACAATTTTCAGCCATGACATTAAAGATAAAATACTTAAAACTATTTTCAACCATAGCATTAAAAATAAAATATCGTGACTTATTAAAACCTAAAAAAATTGACAAATCTTCAACCATGGAATTAATAACAAATATCACGACTACAAAAAACCTTATGTTTTCAATATATTTCAACCATGGAATTATGGAAAAATTATGACTAAAAAAAACTTTTAAAATGAACACCCGAATAAAAGAGATTATACCAATAATAAACAAATTTTAAAATGTTAAAAGTATAGCTTTTTTAAAACCTTAGCCTAAGATAACTTGACACGTTGGAACAAAAATTTAAAAATCAACCATCGAATTGACATGCAGTGTCGACGAACTCTCCCTATTACAATGAAATCTTAAAAATCAACCATGAAATTAACACACTGTGGACGCAGACTTGATCCATTATAACGAAAACTTTAAAATCAACTATCAAATTGACACATAATGGGGTCGAGTTGCTAGTCAAGGATTGACACGAACCCTGCAAATAATAATAATAATAATAAATAAATAAATAGATAAATAAATTAAAATTAAAATACAAAACAAAACAAAAATTAAAAGATTGAAAAAAAATAACAGTAAAACAAAAACAAAAAGTTTAAAAATAATAATAATTAATAAATAAAAATAATATTTAAAAATATAAAAATGACAACAACAAAAAATCAAACATAAAAAATATATACAAAATATATTTTAGAGAAATCACAAAGGGAGTTGTCTATAGACGCAACAGAATAGCTCAGATGATAGGTTTTTGTCGAAATCCAGTAAAAAATAAATAAATAAATCAGGTAGTTGGAGTGTTTAAATTGTTTTTTTTTATGGTGGAAAGAGATTCAACACCATCAAAATCCCCTGGGCGCCCGAAGTCCTGAAGTTTGACACCCTTAACCCAGATTTTCAAAACTTTCTACGGAAATTTTTCATAGTCTTGCTAGAATTTATGGATTATTTTGTAGATTTTTTAGACTACACGATCACAAAGTAGCTTATGTGTTTCGAACCACTTACTATCACTCATCATTAAAAAAACACGAATATATATATATATATATATATATATATATATATATATATATATATATATATATATATATATATATATATATATATAACACAAAAAAACAAAGCAAAAAAATTGTTAAAAAAAAAAATTAACTCACAAAGGATACAAATTTTAAAAAAAAATAAAATATAAAAAAACAAAAAAATATATTTCCCAAAAAAACACAATTTAAGGAAAAAATTTAAATTTTCACACTAGAAAATTAAAAAATTAAAAAAAAAAAGAAGAAAATTGGAAACTAAAAAATAAACAAATAAAAACAAAAATTTTAATACAATTTAAAAAATATATATTTAAATCATAATGTTGAAATTAAAATTAAAATTAAAAAATAGTTAAAATTATATATATATCTATATATATATATATTGGCAACCCCCATCCCCGCCTGGTTGGAAGTCGATTTCAGGGGTCGTGAGGCAACCCTCAAACCCCCATGAAGGCCTCTCTAGCTGCCCTCAAGCTCCTGCTACACTAGTGGTTGATTCCAAAATCGACCCCCTCCTAGGCAAGGGCCTGAGGGCCACCGCAGGGCCGATGGATTGCCCTGGAGGCCACTCCCCCAACCCTTCAATGGCCCTCAAGCCCCTGCCTGGCCAAGGGTCGATAGAGAGCTACAATTTTAAAAATAATAGTAATAATAATAATTAATGTTTTTTAATTTTTTTTTTAATATGTATATTTTTTTATTTTTTTATTTTATTTCTTATTTTTTAAGTTGTTTTTTTATAGTTTTTTTTTAATTGTTTTTTCTGTTTTTCCTGTTTTTTCTTTTTAATGTGTATATGTGTGTTTATTTTTAAGATTTTTTGTTATTTTTTATTTTAATGTTTTTATTTTATTATTTAAAAAAAAAAAAAACAATTTTTTTTTTTCAATATTTTCTTTTTAGTTGTATTTTTTATGTTTGAAATTTTTAGTCTTAAGGAATTTGGTTTTTTTATTATTATTATTATTTTTTAATTGTATGCTTTATTCTATCTTAACTTTTTTTTAACTAAAATTTTATCCGAATCATTTTATCTGGAAAAAAAAAAAAAAAAAAAAAAACATCAAATGTCATTATCTTTGGATATAAAATTAAAAAAAAAAATTTCATAAAATTTGTTATTTTTCCAACTTTTTCTATTCAAATTTTTCATTAAATTTTTTTATTTAACATGTCAAGTTTTAGTGAAAATGTCTTCAAATACACATTTTTTATTTATATCTATATGCAAAATGTGTATTTTTTATGTGTTTAAAATTATTATTTTTTAGTGACAATAACTTTTTGTGTATTGAAATATTAATTAATGATATATAAATTTATAAAAAAATCCTAACCTCCAAATATTAATGTTATTAATTTTTTAAAACTTTGCCAAAAGATAAAAAAATTATTATAAAAAAACATTGCAAAGAAAAACACAAAACACATATTTGGAAAACCCTTTAAAAAAACATTTTAGGATGAAAAACAAGAAGAAGAATAAGAACACTTGAAAAATGGTTAAATAATAAGCATTAAAAAAAATTATCCACACTTAATACATTAACTTAATACATTATAAAATTTAAAATGTCCAAAATAAGCCCTCTAAAAAATGGGGGTTGATGTTGCATCAACACTTCTCAAAATCAGCATGAAAATCACTAATATCAAAAAAAATAAAAAATAAAAATGTGCATTCTGAATGAACACTTTTTAAAATCAGATGATTTTTTTGCTACCCTAAAAAAATGGATAATCGGTAAAGTTCTCATTTGATCGATAACTATCACACCCTCCTCCCACATCTACCCAAGTAACTGGCCAACTAGGGTAAACATGTGACGAAGAGTTACTATGATATGATTCAACTCCCTATGTGTCATTTAAGGAAATGGAACCGACGGAACACAACAACACAAACCTTCTACAGCTATAACAGAACCCCCAGGAGCCATCCAATCCTTCCAGGTGACTAGCCCCTAAGACAAACTAACTTTTTGCTACATTAATCCCTTATTTGCTCCCTTTCCAAGCCCTCCAAGTGACTGAGACCCCAGTCACTCCCATGAGCCTGCATGTGTGAGACTACATCCTTTTTCTGCCAATGTTGTGTCAGCGAGTGCAGAATTTAAGGCTAATTTTTATAGCTAGGACCCAAGTCACTGCCCAGAACTCCATGAAACTTCCAAGAATGAAATATAACAGCGGAATAATGATAAAAATGCAATTACTTGAATAAGGACTTGAATGACCCCTACTATTCGAGACAAGAATTTTGTCAAACATGTCATGAATATGTAATCTACAGGTTTAAGCAGCATATATGAGCATAGGGGTCTCATACTGTTTGAGAATCGCTAAGAAGCATTGATGCCTCATCACATTAGTTGCATTATCATCTATTAGGTCATAGATTCATTGTTCATTCATTTACAAATCAAAACATGATGAGATTCATACATCATCACTGTCATAGAACACATTCATAACCAGCATATAAACAACAGAAATGACAAGCATATAATAGCCATATAAGTCGCATAATAACAAGCACATTTACCCATCAATAGAAGAGGAAAATATCTCTTCCACGTACCACCTGACCATAGATATGCTTGAACCAAATCTCTCTTTCATCCAATCACCCCTGTGCCATATTCCAAACATGAATGTGGGATCTCACAAAACAAATCAATCAAAACCAAACCAGGGCTTCCAGAGGCCAAACCACCTCAACCCTCAACCAACGATTCGACATCGCAGTTGGAAATCACCAACCATCACCAGATCAGTCTCTACCCAAGTTGTTCAGGGCTCCAAAACGTTTGTTCCATCCAAGGCTCTGGGAATAGTAACTCAACCCACATTTGTTATCAAACTCCAGATCATTTGTCCAACCAAGGCTCCAAGACTAGTAACTCAACCCACCAAGGGCTCCAAAGAATTTTTCCAACCAAGGCTCTAGGACTAGTAACTCAGCCCAAGCTATTACAAGGCTCTAGGAACTAGTAACTCAACCCACAACTAAAGAAACATGAGAACCAACCATAAAAAAAGGATATGAACCCACAACACCATGGTTATCCAGGAAATGGAAAGGCTAGGAAAAACCACTAGCAATACAGACAATCCACTATGCCAATGACAAAGCATGACAAGTAGACCATATGCATATGCCATGCATGCCAAACCTAGTGAGGAAAACATATGTGCAACTCGGTACCTATAAGGAAAACCCATTGTAGCTACTAATCTTAATGTCCCCTTGCACTTTCATGATCTCCTTTTCCTTCTTGCTCCAAAATTCCAAGTATGCCACACTCCTCCAAGAGTGCTCCAACAAAACTCTAAGTGTCAAAGAGTATGACAGAGAGAACTTCAAAATTGAATTGATCAAAAGCCATGAACTGATCCTCAAAATAATTTTTATTAATGATGCCTCTAATTTATTCAATTTTCAATATTTTCCTTCATTTTCCTCCTCACATGAAAACTGTGACCTTTCACCTCCCTTTTCTCCTTTTTTCCATTATCTTCATAAATAAATTCCAATAAATGGCACTTTGCCTTTCCAAAGTCTTAGCCATTTACTTTTCCAATTTCCATAGCCATGATAAACCATATGACCACCCACACTAGGATGTTTTTCCCAACATTGAGCTTGGAATACGTGTCTCATGGCCATGGTTATTGTTATCACTGGAAAATCGGAAAAGCAAAGATGACACTATTTAATGTCAAGCAGAAGGATTTACAGGGCTGAGGCACATTAGAGGATCTAAAAAAATTTAAAAATATCTAAGGTCAAGAGGCAAAAATCAAATTGCGCACCAGATACTTAGACAAAATGCGTCTTTGTATGCATTTTTCTTTGATAAGCTCGCCTTTGCGTGTCTTTCCCTCGAAAAGTTGTGTGGTCCTAGGAGTGGCGGAAGTCGCTTTCCGGGACCACTTGACACACTTCAGGAAATGATGCTACACTTGAGGCCACCCAAGGACAGCAGCCTAAGCCACCTTGTGACCTCAAGGGAGCACACAAAGGAATCAAGTGGCACACAAAGGAATCAACCCTCTCTCTTGGGTCATCATCCACCAATGTACTAAGAGAGGGAAGGAAAATTTGAATTCACCTATAAATGGCCACCAAGAGATGAGAAAAATGAGAGCACATTGTTATGCTGGCCAAATTTCCCATGAGCAATCCAGCAGTGTGCAATCCAGAGCAGCAATAGAGAGAGGATTTGGTTGTTGGCCATCCAACAACTTTAATCCTTTGGAGTAGAGAGAGAGACCTTGCGACAACAGCTAAAGGGTAAAAATGTCCTTGCACTGGGTCTTAGAACTCCATAGTTCTAAGGGTCCTTTGGCAAGAGTGTAACATAGTATCTTTCTTCCGAACAACGAGCAATAAGAGGGGACTTTGATTCCACCATTTGCATTATTGTTACGTTTGACTCTTTATGAGCTTATGTTTTTATGTTTAGTTTTGTTTTGTTTTCTCTCTATATATGCATACTATACCATGATTTAGTGTGTTCTATATTTTATAGCATGTGTTCACTAACCTGCTAACCATCTTTTTATGCCTGTGACCATAGCTTGGATGCAGCGACCACTCCTCCTAAGCATCGGTCAATTGGTACACTTGTCCACCAAAACCACAACCACAGGATTGGCGACTCCACTAGCTTTACCTTTTTAGTTAAGTGGTTGTGATTGTTGTAGGGACCTTCTCTCTGCTCTGGAGTGTTGTTGGGACAGCTCCCCTTCTTTTCTTCTCTGCTCATTCACCCACAGTGAAAGTCTAAAGTTCAGAAGCTCCAGAAATTCCATTTTCAGGAAAACCACGCATTATTTTCTCAGACAGATGTGGTGAGTTGCGCAAGTTTAGCTCTAACCTACGCATGAGTCGCGTGCCTGTGTGAAGCTTTTCCGCGCAGAAACCAGAGACCAAAATTATCTGTTATTTACCTCAATTTCCCAATTGTAAATTGGATGGCAGCTCAGAGAAAAACTGCCAGCACTATGTGTGGTGTCCCACAACTCTTTAGAACTTTCTTTTGGCTGTATTTTAGCATTGCTAGTTGCTAGTTTTAAATTTTTTAGTTTATCTTCACGAAAAACCACATAGTTTAAGTAGGGGGAAATTTACTTGCAATCTGAAAAAACTTATTTTTGTGAAAACAGACACCAAAAACACATAGATAATTAGCTGGAGTAAGTGGCCCTAATCCACATATGCTTAGGTAGTTTCCATTTTTCCTAGTTAGATCATCAATTTTAGATTAAATTTTTTCACTAGGAGTTGGGACCAGGAATTAATTATCCTAAGAGAAGCAAGTAATCTTTGTTGCCTTTGCACCTTTTTGTGACCCTAGGAAAGCATATTAAAGCTCTCTTCTGATAACTTTCCATCTCCCTTTAGTCAATCACTTAGATTTACTAGGAAAATTTGTAAGCGGCCCACTATCTGCACATGATTTTCTTATAGCAAGGAACAATCAAACATAGATTAATAGGGAACGTGTAAAGGATCACCGCATATCCACATATAAAAATTTTGTGATTGTTCACTTCTCACACACTTCCACACCATAAGTGACGTAAAGACTCCTTAAAATAAACCTAAGTGAACTCACTAAATTTCACCACAGGGGCCACAAGAAAAATTATAGTTCATGTTAGGACCATAGGGGTAGGCATCGAACAAGCCACCATGGTCAGTTTAGATCTCAAGACATAGAAGTTGACTGAATAGGGAGCTTTAAAATCCATCTATCCGCCCACAAAAAAGAAAACCTGAGCACCATAGAGACCCAATTTAGAGGGGGTTAAGCTTAGGCCCAATGCATGCGGTATTATTTGTGGCTACCTGACCCATCTAATGGTCGGTACTGGTATATGATTTACCAAGAAGTTAAATACTCGAATGCTCACATGGGACGATGATACTTAGTGGTCAAATATAGGGCATATTTCCCTATAGGTTATGGTGCAAGCAACACTAGACCCTCTACCCTATCCTTGGTTGATTCTTCGGCTGCTAGAACGCGTCGCCAGTTCTTTCGAGATGTTAGCCCCAGTACCCACCAGAAGATATCTTCGCAAGGCCCAGTTACAATTAAGAATGTGAGGACATTTTAGATCTCTAGGATTTTGCGTAGCACGCGCAAAAACAACCAAAATCACTTTTGGATTGATTGATCACATAGAAATAATTTAAAGGAAAATTAACTTTTTTTTTCTCTTTGTTTTATGTATGTGGTCACCTTTTTTCTTTGATACTTCACCTCTCATAGAACTAAATATCTTTTCCAAAACCATACCTAGTCGACCCCATAACGGACCCAACGGGACCTCGTCGATCTAGACGTCTTTTGGACCTCCCCCCATTACCGGGAGGATTTCTAGGTCTTTTTCCATTTAGGCATCAAAGACGGAACATACCCTTATTGGTTCATCCTTTATTGAGGCATATTTAGTTTGGAACCCTTGAGTTTCATCCAACACCACACCAGTGGAAACTCCCACAAGGTCACCACATACCACTCCTCCCACAACCCCTAGGGGGCAGAGGAGCGCTACCCATTTGGGGAGCCAAGTGAACGCACAGCTAGGTACCTCACAGAAAAACCCCATATCTAACCAACATTGTGTCTTCACAGTCATCAATGGCTCTCAACTCACTGTCACTGTTCTTAGCATCGTTGAACTTACCCGATCTAACTTTGTTAACGAATGACCCTATTTCACACAACCCAACATGGCCCCCCATCCCCACGAAGCTCCCTTTGGACATTCCAAAGTTCGAAGGGAAGCAAGAGGAAGACCCAGAAAATCACATAAAGACTTTCCACTTGTGGTGTTCGTCAAACGACATCATTGATTATATTGTTTGGTTGAGACTATTTCAGCACATCCTAACTGGACCAGCTGCGAAATGGTATGTGGAGCAACCTTCTGCTACACATGGAACCTTTAGCGCCCTCGCTACCGTGTTCCTCGCATTTTTTTAGTTACCCATCCACCATGATTTCGGGATGGAATTACTGACACATTTTAGACAGACACCAGTCGTCTATATCTCGGACCACCTCCATGAATGGCAACGACGTCGTAGTTTGTGCAAAGCCAAACTCGATGATCGAGTTCTGCTGGACCTATTCCCTGAAAACTTTCACTACAGGGATTTCAAAATATGTAGCGACCCAAAAACCTACATCCGAAGAGGATGCCATCAGTAAAGCCCAACAGCTCGAGCTGATTTACACACAGTTAGGATACATTTATAACATCTTTCTTAATGCCCCGCACCTACAAACTTATATAGAATTTATAGGCGCGTCAAACACTGCAAATGGATTGATTGGGTCACTGACCCAAAATCACTTTGTTAACGAATAACCCTATTGCACACAACCCAACATGGCCCCCCATCCCCACGAAGCTCCCTTCGAACATTCCAAAGTTTGAAGGGAAGCAAGAGGTAGACCCAGGAAATCAAATAATGACTTTCTGCTTGTGGTGTTCGTCAAACAGCATCATTGATGATATTGTTCGGCTAAGACTATTTCAACGCACCCTAACCAGAGCAGCTGCGAAATGGTATGTGGAGCAACCTTCTGCTACACATGGAACCTTTAGCACCCTCGCTACTACATTCATCGCATATTTTCTGCTACCCATCCACCATGATTCTGGGATGGAATTACTAACACATTTTAGACATACACCAGCCGGCCATATCTCGAACCACCTACATGAATGGCAACGACATTGTAGTTTCTGCAAATCCAAAATCGACGATCAAGTTCTACTGGACCTATTCCTGAAAACTCTCACTGCAAAGATTTTAAAATATGTAGCGACCCAAAAACCTACATCCAAAGAGGATGCCATTAGTAAAGCCCAGCAACTCGAGCTGATTTACATGCAGTTAGGATACATTTATAACTTCCTACCTAATGCCCTGCACCTACAAACTTATAAAGAATTTCCAGGCGCGTCAAACACTGTAGACAGATTGATTGGGTCACTGACCGAAAATCACTTAGGCAGCAGTAGTCAATACCCCGGTTACACATATGATCCTAACCAGAACATCCCGCAACCTGGCTACCAAATTCATCATGCACCTTTGTAGAATATGAACAATAGGGCGCAGTCATACCATCATCAGCAAGGAGGTCCATACCCTCTGGCTGCGGGGACCCAGTACACAGCTAGAAATGTTGATGGAAGATCTCCCCCCCAACATCCATTCACAAACCAAGGACAGGGACCCCAATATTCCCAATCCTCACCACAAAACCCACCCATGCAAAAAAAATGCGTTGGTGAACTTTGCGCAACCTTCCCAGGCATAATCACGCCAATCATATCATCAGGAGAATCGTAGCTATCCTCCCAATGTGGTAAGGAAAAAATCAAAAAACAAACAAAACAGAAATCCTGGATAGTGGGGCAACAATCAACAACACCCTCTACGATCTCAGGCTGGAGGAAACTCCAACCGAAATCAAAACCAAGAACCAAATAACTCCCAAGGGCAGAACAAGATGGTGAATCTTCAAACCAACCACTCTTGTGCAATCTGTGGTGAATATGGCCATTACACTCACCACTGTCCCGATCTCCCCGAGCTGAAGAAGCTTCAAGGTAACCGAGGACAAGGGGGATCCTCACTTTTGGAGTGTGTTTGGTGCACGCATGTACGAAATCACACCAACTTAAGGGGTGTGGTCTACCCAATTAAGTTATTGGTAACAGGAAGAAAAGGAAGTGGAGTCAAGTAAGTTAGTGGAACAAGCTAGAATCATAAGCATACTAGATAGATAAATAGCATGCATATATAAACTAAAACAAATAAACACGAGCTCTGAAAAGAGTCAAATGATAACAATAATATGAACGGTGGCTCTAGGCCCCTCTTATTAAGCGTTGGTAGTAATAAGAGTGAAACTTTACCCTCTTGCCGAAGGGCCCCTAGAACATGGGTTCTAAGTCCCGATGCAAGGATGTTTTTATCCCAAGCTTGCCTCGGTGCAGTCTCCCTCTCTCTCTGTTGTGTTGGACTGAACTTGTTGGATGGCCAACAATTGGGTCCCCTCTATCTTCAACTCTGAATCAAACACTGCTGGTATTGCTTGGGCAATTCTGGCCAGCATAAAAATGTGTTCACCAATTCTTCATCTCATGGTGGCCTTATATAGGAGATTTCAAATCCTCCCTTCCCTCTCTTGGTACATTATGGATGGTGAGCCAAGATACGGGTATGATTCCTTTGTGTGCTCCAAATATTCCATTGTGTGCTCACTTGGTGTCTAAGGAGGTGTTGGTGGCTGTCCTTAGGCAGCTTCAAGTGAGGAATCACTTGTCCTTTGCTTTGTGTGGTCCCCAATAGTGACATTTTTCCACTCCCAGGATTGTGCGCATATCAGGAAAAAAAGCGCACAAAGGAACTCTTCACGAAGGATTATGCGCGAAAAGAGCATTTAGGACTTGTTCAAATTTTATTTTCCTCAGACCTTAGATATTTTTAAATGCTTTCCAAATTATGCAATGTCTTCCAACCCTATAAACGCTTCTTCTTGAAATTAAATAATGTCGTCTTATGTTGTACGATTTTCCAGTGTTAACACTCACAACAGACAGATGTCATGCAAGAGCCCTTCCCCTACCAAGGGACAGTTAGCACCCAAAAGTAGAAAACAACTCTCGACAATTCTGGAAAAAACAGCCATGAAATCTACATGACTAGCGAAGAAATGATTTTTTCAGACACAAAACCAAAATTATGACACCCCACCAGACACCAATTCTTTATGGGCTAGCACGAGTGCACCAACGGCATCGTTGACTATATCGAAGATACCTATTGAACCTTTGCCAAATATGGCTAAGGGACCAACTATTTTAGCCCAATATCCCGCCACCATGTCAGCTTTGGAGGTATGACAATCATGCCCAAAGCAAAGGAAAGCCTTACTTTCCGCATTAGGCACCATCGACCTTGCCAATTCATGCTTAATGGCTTCTGACTTAGATAAATCCACCCCTAGGCTTCCTTCATTAGTCACCTTCCAGACACTAGTGTCAGTCCAAAACATAAACATTCACTATTTTATCATTGAAGAGGGTGCATCCACATGCATCATGTCAAAGAACGTCTGGTAGAAGTTAGGGTCTCCCGAACTAAGGCCATTAGACATCACACTCAGAGCATACGATGGGTGCCCATCTGCTCTCATCGATATCTACCATAATGTCCCATTCTGCTTGGCCAGAAAGACGAACCTTATAGACATTGAAGTCTTGGATGCTCAACTGGATTACAATATACTCCTTGGGTGGAGTTATATGTATGCCATGTCAGCCATAGCCTCCTCCATATTTTGAACCATGATGTTCCCCCATGAGGATCGCATCATTACTGTCGACCAATTGACATACCACGGCAAGCGATCCCTAAAAAATGTTGATGTTGTTCTACCCTATGTAGACACATTTGCCAAGATGCTTACATGGTACCAACAATATGGCCCTAGCCAGTTAAAATTGTCGTCTATCCTCAGTTAATTTCTAGGAGATCCCCATGTTATACCAGAACCATCATCTGATATCACAAAGGCTCTGATGTGCATGATTTCTACATCAAGCACTGAAGCCAGCCAGGAGACAAAGACGAGCAGTAATGACATCGAGACCTTGGCCACGATAGCCTCTTTATCCTACGTCGCCTCCCAAAATCCTTTCCTTTACCCCCCATCTGGTTTTGTGTCACAACAAGTTTTGGCCATAGTGGTGTTGCCAAAATTATCATTTGCAATTCCAGTTTGGTACTTGGTCCCACCTACCATGACGAGAGTCACAAACCTCACCTCTATAGGGTTAATTCCCCTCAGTCCTGAGGAGACCCCATCTGTTAAGGAGACTGTTGTAACCATCCCATCAAAGGAAATTTCCATCACAAAACTTATGGTTACGACCAAGAAAACTAGTAAAAAAGGGAAGAAGGTAGAAAATCCCACCATACAACGGGAATTGCAACCTTGTGCCATATGCGACATAAAGGAGCCACCCTACCCACATATGCCCAAAGCTGGATGAGCTAAAACCCCTCCTTAGTTATGTGGTAAATATTGCAGCAACAAGTTCCCGTAAAAAGGAACCAGCCACCAAAAATCATGGCAAATCATTGTGTACCAACCGCACATGCGCTATCTGTGGCCATTATGGGCATTACACCCATCATTGCCCAGAAATTTCATGATATAAGGATGCCTTACATCCCATCGAGAAATCCTATCAAGAGGATCCCTCCATCCAGTCAAATGAAGAAGAACCTTGCATCATTTTATACCTGCAGGAGGCACGAAAGTCACCAAAAAGACTCTCGTTCATCCCCCCTCCCCCTATCGAGCATTGTGCACTCTGCGATGAATGTGACCATTTCATTGCAGAATGTGTAGCCCTAGAATTGTTTCAACGATGGTACCCATTTCATGTAGTATACCACGCTGACCTTCTAGCCATCCAGAATTTGTGTCAGTATGTGGTGGCAATCACCCATTACACCATTTTCACTATATCCCTAGATTTTGTGCAATGCTAACTAGTTTAGGTAGGTCCATAGTACGCCTCTCCCTTGAAGATGGCTCTAATACGGAATCCATGGATATCTCGATGATGCAAGAGGATGTGATGAGTAGATCCATCCTCTTCCTGTCAGCTGGAAAGCGACCATTCAGGGAACCCTTAGCCACCCCTAGCCACCCCCCATGTAGAAGACCAAAATGTGTGTTATGTAACACACGCAATCATGTGGTCACCACATGCCAAGAACTAGAAGCGTTACGTCGTTGTTACCCGATCACGTCACCAAACGAACAGGACGGGAACACCCATGTAAGGCTTTTTTTCCTAGTATGTCAGGGCAACCACCATGAGCAGCATTTATGTATATCCCGTGAGTGTGCCCACTAATCGACATCATCCATACATTAGAAATGCACCGTCGAGATATCATCAATCTAGAGCTTAGACAACATAATGGAAAACATATTTCCCCCAGTCAGCTTACCCCATTTCCATACTGACCCGTCGGGCAAGTTAGAAAGGTGCATCGACCTAGCATGACCCATGTCCAGACTAGGCCAGCATGTGGACTATGCGACAAAATCGGCCACCAGGTCAACCAGTGCAAAGAACTGAAGCACCTCACGAACAACTTTCACATGGTCTCCTCCCTCCCTCAGAGGCACCTTTCTAACCATGAGAAAATCACACACTACTATTGTCAGATTTTCTCACATATTCACCATACTATGAAATGTGAACACCTCCCCAAGCTTCAAGCGGTGAGAGCAGCATTAATTCTACACTCACCAAAAGAGTTAGACATTCCCAAGCCATAAACTCGGAAATGGCAGCAGAGGACCATCTCCCCTACGCCTGATCCCTTCCAAGCATCCACTTTAGGGACGAAGAGTAGTGTTGGTTCCCACACAATCTACTCAGTTGGCATAGTGGTACCATGCACCATTTTCACCGACCATAACCACAAACTAGAGGCATTTCCATTAATGGAAACATTTAGGCACCTCTGCACCAGGCACAACTTCCAACACACAGAAAGTGCTCAGCCTAATGAGGAATCTAGCCTTGCTCTCACATAAGCTCCCATGATGGAAATTTCTCCCCCACCAAACTTCGATGACATGATACACCATATACAATTCATATCATCATGTATCAGAACCATGACTTGGGTTTTCTACTCATCAGTCATGGGTGTCAAGTCACCTGCAACTAAGAGAGTATCTATACCAATGACGGTGCAAACCCAATCCATATGCACCATGTCAACCACGTCCGGTTCCACCACATCAACGATAGAATTATTTTCATGTCTATCAACCAGCACCGTTAGGACTGAACCTCTTCTTCACGGCCTCGCGCAGATTCAATCCCCCTTAGGATCCATATTTCATTCAGATGAGGACATCCTTAAGGCCATGACAGAGCCAGATTATCGATGGGATGAAATGCATCACAGCTCATTTTTTCTCCCTAAAAAAGCATTCAGCCTTGGCAAGATATGAAAACAAGAGATTTATGTGATTGAATCAAAATATTTCCTTCCATCAGGGAAAGTTGATTGGTTTAAGAACCCCATTCCGACGCATGATGCATTTGAGGAAGGGAACATGTCAAACATTTCACCTACCATCAAAGTGAATATCTCTCGAAATCTTGAAAAGGTCAAAGAAATCTCACTCAGGGCAGCGCGTTCATGAGAAGAGATAACCTCTTACACCCACTTGTTGCAATATTATCGAGGTATCTTTATGTGGGACTACTCAGAGATGCTTGGGCTTAGTCCCACTATTGTAGAGCACCATATTGACACTTGGCCTGACATACCACCAATACACTAGAAACAGTGTCAACTACACCCATCCAATGCAGAATCAATAAAATGATAAATCGACAAGCTTCACAAAGTCGAGTTTATCTACCCCATCACTTACACGTATTGGGTTTCCAACCCTGTTCTTGTCATGAAAAAACATGGCATACGTGTTTTCACCGATTTTCGTGATTTGAACAAAGCATGTACCAAGGACAATTACCCTACCCCATTCATCGACTAAGTCATCGATGCTTGCGCAGGTCACGAGGCCCTCTCCTTCATGGATGGCTTCTCTGGGTATAACCAAATTCAAATATGTCACACCAACCAGTACAACACCACTTTCACTACTCCCTGGAGCACATTCGCATATAGGGTAATGCCATTCGGCCTAAAGAATGTTGGAAGAACCTTCTAGAGGGCCATGAATTATATCTTTCATGACTTGCACACCTTATCCTCGCCTACTTGGAGGACCTCACCGTCTAATCCAAGAAGTGATTAAACTGCCTTGAGGATTTGCAACTGGTATTCCAATGATGCTGGAAATACAACCTACGCTTGAACCCCCTCAAATGTGTCTTATGTGTCACAACGGGAATACTTTTAGGTTTTATCATGTCCCGACAAAGAATTGGAGTGGAACCCCTCAAGGTCCAAGCCATCAAAGAGGTACCTCCACCTCGAACCCTCAGGCCACTACAAAGCTTGCAAGGAAAGGCCAAATTTCGAAGATGTTTCATCCTAGATTACGCCACTTGTGCTCAAGGATTCCTGTGTCTCTTTCGTCAGGACATCCCGTTCAAATGGGACAACCAAGCCCAACAAGAATTCGATGCGTTGAAAGACAAATGTTCTTCAACACTACTGATCAGTCCCCCAAACTACAAAAAATACTACATCCTTTATCTATCAGCATTCAAGACCTCTTTGGCCAGAGTATTGATCCAGGAGGGCCCAAATGGGAAGGAGTACATAATCTATTACGTTAGCAAAACCTTATCAGGCCATGCATTAAGATATGATCCCAAAGAAAAGATTTCCCTAGTGCTAATTCACGTAGTCCAAAAGCTTCGCCACTACATCATCTTAAAGACCACAACAGTTGTCGCAGATATTAATCCCATTAAATATCTGCTCACACATCATTTAATGAACCACAAATACACCTGCTGGATAGTCATTCTGCAAGAATATGACTTACAGTTTTTCTCCCCCAAGAGGCAAAAGTCGTTAATCTTAGCAGAGTTCATTACAGACCTCCCAAGTCATACCAAAGGATCACCAGTCAACGATTCACTACCAGACAAACATCTCTTCCTTGTAGAAACCGATGACCCTTGGTACGGATATATCATTCTCTTTTTACGAACCCAAAATTTCAAACCCCATCTTACTCGTGACGAATGTTAGCGCATTCATCACGAGGCCCCCTGATACCTCCTTACGGGAGATGTCTTATACCGACGGGGCATCGACACCATCTTACATCGATGCCTCACCCACGAACAAGTGAAACAAGCCCTTAATTACTAACACAGCGGAGCTTGCGGTGGCCACCTCTCTGAAATGGCCACCGCCAAAAAAGTCCTGCGGGCAAGATATTTTTGGCCCACATTATTTCGTGATTACATTTAAGCAGTCAAGAGGTGCGAGCGATGTCAACTCTTCGCTCACAAGGAAATAGCCCCTCCCGCTCCCCTACACCCTGTCATCGTTGCTGGTCCCTTTTGTAAATGGGGGATCGACTTCATGACTTGCAACCTAGCATCATCAAGAAATCACAAATACATTATTGTAGTTGTCGATTATTTCACCTAGTGGGCAGAGGCTATGCCCGCATATGACAACACTGCAGAAACCACTGCACGATTTCTGTTTAACCATGTCATTGACCGATTTGGAATACCCAAGGAGCTAGTCTCCGACCATGGGATACACTTCAAAAATGAAGTTTTCCAGGATCTATCTCACCATGTCATATTCACATATGAATTCGCATCACCATACTACTCCCAATCCAATGGAAAGGTAGAGGTTGTGAACAAAGTACTCAAAGCAATGTTACAACACATGGTGAATAGCCACAAAACAAATTGGCACCACATGATTTTCTCCACCCTGTGGGCATGCCGCATAGCAGTGAAAACATCAACAGGGTTCACACCGTTCCACCTGGTGTACGGGGTCGAAGCTGTGATTCCCTTAGAATGCGAAATCCTGAATTTACACGTCGTCGTCGAACTCCTCGATGACACCCAGCCTCTAGAACAACGCCTAGTACAAGTAGAGTTTGTTGACGAAAGTCGAAGATAGTCACTCCAGCACAATGAGGCCAATAAGAAGTAGGTGAAATCATTGTTTGATCACAAAATCAACCCTCGTTCATTTACTGAGGGAGAGTTGGTCCTTCGCTACGATGTCACAAAAGAAGCCTTAGGGCCAGGAAACTTAGAAAACTTGTGGAAAGGATCCTACATCATAAAAAATTGTCTCCTAAAGGGGGCATACATCTTGACAAAGTCGAATGGAACATTCCTAAGCAACCCCATAAATGGTCTTTAACTCAAGAAATTCTACCCAGAAGGGACAAGAGGGCTCAGCCCCAGAGTCGACATACACGCACCAAAAATTTAATTTTTGATCAAAGACTTGTCACAAAAACGCTCTAGTGTCACAAATGGATTTTCAACCCAACCATTACTTTGGATTCACTGATGGAGCATTGCGATGGTCTCAAAGTTTAGGAGCAATCGTGTAATATTCCCAATGAGCCCAAGCTATTGGGAATATTCAATTTTTCTTTGTCTTACTTTGATTTTCATGTTGATGAATAAAATGTGAAGGAGGACATGTAAAACTCCTAAAAATATCAAAATAAATCAATGCCTATGTAAACAGAGACATATTTGGGCCATGTAAATAAACTCTTGCAGGTGTGAATGGGTTTGAACCATGATATTGGGTCAACTTTGACCAAGTCAACAGCGCAGTCTAGATGCAATGAACCTCATGGATAGACAGCGCAGTTTTAGATGGAGGCTGCACATGTGAAAGGAGATAACTCATTGAGGTGGTTTAGGGTTTGGAAAGGCTTTCATCTTATAAAAGAAGGAGGATTACAAGAGGAAAAGGTTGTTGATGTTATTATTTTCTGAAGGTATTGTCTGCTTAGACATCCTTGTTGGGCTTTCTTTTTTAGGAATCCCACCTCCTTCCTTGAGCAGCTCTTGGAGGAGGCTTATTTTCCTAGTCCACTATCCAGCATTTGGCCAAGCCACATATTGCATCTACAGCGCAGTCCTGCTTAGGATGGGGTTTTCCATGTGAGTTGCAGCAAGTGGAACACTAGATCTGTTCAGATCTATCTTGTATTGGTGCCTCTTCGCAGTGAGTGTGTCTTTTAACCTCCTGGAAGAGTGAATTGGTGGGTTGAGCTTTAGATCCACACATTGGCAGTAGGCCAAAGAATTCTCAGGGCCTACAGTGCAGTCCCTCTTCCATGACTACGTTATTTGCAAGACCATAGTTGCAGGGTGACTTGGCATCATTTTAGAGGAGAGATCTCTAGTGATTGGATCCTTCCTTTCACTGTGGTGATCCGTGGATTAGCAAACCAATCCATGTTAGTTCAGATCTGATCTAATATATATGTTATGATTCAGAATTTTCTGAATACTTCTTCAGATCTGTGACTTAGATCTCAGATCTACTCACCATTGTTCATGATTTGCTGAGATCCCCAAGGGGAATGTATAGAGGAGCCTATCTTGTACACAGATCTGAAATAGATATATCATTTTATGTACAGATCTGCTCTAGATATGATTTTTAACCTACTGCATGCTTCAGCAATGAAAATAACATTGTCAAGCTTATTTTTCCATTTCTTGTTGTTGTAGCAGCTCATTTTGAGGCTTTTGTCTTGTATATTCATTCTATTTCTTTTATACAATGTATAATTTGCATTGTAAATCCATTTTTCTGATGTATAGCTGAAGGATGAACCTCCATGTTGGTCTCATGCTTTTAAATTGATAAACTGCGTTATTTCTGAAGTAGTCCTTTGCATATAGCTGCAACCCCTCTCTTTGGGTGTTTTTCAGCTAGACTAGTTTGTGGGAGATCTGTTTAACCCACCTATTTTGATTTGTTTGTGCTCTCCTTTTGGATTTATATCTTATATGAGATGATATAAGGGATCCAGGAGCTACAAAATCATTTCTATGCACAGAATTCTCAGGCGTGCATTATTTCAGCAGGCTCGCTGAACTGTTCCAATTTTGGAATATTACAAGCCGCCTAGACCATCTATCACCCTGATCGATCACCATTCTTCACCAATGGAGTATGCATCGGTTCAGCAACAAAAAAACAGGGAGAATATTACGTGGTCATTAGGCTCATGTGTGACGACTTTAATCAATGCATTCACCACTTTCATATCTACCTAGATTCCCAGTTAGTGGTGTCGCAGTTAAACCAAGAATTTGAGGTACGGGATTCGCATCTGTTTAGAAAATATTTATGTGCAAAAATATTAAGCCGTAAATTTGATCAGATTTCATTCACACATGTGCCAAGAAATCAAAACCAGACAGCAGATGGCATAGCTAACCATATCCTAAACTAGAATGCATCTCAATAAACCATCATACATAAAAACATAAAAAACATATATATCCATCAGCACAACACATTATCCATAAACACATATCAACAGGGGACACGCCATATAGAGCCAAAAAAAACATCTCTCTCATATATATATATATATATATATATATATATATATCAAAAAATGTATATCTGATTACAAAGGAATAGTCATGTGTCTCACTCATAAGTCAGCAAAAAAATACATATGTGCAAGTCGATAAAAAATAATGGAAGAATCCTCATAACGGGTGCTTTCCCTATGTACAATAATCCTCTAGGTATGTGCCCCTCTCGGTTGGGCACCTAGACCCATGGCTGATCCCGGTACCACCACTAGAGCTGTTGTCAAGACTGAAGCCGCCACCCGGCGCAAAATTGGTGGATAGCCCTTCTAACGGGCCATCAGCGTCTCCAACCAGATTTCATACAAATCATCAACAAACCCATGGGTAGGCATACCTAGGTAAGGTGGTCCACTCGGCCCCACGCATTCTCCAGATCGCAGGCCTTGACCTCTAAAGCATCCATCTACTCCATCACCTCTGCAACACGAGCCTTCGCTGCCTCATCGCGAGCGATCGTTGCAGTGCACTCGGCAGCAATCAAGCTACTACCCTCCCCGAAGGGGCCAGCCTCATCGTCGGGTACTCCACCTTGAGGCTCTACCATATCCCCTCCATACCCCCCATCTAGGAGCGGAATTCCTTGAGGCCTCCGAATCGGATGGTGCCCCACCAACCGAGCCACAAGATGCCCGACCTCGCCAACATCTACAATAGTAACAAAACTATGTCAGTGTCATCACAATACACATATAAATCATAAATACTCAACAAATGCAGAATAAAACATAAAAAACCATACCTTCTGGCCCCCATGAATATCCCACCGGAAGACCCATATCTGAGTCTCCTCGAAATTCCATCCCATCATATGGGAAAGGCAAAAACATCTGAGGATTGGCCTCAAACCAAGCCTCTGTAATGGCGTTCTAGTAATTCCCCACCCATACTCCCCCACCATGAGGACCCCCAGCAAGCACTGCCACCACAGGCCTTATCAGCACCACTCTCTCGTACATGATGCTACACAGGATGCTAGCATATGTAAATAACTTAGATCCATCATAGACCTTCAAGAGCTGAGCCAACATCTCATCGTAGCAAAGACAGGAAAAATCAAAAAAGTGTCTAGCCCTCAGTCGGCGTAGAACACCGATTTCCAGGCCCAACACCCAATTGGGCGAGGATGACCCTGTCAATCGCACAATCACCGCTAGAGCACATGGCTCAGCCAGGTCAATCATAGAGGCTATCTGAATACACCCATCCATGAGAGGTGCCCCGCCACAATGGTTAGGCTAGAATCACTGAAGATCCACCCTCCCAGGGAGAAGCGGACAAGGGAGCACCTCGCCCTAAGGCAGTAGCTCGGTAACAAAATATATATCCGTCTCAGGATGAATAGCCAGCTCACACTCTCGCAGCACCATAACCTTGCGTCGCCTATTCTAGCACCGGATTAGGTAGCGCAATAGGCGATCCTGTGATCGCAAAAGATCATTCTCCAAGAACTTGAGAAGACACCATCTCACCAAATTTTGGCGTGAATTTAAATCATGTGCCATAGTGATATAGAGTTCAAGCCATTCCCTCTCCCTCCACAAAATCCTATCATCAAAACAGGCACACATCAGCAACATAAAAACATCCAAAAATTGAAAAAATTTCACAAAAATTTTCCAAAAATTTTTAGCTTGGTCACCGCTCCTGTTTCTAAAATAGGCGTGCCTTCCCCGTGCATGTATCTTGTACAACCATGGAAAATTTACACTGAAATCCCTCACATGCGTGAAACTTTCGTGCAAAACCCTCAGTTCTGCGTGAAAATTTCACACCTGTTCCTTGATCGCCCACGCAATCAAGGCCAGAAACAGCTAGGGATCCATACAAACCTGGTTTTTACAGAAACATGCCCAGTCACACTAAAAAAATGAAAATGTAGGACGTCATGGGGCCTACCTAGCTCAAGAATCACAAATCCCAGGTAAATTCAGGCTGATCACAACAGAAAGAACAATTCTGCAAAAGCCTCTGACCTCTCAAACTCTCAAACATTCAAATGTCGTAAATGAGCTAAAATGAGCCATATTGGCCTATATGTCACCCTTTTATATTGTTTGGAGGACCATAAAAACATCTCAAAGGGCCCAATTTCATAACCGAAAGAAACACAACAAGGAGCACCTCATAACGCCTAAAGGAGGCTCCACGCATTCACACCTCCGAAAAAATAAATTTTCAGCACCGACAGGTATGCCCTCTCTTATCGTCTATTCATTCAACACATTTTTTCAATAATATTCAAATGAGAATATGCTTTCACTTGGGGTATTTTGTTGCAAGTATCGTACAAACCATCCATCATCCCATGTATTGAAGGTCCCAGAGTAGGTATCATTCTACCCTTATCATGATAGAGTCCCAGAAAATCTCTGCATATCCTAACATCATTTATCCACAATAAATTAAACATAGGTCCCAAACACCCGACCATGTTTATCATCTCCCCACCTTGCACATGATAAACATCCTTGTTGGTCGGTATATCCTCCCCCTCTCCATGGCATCTGTCACTCAAAGTAGACCGCACATTAGAATTCTCACGACACCATGGCCATACCACTTCAATCCGGGAAGCACTTCATGCCCATTCATCCACCATGCATCAAGTCAAGTTTTACCATATCGAAATAAAACACATTTCTCGAACTACCATTTTTTTCAAGCAGATTGAATACACACCACCATGTCTCGCATTTGGCCTACCATCCCTCCATCAGCATAGCCCATCTGCGATATTCTCCATCCACTTCATCACCCCGACACAAGATACCAACCATTGGGGCCCCACCCTCAGCAAAAACACAATCCTCACATCATCAGTGAGCGAGCACTTTCATGTTTTGGGCACCCGTCTCTGTGTTTTTTACAATCCAATCCCATTGTTTCATTCTTTTGGTAAGTGTACAAAGACCTCAAACGATGAATAGTCCCCCACTCATCCATCCATTTTTTCTCCCATGGCAGCAGTCCCTAGTCACCCTTGGTCAGAGCATCACACCTTTCATGCAAAGCCACCATGACATTCATAACCACCATATACCCACCCTAGACGTCCTACTGACTCCAGGGAGTCCCTCATCAAAAATAGTTATGACTGTCGCCAAGCTGATTTTGTATGCTCCGACCTTGGGCCATTGAGTTCCCATCATCACTTTTCAGTCACCCCTCTCCATCATGCCTATGTTGAACCTATCAAATCTGAGAACCTGGTCCCTTGCATTAGCAACTCTCTCCTCCGATTGAGGCTTCATTTTTTTCGACTTCAACTCACATTCTCCAAAAAAGAAGCAGTACCTTGGATGGCTCCTCACCACAATAGGGGAATTCTTGGGTGGCACTATGGGAATCATCATTTCCCATAGAAGTCATCGATCCTACAAACATTCGACTACGACACAAGCTTTCATGTCAAGATGGTATTTTTCTTTACAACCATTGCACTTTGCGCAAATTCGTTGAAGACCCATACCATTATAAGCCTTTCAGTCAACAATGCTTACACGAGAAGGTCTCTGTCATACACCCATGCCTACAATGAGAATTTATATTCTATACCAATATTACGCATGTGGGCACCACATTCCACCTATTATCAAAGAAAAAACACCCCTGAGGGCATCATTAACCAAAGCAGCAAATCACTACCATACTAGTGACACAGACATAACCTTTATCTGTCAGATAGATTTGTTTAGCTAGCCAAAGCATCACGAGCATGGGACATGCTCACCTCATAGAAAAATTTTATTTATTGTATCATATTATTTCTTGCAGGGTTCCCAGAGAACATGGTCACTCTTCTACCCATTGTAAGGGGTTTCCAACCTTCAGTTGTACGCGAGCCTCTCTCTCTCTCCACACAGTGCATAGAAAAGAAACTATAATGTATTTTGGCTATACAGTTCTTCCTAGACCTCACACAATAGGGGGAAATTGTTATCACTAGAAAATCAAACAAGAAAATATAACATTATTTAATGTCAGGCAGAAGGATTTACAGGTTTGAGGCACATTAGAGGATCTGAAATTTTTTAAAAATCTCTAAGGTCAAAAAGAAAAAATCCAATTTCGCACCAGATACTCAGGAAAAATGCGCCTTTTCACGCATTTTTCTTCGATAAGTGTGCCTTGGCATGAATTTCCCTAGAAAATCCACGCGGTCCAAGGGGTGTCGGAAGTCACTTTCCAGGACCACTTGATACACTTCAGGAAATGCTCCTACACTTGAGACCACCCAAGGATAGCCGCCTAAGCCACCTTGGGACCTCAAGGGAGCACACAAAGGAATCAACCCTCTCTCTTGGGTCACCATCCACCAATGTACCAAGAGAGGGAAGGAGAATTCGAATTCACCTATAAATGGCCACCAAGAGATGAGAAAAATGAGAGCACATTGTTATGCTAGCCAAATTTCCCATGAGCAATCCAGCAGTGTGCAATCCAGAGTAGCAGTAGAGAGAGGATTCGGTTGTTGGCCATACAACAACTTCAAACCTTTGGAGTAGAGAGAGAGACCTTGCGACAGCAATTAAAGGGTAAAAACGTCCTTGCACTGGGTCTTAGAACTCCATAGTTCTAAGGGTCCTTTGGCAAGAGTGTAACGTAGTATCTTTCTTCCTAACAACAAGCAATAAGAGGGGACTTTGATTCCACCATTTGCATTATTGTTACGTTTAACTCTTTATGATCTTTTGTGTTTATGTTTAGTTTTGTTTTGTTTTCTCTCTATATATGCATACTATACCATGATTTAGTGTGTTCTATACTTTCGAGTATGTGTTCACTAACCTGTTAACCATCTTTTTCTGCCTATGACCATATCTTGGAGGCAGCGACCACTCCTCCTAAGAACCGGTGGATTGGTACACTTGTGCACCAAAACCACAACCACAGTTATTATTTTTCCTTTATTAGCTTTTATTACATGGAATTTTCATCGGGGCTATTACAGAACCCTCCCCCTTGGGGGAACGTTGTCGTCAGTGTTCAATGACACCTACAACGAACAATACTATTATAAGAAAAACACACTTCCCATGGAGCTTTATAACTTAGCTCGTTGCATTATTTAAAATGAACAACATGCTGAGAATCAAACAAACAAGACAACATCAGAAATATATCATCATAATGACATGACACCCATACCGCTTATTGTAGCTTTATAACATAGCTCATGGAAGTATTTACATCCATATACATATGTACATATACCAAAACATCATATCAAGCATATACCAAAACACATGCCAAAAAATTCACTCAACTAGCGAATAAGGAAGGATACACAGCCTACATCTGATCTTCCATCTCCCATGTAGCTTCATCAGGCCCCAAGTGCTTCCATGCCACTTTAACGTCCTCGATTGTGCAGTTCCGGAGCATCAGCATATTTCTCTATAAAATGCATTATGCTTCTGGTTGGAATTCTCCTTCTGGCTCCACCTGTAATATAGACCATTCAATCACATGATCAGTATCTTTAACAAACTTTTTAAGTAATGACACATGGAAAACATCATGTACTTTCATTGTTGGTGTTGGTGTCTCGTGTTTTGATAGTTTGGAAAATCAAAAGACAAGGCAACATCAGAAACAATATTTAGAGTTACAGGATCTAGTCCTCCTGTTCTCAGAGAGGGATCTCTCAAATGTTTGTTTGCAAAGATTTATCTTGTGTTCTTTGAGTATTGATTTTAGACTAGTTATTAAGTGTAGGTGTTTGTTTATTTGTTTGGTTTAATTGATACATTAGAACATGAAAGGTCTAGGAAAGATATATAGAATGGAGAAACATCTGGTTCATTGGGAAATGGAGTCAAGAAGATGTCATAGCATACTCATCAATGGATATGGGATATTAGAGGGAAAATCTCACTTGGCCGCAAGATCCTTTGGTTTTGGAATGAGATGGACATCAATGATTTGGAAATATAAATTTGATTCTCAACGAAGGGAACTTGAAAACATAACTTGAACAATAAAGAAATATTTAATACACAGGGCTAACCATAAATTCTACAAACATTCTTTAATAAAATAATGACTTCAAGACAACTTTCAAAATGAAATCTAAGATTCGGGGAACACCCTATTTCCTCAAAGATTTTATTTCAAATGACTTAGAAAACATAAAAGATTCACTGATAATTGCAGTCATAGAAGAGGGAACACCTAACACATCTATGATTACAACTATAAAGACCTTTAAGACAAATTTTCAAGTAAGGAAAAAGGACTAAATCAGAACAGACCTCCTTGGCTCACTATAAACAGAAATACTTCAAAGGGAGACTTCAATAACAGCCTTTAAGTGGAAATAGACAAGCAGGGAGAACCATAAATAATGCTGAAACCAACTATTCAAACTATTAAGGAAATAAACAAGCATGAAGACTAAATAGAGAGATTAAAGACTCTAAAAATACTTCAGCGGAGGAAAAAATAAAACAGTGAAGGATGAATAGGTCTAAGGTGCTTCAAGGAGTCATTTCTTAGCCTAATACTTTCTATCCTACTGTAGTAAGAAATTATGGAACATAATGAAAACAGGGGAAAAACATTAAACAGTTTAGAATACTTCACCAACAGCCATGCTCATGGATCCAATGATAGAGCCTTCTCAAGAACAAGCATGCAACAACATCATCAGGACTTCCAAGACTTCATTTTCTTCTTCAACTTCAACAGACTATGTATTAGTTCAGATAGTTTCAATATTACATCAAGTGATCAACCAACCAACACTTTCTCATCTTCTCTAGTAGTATTTATAGAAGAATGAGGAGGTGAGATCTGATAAAAAGATTTCCAAAGATAATTAATACAGTCTTAATGGCTTCTTGGCCTTTGGGGGGCTCATTGAAGAAGCTTACATAGGTGTCCTCTGTATTAAATAATTGACATCAAGTTTTAAGCTAGGTGGGAGCTCCTTTGACTTTTGAGGCTCTGTATTGTGTAATAGTTACTCTGTTGATATTTTTTACATTAAGTTCCTTGGCAGAAATAACTATTCGATTGTGCTTGAGGCAAATATCTGATCTTGATCAATAACTTCGGCCTCTGTTTGAATGCTTTGAGGCACAGGTGGCACTGTGGTAGCTAGGAGGAATCAATTTGCCTCAGATGTGGCGGTGGAGGCCTTCTGTCTGATAAAACACGTATTTTTTTCTTTAAACTGTGTTTTTAATTTGGGGATTAGGATTTTGATAATCGTTCTTAGCCATAATCCCCGCAAATCGGTCTTCAATCTCCTATTCTGCTACGTTCTATCTTTGACACTGATATTCTTTGACTGTTCTCGATTCACTGTGTTTGTTGGTGTGCAAGGCTGCTCAGGGATGGAATGGCATCAATGCCTTATGAATCATTGATGAAACGTGTATTTGAATCCTGCGGATGATTCCCTTTGACGAATCGAAGGCGGGAGGATCATCACCCTCAGCCTTTGAATTTTCCTTCAGCATAGCGGAAAAAACCATTTAAACCCTGCAAAACATGAAAGCATTATGAAATCTTGCATATATAGGCTAACTTCTTTGGAAGGACATGTGGGGAGAGCGTGGCCATTGGATGGCATCATCCAAAGGTCGGGATTTAGTCGGAGAGGTCAAAAAGGAAAGCAAAGGAGGAATTAGATCGGAGTCGTCGATCACGTAGAGATCGACGGTCGGGAGCGAGGGCGAATAGTCAAAGTGAAAGAGTCGCTTTATTTGGAAAAACGGAAAAAATGGGCTAAAAACCTTTGTTTCGGCAAAAAATGGTTAAAAATGGCTTTTGGGGTTCGGGATGATCGTGGGCCATCGAATGAGATAGGCCCACAAGATCAACGGCTGAGATCGGGTATTGAAAAACTTTATAAAACATACCCGGACTTCAAAAAGGTTAATAAAATTATGCTGTATAAAGTCCCCCGGGTCCGTAACTGCTGACTGGGCGAGGAAACAAAGCGATCGAGCTTGGTTCATCGATTTTCAAATCAGATCGACGATGGAGAAGTTCAATGAAATGCGTCGTACCTTGGACTAACACACGGGCTTCTCTAGGGCGCGATCACCATCCGATGAGCTAGCCTCAGATCGGACAGTGGATGCTAATATCACGCCGGGCCCATGTCCGACTTTTAATGCACGATGAGGGCGGTATTCGAAATGTGCTGAAGGCCACGTGTCGGCTGGTGAATGGCGTCGCTGCCAAACGGAAAAAACCACCTCCCGCTCAGAAGCGGTGCGATGGATTCCGCCCAGTTTTTAAACAGTGAGTGGCTGGCGAGGACCACCAGGGTGACAGATTGTACGTCGTCGATCTGCAAATCAGATCGACGGTGGAGAGCGAATGGAACTTTGCACCGGCGGAAAACGTTATGATATAATAAAAATCGATAAATTAATATAGACGAAGGTTTATACTTCGGGGGGGGAAATATTTATTTATAATAAGGCTCGGCGCTCGTCTGTGGGGCCGTGGGTTATATGGAAAGTAATATGATCGGGGGTTACAACGCGTGGGGCTAATCAGCATCGGGGCTTTTAACATGGCAAAAGAACTTATGCACTCAGACTTTGCGATGCGATAGGCGCTTTGTGGGTCTAGCACCTGGTTGTAAGGTGCGGGCACATGGAGAGAAAGTAGTTAGGGGGCTTAGCCGAAAGGGGCTAAAGCCTGAAACATAAATCATGGATTTTCATGGATTTTCAATGTTTTTCAAAGGACTTTAAGGGTTTCAATAAGGCAAAGAAAGGGTCTTAAACCTTATCATAGGGGTTTCGATGGAGGGGAAAAAGGAAAAAATGTGAAAATGAAGGATCATATGGAGAATAAAGGGGTAAAATGAGGTTAGTTTTGGAAGTGGAAAGAGGGGAAAAATGATGAATTTGCAACAGTCTTTTCTCATGAAATTAGCAGAATTTCAGAGTGTAAAATGGGCACAGTAGGGAAGATTTGGACAGAGGCATGAGGCCTTCAAGAGTCTTCAAGAGATAACACTTTTTAGCAATAAAATTTGTTCCTTGAAGGCTCCTAAAATGATTTATCCACCTTTTGGTATAACAAATTTTATAGGTGGCTAGCAGTGGCTCCACTTGGGGATGGTGCCTTCTTGAAGGCATCAAGAACTTTCAGACTTGCATTCTCTGGGAAGCTGATCAGTTGCCTCATCCACTGGGCTGCCTTTCTTTTGTTGGGATGATCTTTCTCTGAAAACATATTAGCAGCCATAAAAACAATGGATCTTTCATCAACAAGCTTTCTACCTACCCAATCCTACAGATCTAACATTTTTTCTTCTTTAGAGTGCACTTGGATTGGCAAACTCTTTTACAACATTTTATTCTTTTGAAAGCAGAAAATCTAATCTATTTCTACTCCTTATTTCTCCATGGACTCAGATTGAACAGTTGAGCCCATATGATTCTCTACCTAATCTACCATATGTTGGGATTAAATTGTCCAACAGATTTTATTCACTAAATTCTACAACAGAAATTTAAAAAGCAATCAAGTTAGGATTGAACAGTCTAACCTGATGCTGGTCTATGGCATAAAAACAAGTTGCACATAGACATTATTTTGCACAAAATTTAAAACAAAATGGAAGGCTTGAGATATGAAATTTCAAAGTATTTCCTTCCCCTTTTTATAGCTCTGTTTTGACTCTTGCTTGAGCTGTCTTTCCTTGCTTAATTGGTTCAGATTTTGAGTTGATTAGAACCAGATTTTTACATCTTTCTGACTCAAAATTTGAAACAGGTTTGAGTCATTCTCTTTGGAAACTTAGGTTCATATTTTGAGCATGCTTGAACCTTTATTTTCAATCCTAAACTATCTGCTGATAAGCCAAGATTAAACAGTTTGGAAAATTGAATTCACTATCCTATCAACAGAAAATTTAAAAACTAATTAGTCAAGATTAAACAGTTTGACTAACTAGAAGTGTGCTCTTCCGGAGTGGCATTTAAGCTTGCACACTTTCAGATTTTTTTTTCTCTTTTTTGGTATGGGGTTGTACCTTTATTGTTTTTACAATCTGCCCTCTTTTCTCTCTTTTACTGTTTTTGTATTTTAATTTTTTATAACTTTGAATGCAACGTTCAGACTATTATATTTATAATGAAAATAAAATGCTTTGAAACTCATTATTCCTGGCAGAAGTAATGCTTTAACATCCTGCCGTTGACAGGACCTCCATACAGATCTTCCCCATTCAATTATTTCAAGAAAAATGCATTTTGACCCCTCTCAGCATTGATAATATATGGTCCTTTCCACAAGTTCTCAAATTTTCCATGTTTTCCCTTCTCTTCTCTTCTTGAATCCCACTTAAGAACAAAATTTCCAACTTGGAAATTGTTTGTCTTAGTCCTCTTATCAAATAGCTTCCTCATGTTTTCTTGGACTAACTGTGTTCTTTCATAAACTTCTTCTCTGGTCTGCTGCAAATGGATTGTTTGGTTAAGTCTCCTCTGCATGTCATTCTCTTCAACCTGCACTTCTTGAAGGATTTTCATGACTAGCACTCCTAATGAGGTGGGAAAGACTACATCCATGCCATAAACTAGCTGATAGAGGGACATATTTATTGATTTCTTTGTAGTTAACCTATCAGCCCATAAGGCATGAACCAGTTTACTGTGCCATGATTTCTAATTTTGTTTCAATAGTTTTTTAATGATATTGATGAGGCTCTTGTTGGAAGATTCAGCTAATCCATTTCCTTGGGGATAGTAAGCAGTGGAATGGCCCAAGGTTATGTGGTATTTGTAACAGAAATCAACCATTTTTTTAGATTTAAAATAAGCAGCATTATCTGTTATGATTTTTCTAGGAAAACCAAATCTGGATAGGATATTTGTTTCAAGAAACTTGATAATGACAGAGTCATTGGCATTTCTGGAAGCTATAGCTTCGATCCACTTGGTAAAGAAGTCAGTGGCTGTGAGGATCCACTTATTTTGAGTTGAGGAGGATGGGTGAATTTCCCCAATGAAGTCTAAACCCCATTGTTGAAAAGGTGCCTCAACTCTGATAGGATGTAAGGGTAAGGGAAGAAGTTTTCTTTTGCCATCAAATATTTGACACTTATGTCAAGACATGACCAACTTCTGAGTGTCTGGGAAAAGGGTAGGCCAATAGTAACCAGATCTAAGAATTTTTTTTGTTGTGGACTTCTAGTAGAGGTGTCATCCACATTCTCCTTCATGCAACTCATGCATGATTTTTCCTGCATCATCTTCAAGTAAACATTTAAGCAAAATTCCAACAGCATTTTTCCAATATAATACCCCATCTAAGATGCAAAAACTCAAATCTTTTTGTTTCAAAAATCTAGCTTTAGTTTTAGACAAAGAAGGAGGGGCATTTAAATATAAAAGCACATAAATGATGTCAGCATACCAAGGAGAATTCATAAATGTTTATTCAATGAAAGGGGCATTAGATTCTTCTATTTCTTCCAACACATCTACCATATTCATGTCTAGTGCTTGGAAGTTAGACTTAGCCATAAGTTTTGCTAATCCTTGCCCTTTAATTAGTTTGGTGGGCCTGATTTCTAAGTCATACTCAAGAATAGTTGCAATCCATTTTCCCCTTTTACCATCAGGGTCTTGACTTAGAATGTCCTTGACAACAGTATGTGGAACAAAATAAATTATGTGAGAGTGTAAAATATAGACCCTAAAGTCTTTTAATGCTTTCACTAATGCTAAGGCTTGCTTCTCCATGATGTTATATTTGAGAGGAGCATCTCTTAAGGCCCTACTAAAGAAAGATATTGGTTGTTCTTGCCCCAAGTCATTCTTTTGAAGTAAAACTGCAGCTATTGTATGCTCAGATGCAAAAGAAAAGATGTAAAAGTCTTTGGTAAAATATGGACTAATCAGGACTGGTGTTTGAGTAAGAGCTTGTTTGACCAGTTCGAATGATTGTTTAGCTGGTAAAGTCCATTTTACACCTACATATTTCTTAAGCATGTTTGTAATGTTTTTTAATAGCTCAGCAAGGTTGGGGATGAACCTCCTTAGAAAATTAATCTTTCCAATGAAAGATTGCAACTCTTTGAGGCTTCTTGGATGGCTGATTTGTAATATGCCATCTATCCTTGTAGGGTCTATTTTGATTCCCTCTTCTGAAATTATATGGCCAAGAAGTTTACCTTCTTGGAGACCAAAGAGTTTTTTCTTGGGATTCAATGACAAGCCAAATTTCCTACACTTCTCAAAAACTTTCCTTAAGTGAATCAAATGTTCTTCATCAGTTTTTGAGAATACGGTTATGTCATCAAGGTAAATGATTATAAAATAGCCAATATCTTTAGAAAAGGCTATTTTCATAGCCCTTTGGAAAGTGGCGCCTGCATTCATTAATCCGAAAGGCATTTTGACATACATAAAGGTGCCCCAAGGTGTGGTAAAAGCAGTTTTGATTTGATCACTTGGAAGCACTAACACCTGGTTGTAACCCGAGAACCCATCTAGGAGGGACATCCTTTTTGACCCAACCACCCTTTGAATTATATGGTCCATCTTGGGTAAGGGGTAGTTTTCTTTTAAGGAGGCTCTATTTAAATTTCGGAAGTCAATACAGAGTCTGATTTCCCCTGTTTTCTTTCTAATAGAAACTAAGTTTGATACCAATTCTGAAAATCTAATTGGTACAATGATCCCAGCATCATGCATATTTTCAATCTTGGCTTTAAATAAAGGTAATAAAAGTGGATTTATTCTCCTATGTTTTTGTTTGAAAGGCTTTTGATTTTCCCTCAGGGGAATCTTGTGCTGGATGATGCTGGTATAATAAGACTTCAAATCTGTGTATGCCCAAGCGAAAACATCATTAAACTCTTTAAATAGCTCTATGTATTGCAATTTTATGTGAGCTAGGAGGGTGTTGGACAGTTTGATCCTCTTGGGTTCTACTAGACTACCTATGTTATGCTCTTCTACATTTGTTTCCACAGGCTCCATTCTCGGTTCTTTGGCTACATCGTTAAAATCAAAAAGGTGTTCTAAAGGTGTGAGACCTCTCGGAATTTTATCATTTTTGCATTGTAAAACTTCCAAGTCTTCTTGGTCTGCGTTGTCAATTATCTTTGCTTTCAAAGGATTCTCAAATGATTTATATCAGCAGAATATGTCCTTTCTACTTCTGGAATTTCCTCAATGTATAAACAGTTTTCTTTATGGCTGGTTTCTGATATTGGCATGTCAAAATTGTTTTCTGATTTTAAGAAATCATCTATGTGTTTGTCAGAATTAAACACTTGCCAGTGATCTTCGTTATCAAGAACAGCGGGTCTATGTTTTACCTTTACGCTAATATGTTCATTTATCTCAGGTATTTGGCAGTTGCTGGCGTTGAAGGCGAGTTCATTTTCTAGATGATTTAGTGCTCTAGGGATGAAAATAAGTTCATACTTTTCAAAGGTTTTTAATAAATCAAGGGCAGCGTTCCGATATTCCCTAAGCCTTGGATTTCTAGCTGAGTATTCTCCCTTGATTTGTCTTATGATAAGTTCAGAATCTCCTAAGATTGATATCCTCTGGGCTTCTGGTTGTTTAAGAAATTGTAAGCCTAGGAGAAGTGCTTCATACTCAGCAATATTGTTAGTGCATGGGAAATCTAATTTATATGAAAAATGTTGATTAATATTTTGAATCCAAACACCTGCCCCTGCACTTGTTTTATTACAGGATCCATCAAATTTTATTTTCCAAAGTATATTTGGCTCATTTACATTTTCTTGTTGTTTTTGATTGTCAATGTTTTGAATTTGATTGGAGGGAAGACTTGATTGTTCTGGTGAACTGATTGGGTCTATTTTTTCCTTATCTTGTTGAGTGATTTCATCTTCGTTACATAAGATAAAGGAATCTAAACTTGATGAAATAGAATAGATTGGGGAGTTGTTTGGTTTGTCTATGTTACTCACCATGTACTTCATGTGAGATTCCCTGTATAGTCTTATTTTTTGGTTAAAAACGGGAATAGTGGCATAATACATGTCCATTTGAAGGCTTCCCTGAAGTTTGGCTCCCCATGATCTCGATAAGAGCATGCCATACTTAGGGGGAATGTCAGCTACCACTGTGTCCATCACTAGACTCTTAGCGGGAATTTGAGCTAAATTAACACATAAATCTTTGATTAAACCCAAACATTTGACTCTGCTTGAGTCAAAGGAATAAAAATCTTTGTATGTTTTAGTAATCTCTAAGCCTAAGCTTTCCATTACCACCTTGGGCATTAGATTGTGTGAAGCTCCTGGATCTCACATGGCATTGTGTAAAATTTTCTCGTGTATGTTCAAGCTAACATAGAAGGGAGGGACAACCCCTTCTTGGTATTTTCCTTCAACTTCTGGACCAAACAACAACTCACGTTTGTCATCTGTCAAGTTTAAGGTGTCAGTATCACTTCCTAAGTTCAAAGCTTTCAAAACTTGGTTTTTGTACACCTCTTGGGTTACTAGTTCAGCTAGGGGGATGGTAATTTTTATCTCAGCAATCTCTCCCTCAAGGCTGAAAGGAACAATTGAATTGTTCGTATTTACATCTATCTTTTCAATTGAATTATTTTAAGTGATTTTGATTTGCTGAGCCTTGTTTGGACTAGTAATTGGGATAGTTTTATTAGGACCACTAGCTGAAGTGCTAGGGGTACTCTGTTCAACATTTGGCTAAACACTTTTGTCTTTGTTTATGTCTGGTTTCTTGGTCAAAATGTTGGTTTTTTCTGCTGTCTTTTTGGGCTGAGTTTCTATGTTTTTCTTGATAGCTGAATTAGTGTTTTTGTCCTTTGAATTATCTATGTTCCCCTTGCTCCTAAGATCATATTGTTTGTGTACCTCCATTATTGCATTTTCAAACCCCAATCTATAGTCATCAGAATATTCATAGGTGTTTGTACTGTGATCAGAGAAGAAACCTTGTTCTTCTTCAGTGAGGAAAACATCATCCCCACTGTCTGATCCAATCAAGTTTACATGAGATTCTCCCAACCTTTCCAACTCCCTATCTTCCTCATATTGATATACATAGTTTTGTTGGAAGGGAGGTCTAATCTGTTGGTCGCTCTCCTTTTGCTTATCTTGATTGTTTTCTCTTCTATAATTCTGATTTCTATTTATGTTTTGGTTATTTTTAGGTTCTCTTGGTGGCACTCTCTCATTTAAATTGATCTTCTCAAGCATCCTCTCCGTTACCTTCACTAGGTTGTCAATTCTTGTGTCAGAAGTTGAGGTTGAAGGTGGTAGGTACGTTAGCCTCTTCTCTAGTCTCAACCTATTTATTTTCTCAATTATGTTTGCTTCTATGCTCACAACTCCTTTCTGCATGTCTTCTAAGGTTAAGTAGTCTCTCTCCCTTAACTTATAAGTCATTTCAGCATCA